>CM032890.1:26627715-27025215 GCA_019176425.1 Megalops atlanticus
ATGTAAGCTTTAGTTCTGCCAGCATATTGATTTGTGCTTATCAAACCAATTCATTCACATCAAACATGAGCCCCTGTTAATCAGTATTTAGCATCCCCAGAACGAAATGAACAGTGGTCAGACTCAATATATATCTTTTAATGTTTAAAACCCGCTGACCTATTTTTAGGTCTGCTTTACGGTTGTGTGTTTGCATGTTTCAACCTCCTATATATATCAAACGCACTCCTTTTCACTAACAGGGTAACAGACGCTGGCATGTGTTTTCGATCTGTAACGCGGTATTAAGGGCCACCAAAAACTCTCAGTTTTGGAAGGATTATAGCGTCTGCTACTCATGAGCGTTGAAGTTACTTTCTGTTTCAATCGTGATTTTAAAGTTGAGTCGGTTTGCAGCGTTATGGAAATCCGCTTATCACTAGGGAAACCAAATTCCCGTGTTTACCAAGGGCACTCAGAAATGGCACTCGGCTGCGAGAGTGACCAAAGAAAGCTGATTAGCACAACACAACCCGCCAGACAGGTGAAGTGTGTGGTCCAAGCAGCCTACAGGAAAATGTCCGAATTACCTGGTAAAACTTTGGACCTTGTCTTTAAGAACAGCAGTTCTATCTGCGTCCAGCAAACCAGCAATTTCTGTTTGTTCTCTTACCCCCTCTCCCCTTGCCGAAGACGGCGTATGTTCACTGTTGCTTGCATCGATCTGCCTGAGAGTTCGTGGAACACAAGAATATGTCTGTTTCTGCTCAGAAATTGTTTAACTATGTGTATCACGGTGAACACGTACAAACTGACATCGTACTAATATATGGATTCAGGGTATAGATTTTACCTTTTAGAGGTTGCTGACACAAAATAAGGAAAAAAAAGCGATTTAAAATCAATAGTGAAGCGCAACACTATTACGCCATATTTAAGACGGAGTACGTTTAGGCTTCCCGTGGCAAACTGTCAGACAGATCAGTGTAGGTACTGCGCTACCTGTCAGAAGTCACCCCTTAAGAGTCTGCCCTGGGAGTGGAACGTCTCAGCTGGTGTTGTGCTTGGGTGTGTAATTATGTAATTGATTTATAACATTTCTCAGACTGGACCAAAGACTGAAGGAGCCAGACTCTGCATTAATTAGGTCCCACAAAAGGAAGTTATTTTACCAATTCAGATTCATTTCGTTAATGTCATGTGGAATAATTGATTTTTTTATTTAGCTGAGCGGCTATGTACCAGAATATAGTTATGTGTAATATTTCATGAGCACATGAAATGGTGCTAATATGAATAATGGTAAGCTTATTTCTTGCCATTCTGACAGTGTGTTCCATTGCAAATGAATGCAGGGGGCAGTTTGCCAACCCTGGAAAATTAGGATCATATTTCATTGCAGTAATAAATGGAAATGTGTTTTATGTTTTTTTTTGCTGATTGTGCAAAATGTATTCTTTCTCCAAAACTTGATTTAGAATCTTCCCATGAGGGGGTCTGTGGGATGAAATCTAACTAAGAGTAAAACAGCCATACTCATGCTCACACTGGAGGAAAACTTCATCATTGGTATATTTCATTTACATTGTACATATATGTAGTATATACTCACATATCTTTTCTTTACCCTTTGGTGCAAAGCACTGTTTTCTATTAACACACAAACCATGTTTAAGGTACTTCCTGTACAGCAGCCAGAAATGATAATCAAATTGAAATTAAATATATAACACACTTACTCTTTCATGTTTCAGCTACACAAATAATGTTCAGAGTTGGTTTCTGTTATTTATTTATTTGGTAGAGAATGGGATTCAAGAGCAATATCCAGAAAAACAGGCATATCCACCGAGAATTGAAAGAATTGTGAATTCCCGAAAATCCATTTTGTTTTACAAATCTACTTTTTAAACATTACTGTGGAAAATGCTTTTTCCATCCATGTGAATATATATCCTGTAAGTTGCCGCAAATACCTTCAATACACCTGAAAGGGAGGTGTTTACCTCTGGCAGTATTCATATGTAACAAATTGCTCCGCTACTGGCCTTTGACTCATGTTAAGATAACACTATACCGGCATACTGACTGTCACATGGGGTGAACTTAATTGAGGCATACACTATAGGTTTAGCATTTGTTTCTTCTTTAATGGCCAAATGGAAATTCATGATACCATATTGCATAAACTCTATCTAAAAGTGAGCGACCAAATAAATATTTTTATTTGGAAAGCAAAGTGACTCAGCTAAACAGTATAGAAGCCAAATGGTTTGGCCTTGGATAAACCAGTCTTTGGACATATATATGCACAATATCAAGGGAATGGCATCAAATTCAGTTTCACCTATGTCATCACCGTGTCCTGCTACAGTCTGTATGTTCTCTTAGCCAGGAGGTTTTCCCAGAAGACCTCAGAGCGTAGGATTGGTTACTCTCCCCAGGAGTAGGATGCCCTCGAAGTCTTCCTCCACGACGCCAAATAAGAAGGGCCTGTTGACTGTGAGTTTTGTGGCTGTGTGGCCACCCTGTGGTTTGTCCTGATGTGCAGATCCCTCCTCTGACATCTCAAACAGCACGTTATTCAGCACCTGCAAACCACAAACACCAATAAAAAATTGGGATTGTGACTGAGAGGCGAATCCTATGGGAAGCTATTTTCATCTTTTTTCTAATTCACACTTCATCCATTCTTCCGAGTCCCTCTCTGTCTTCAAGAGACACCTGAAGACACAGCTCTTCCGCTCTCACCTAAGCACCTGAAATGCTACCCCCTAAGGGAATTTCTCATGTCGCGAAACTGTCTCCTACTAAACTATAAAATAAAATTTTAAAAAATACTCTAATGGTTTAATGCACTCATTAGCTCTACCAGCTAGCTTGTACCTTGTCTGACCAACCATTGAAACCTGGTCATGCAGTGCTTCTAATACTGTTGACTGGTTTTTTGCTTGTGTTGTACTCTAACTCACTTGTAAGTTGCTTTGGATAAAAGGGTCTGCCAAATAAATGAATGTAAATGTAAATGTAATTTAACATGAATGTTGCCAAAATGGCCAACTCCATTCTCTCCCTCTGCTTCTGGTAAATGGAGTAGAGGTTAAGTACTCAGCCCCTGTGTGTCTGTTTGCCTCCGAACAAGATAACTGAAAAGATTTTGGATGGATTTGGATGGAAGTGTTGGGATTATTGTCTTTCAGTGAAGCAATGATTTGTTTTAAGATCTGACACTTCAAATTTTCTGAACCAGAAAAAGAGCTTTTATTTGACAAGGGCATTTAACTAGGCCACTTCTGGAGGAGTTATATGTATTATCTAGACAACTATTAAAAGTGGAGGAGGTAGTGTACTCTACTGTTGTCTCCCGTCCAAAGCTACAGTTAAGTGGAGTACAAGAAAGAGTAATGGTCCATGCAGTGCAGTATTGCCAGGTGATGAAATGTGTGGAACAGCATTGCCAGTGTTATGATAAAACAGAAGAGTACAGCCACCTTCGCAACAGGTCACAGAGGGTGGCTCTAACTCTCACCTGGCCGACTCTGAAGTGCTCCTTGGTGCTGAGTTTGCGGAACTCTGCCTCCGTGCCCAGCAGTGAGGCGAGCTTCATGTCGGAGATGATGCTTTTCAGGTCGCTCACACCCTTCATGGAGAACCTGGGCAGGGACAGCTCCAAGAGCCTGCAGGGAATACACAGACACCGCTGAGTTTCTGACCAATCACAGCATGCACAGACAGATGCTGGTGAGTCGCCAACCAATTGCAGCATGCAGTGTTCCCTTTTTATGCAACCGCTATAACCACAACCGCATCTGTTGACCCATCCTTCTGAAAAACTAGGATGTGGGTGGCTTGGACAGGGACTAAGGGACTTCTCAAATGCTCCAGTAAAACCTAAGTTGTGTGTGAGAGAAAAAGAATGTTTAATATACAATTGACTCAGCGCTTTAAATTTTCTTGAGTGAGGTTGACTGTAAATGAAATGAATTAAAATGAATGTGCTTGATTACATGTAGAGAGAGACACCTCCTCAGCATCCAGCCCTCAGTGCTGGGCTGCAGTGCACAGAGGCCTCACCCTTCTTTCAGGTGCTGAGACCAGTCTGAGATCAGACTGATCTGATCTGAGATCTGATTTTCGATGTGGTCCAGGTGGGTCCCCTCATGGGGCAGAACCAGCAGCATATGGGCCTTGTTGCTCAGGGGGAGTTTGACGACAGTGCACTTCCTGCCCTTGTCATCCAGGTACTTGTAGTTTCCAGTATGGGTCATGAGGGGCACAATGACACTCGTATTGTCAGTTATCCAGAATTCCTGCCGGGAGGTAGCCTCTGGCTGGAATGCTGTCCTCCAGTCCCCTGAAAACAGAAATGTGCATTTCAAACAATGAAGTCTGTCTGATCAAACAAGCTGTGTAGTGTAGAGCAGGACCAATATGACAGCTTCAGAGGCAGGAGTGATGATAAGCATACAGAGCTGTAACAGACATGTTCACCATCCATACTAGGCGTGTGTGAGGAACGCTTACCCTTGAAATGGACAGAGCTGGCAAACAGTAGGTCGGAGGACGGGCTGATGTCCTTGAACAGCTGCTTGATCTTCCCTGCCGTCGCCCTCTTGATGAAGGAGTTTACCTGGGCCTCTGCCGCCTGCGGCTGGGACAGATCCACGGCCCGAGTGTAGGAGGCGTCCGAGAAGTCCTGCACTCCCCGGGCAAAGTCCTTAGAAAGGTCCGCCTTGCTGCTGACGAAGGTCCACGCATGCGTCCGCAGCTCCGTGGCCCCATCCTGCGGAGAGTTGATGCTGTGGAGCGTGCGCAGCACCTTGTGCGCGTCGAACGGCGAGATGCAGTCCTCCGTGTCCGTCTCTTTGCCCAGGCCCAGGAACTCCTGCAGCTGCTTGGCTGTGCTCCCGGAGGCCCCCAGGTAGAGAGTGACCAGCGCCCCGTAGGCGCTCACAGGAGAGAACAGCGTGTTGGCGGGCTTCTGCTTCCTCAGTGCGTCGTACAGGCGTAGGCCCAGGTTGTTCTGGAGGTGAGCAAGGACTGTGCTTCTCTGGGTGACATTCTGCCTTGGGCTCTCGCTGCCTTCCTGGGTGCGGGCGTCAGGCTCTGCGCTGTCGTGGGGTTCGATGGGCGTCAGAGCGACCATCTCCAGAGGCTTCTCGGCCTGGGCCTTGACAGGCACACAGGTGGTGTTTTCCAGGGCAAACATGCCAAAGGGGTGGACATACACGCGGTTCGCCACGGCGACGGAGAAGAGCGACATCAGGAGGAGGGGGCTCATAATTGCCCGCATTTCCTTTCCCTGGTTGAGAAAATTTCCGGGTAAATCTGAAAAGGATGTCAAAAGCATAAATAAAGTTAGGCAAATGTATAAAGGGAGATAGAGACGGACATAAAGTTTGCTAAATCTGAATACTTTGTAAAAAAAAAAAAAAAAAAAGCACTTTGTTTTCAGTGATGGTTACAATTCCAAATCAAAATAATCTGTGTGTTTCTACAGTTTAAATCAGTGGTCTTCATTGTCTGTAATTTTCTAACACTTAGTAAATCAACCTAGTAAGTCTCCCAAACAACAACAAAAACACTTATATTACCTACTAGTCTGATTAAAGCCATTGTTTCTTTGCTCCCAACAGACACTGTTCGGAGACATGTCTCTCCTCCACATCTCTACATCTGCTTCTCCCTGACACTGATCTGAGACCTGTCTTTCCTCCACATCTGTAGACCTACTCCTCTCTGATGTTGATCTGAGATCTGTCTCTCTTCTACCGCTGTAGATCTGCTCCTAACTGAAACTGAACCGAGAGCTGTCTTTCCTCCATAAATCCAGAGGTCAAAGACCAACACAGGGACAAGCAAGGAAACTGTGCACAGAGGGGAATCAAAAAGCACTGATGTAAATGCAGCAGACATGACCATTAGAAAATGCTACATCTGCAAAGCAGCACAGACATTCCTCAATCTCAAACATAAAATACACTTTCCAGCACTGTGGTTTTAGTCAGCTCTTTCAGAGGGTCCTCCCTCCATTTGTTGTTGTGTTAGTGGTTCTTCCTGCACTGACTAAAATGTACTTTATTCTTTACTTTGGGGACTAATCAGCCAACTAAACCCCTACGCACAGAGCAAACACAAAACCTTCTGGGAGGTCAGTACCACATTAATGATTACAAACTGCTCAACTCAGAGGGCATGGGGGCCCTTTGAGCATACTGTATATCATCTCAGAATTAAACAGGACTAATATGGTAGGTTTTCAACAAAACTTTATTTTTACAATACTAAGACAAGTTCTATGGTTGTAAATAACTGCAGTTAATCTCAAATTTAAGGCAAGAAGGTTATTCTAGTGAACCCATCTTGAAAAAGGAATTTGTTGATATGAATGAACAACATCAGATAATATAAGAATCCATTGAAAAATAAATGTGAAATAGTGGCAAATAATAGACCAATCATAAATCGATTGCAGGGCACTCTTCACAAGTAAAAAGGACTCCGTGTACTTCCAAGAACAACACAGAAACATAATTCTTATAAAAGGTCTTTCTTATAAATATATATTTGTAGCTGTTATTTTCTTAATGGAGCTTACCTCTTACCCATATCATAAAAATATTTCCCTCTGTACTGTAAACATTGGTTATGCATTTTGATACAACTTCATGAGGAGTTCGCTTACCTTTCGATGAGCAGCTTGCGCTGGAACTTGTATGAGATCATCAGTGAGTTCCCTACGTTTTTTAGAGAATAGACAGCGTTTAACTCACCCCTTGAGTTGCTCATTAACCACGCCATTGATTCTGATTTCTCTGGTAGAGGTAGAGGGCTTTGCATGGTCCCGCTCCACGTACAGGGGGATCTCTGATGCAAGAGAGAGAGAGAGGTTATGGTAGAAAAAAAAGATTCTGGGTTGATAAAAACAAGATGAAACTGGTTATTCTTCATTTTGTTTTCAATGTTTTGGTGTGTTTTCTCTCTCGGTTCTCAGCCTACAGCCAACAGCAATGACCTTGTGTTCTAAACTTCTGCCTCGCTTACATCATTTATACTTTCAATCAAAGAACATACGCACTTTGATATTCATGTAATTAACAGTGAGAGTAATCGGAATTTACAGGAGTATATTTGCTACTGTAGATTATTTAATACAGTTCAGCCACACGCTCAACAGACAACGAGAAGGCTATATCCTCCAATGCCTGTGTAATACTGCCATCATGTGGATAAAATATAGCACACCATACAAGACATATAGTCTAACCTGTAACATCTCGTATATTGCACGTATAGCAACATAAATACGGAGATCAGGAGTTACACTAGCAGGCAGCGTAACAGAAGTGTAAGTTGCTAAAACTAAATTATATCGCAATAATTTCGTTGAAAAATCAGAACTGCTTTTTAACCCCCTTTCTGCGATGACATAACCATATAATCTCTGACCAAACATCACATCGTCTATTTTAGTTACAATTAGACTTGTCAGTTTGGCTATTTGCCCCTTAAAGGCGTTTTAAGATACAGTAGCTGCTCCAGGTAGCAAGGGGGCGTGTGGACACAGAACTGCTTGCGGTCCAGACACCGGACACTTACATCTTACGTGACTGACGCTAGCTAGCTAATAGTTCAAATAAAGTTCCCGTGCAGATTGTCAGTTATCCGTAAGTTGCCGTGCAGATTTGTCAGTTATCCAGCCTCCCTGATGGCGAACGAAGGCAGCAACAGTTGCTCGGATGGGAAGAGGTTCTCTCTCTTATGTCCGCTGAAAAGAGTTCGGTCTCGGCGCGATACTTTAGGTTTCAGAGCTAGGGTTTTGAAAAGACTTCACACTGCTTGCCCAGGTAAGATGGTATTAGCCGGCGAGGTACGTGGTATGCTTATCCGTCCAGCTAGCCATTAGCTGGACAGCCAGCTAGACTGCTGCTTTGTCAGTAATTGTTTTGCTGGTCAGGTTTATATACTGTATAGCTAACTATAATTTGCTTAGGGGAGTGTCTAGATTGCGAGCCTAAGTAGCCTAGCTAGCTAGGTGAAAGCTGTGTAGGACTAGCTATAAACCTCCTTGGTTTACCAACGTATAGCACTGGTTTCTGACCGTGTTAGCCAACAGTTAGCTCTGGAAATGTAGCAGAACGGTTTTCCCACCCTCTATTTTGACGTTATAAGAAAAAGTGAATGTTGAATCTGATTTTGGGCCACAGTGGCCCTGATTTTTGGATTAAATGGCATCTGATAGGATTAACATACAGCAAACATCGCTTTACACAACATTTCGTGATTTGCAAAGCAATTTTGGTCATGCACGCGCTACTCTGTAGTGACCAAGGATAACTGGCAAAATTACAATACATACTTCAATACAATACATACTTCTGAAAGTAAAAGTGCACATTATATGAAATCAGTCAAATAAATCCCTTAAAACTACATGGACAAGCACACAGATAATATCTATTAACGCATATGTGGCAAGTTGGCCAACTTAAGTAGCTTGCAAGCAACGTAGAACTAAATTAGAACTGATTGAACACCATTTTCAAATGCAGACTTAAGTTGGTTTTGGTCCTGCTTGGGTACAGCAATCCGCGGCTGAAAAAAATAAACATTGTCCAAAACCCGTTATCCCAGCTGCATAATGATATGTACCATTGCATAAACTTGAGCAATACTTGTTGCTTTTCACGGTGTCTTGCATAAACTGAGGAAATACATTTTACATTTCATTTAACAGTATTTTCCAGGCATAATTTACCAAATTGACTCATAAAAAACAATTATATGCTAAGAAGCAGGTCAGTCAGCCAGTGTCGCATTAGCATGAAGTCGAGTGTTCCATCTTTTTTTGATAATTTTTCATAATAGCGTGTCTAATGCAAGTAAGAGATGTTGTAATTTCGCAGTAATGAGGTGGTATAAAGATAATATCTGTCTAAGGGTAATAATGACACCAGCGTGCAAATATTGTGGGCAAGGTGCAGGTTTCCCGGGCGTCTGTCTGCGACATTATGGTTTGATGATGGGATGTGTTCCTGTAGCTTTGGGCCTCTTACATATACTGGAAATTTCTCCTCCTAAAGGTTTTCTTAGGGATTCTTAACATGGCAGCTGTAGGAATCCTCCAAAATGCAGCCCTCGAGCCCCCCTGCAAACAGCATCTGTAGAAATCCTTTAAACTGCAACTGGAGGAATCTTCCAAATGTCAGCTGTAGGCCTTCTCCCCTCGTTCAACCCTCATACTCTTAATATGCAGAGGGGAGTCCCCCTGAAGTCTGGGGAGGGCAGTAGTCTGGCATAGAACTGATTATTCTGAAGGTAAGGAGAAGCAATACGCTGTGTGAACACAACTGCCTGTGTGATTAATTATTATTACAGTGCTGGTGGGTGAATTGGCTCATGGCTGTTTGATGTGCGTCTCCTCTGCAGGCATGGGCAGGCGTATATAGTGGGAAAGTTGTGAGCGTGCTGTGTGCTGTGACAGTGTCTGAGGGCGGCTGACATTTGGAAGTGCTTGTGCAGTTTTGTCAGAGGTTTGAAAGACAGAACCACGCAGTATTAAAGGCGTTACGAAAAAAACCGAGTGGCTGCCCTTACAAGGAGGTCCCCCATGGTGGCAGAGATGACTTCACATCCTGTGAAAATGCCGCTATAGTGACTGCGGTTGCCTACACCACATGAGAACATGTCCTGCTCTTCCCCATTGTTTCCACCAGATGGCGTACTGAGACAGTCGAGCACACCAAGCTTTTTCACAGGTCCTGGAGCTCATGTAAATTTGTCATTTTTGCTTGGGAACATAAAATAGTTTCTAAATTCTGGGTGTTGTTGCACATATGAGGAAACTGAAAATCTTACTGCCACATGCAAAGCAAGCCCACAGTGGTTTCAGTTTGTGTAATCTCATCTGTTCAGGAGCCACTAATGCAAAAGAGGAAAGAAAACATTTCTTTTACAGAACCTTTTTAGAGAACTGTTTACAACTTTTTTCTTTTAACATGTCTTCAGGCATATTTTGAAAATAACAGCTCTTCTTCTTGTCATATCTCAACGTCATTGGTTGGGCTACCAATTTGAAACCAGTTTCAGCCAACCAGATTGGTCTCTCAAATTGTGCTGCATGGTCCTCTCTGGAATGGGTGGCAGACTGGTCTAGGCCTTAAGGTTTAAGTAAAGCTGGATGAGGATTCTGAGGTGGGGTGGGATGAGTTCCTTGGGGGTGACAACCCTTGAGCATGGTATGTCCCCTGAGCTGCTGTAGATACACAGCTGCAGAGGTGGACAATATTTAAGTTGCTTTATATAAGGGCATCTGACAAGCAAATCTAATAATAATTTGATGTAACAGACCTCAGCAACTCTCAAACCACAAACATTGAGAAGAATCTCATCATCCCCTTATCAAAGTAGAGATTGTGGAGCTCTAAATCATATACATTTCCATGTAATTGTTTTAACGCACATTGTGCCCTCCATTTTGCTGCTTCTGAAACAAAGTGTATTACTCAAAGAGACGCTGACATAAAGTTTCATCCATCACAATGAAAAACTGAGTTTTCCATCATTACTAAAGTTTGTCATCATTAACGTTGGACAGAAAATTGTCATTTCAGTAGTATCAAATGAAGCATCATTAGAAAGACAGCATGATACTGAAACAAGGCCTTCGAAATTCCGCTCTACTGATATGCTCTGTATTTCAGTTTCAGGTTAAGTACGTAACATTCATTGAATTTTGTAATGAGTTTCAGGAGGTATAGTGTGAACTACAGCTCAGAAATCCACAAAACAATAATTCAGCAACAATAAAGTGGAAGTGGTATCTTATTTAATGATGATAATTAGAAAAGTGTTTCCGTAGTAAAATGAAATGCATTTTGTTTGTGTTGCTTAATGTGTCCTTCCTCTGATGGATGCATGGATTTTGGTCCAGCAACCCCATCACCTTGTAGCTTGCTCCTGCCTTATGCTAATGCTAAGCGTAGCTGGGTTTAGTCACAGTCACAATATTATGAAACGTAGACAAAAATTTGTACGCAAAGGCCACAGAACAACACTGTGTTATGCTTGAGCTGAAGAATGCAGCTGAGAGTCAGATTTGCGGAACTGTAAATTTAAATTGAAAGCAGTAGCATTAGTCCTATTTAAAATGCAAAATGAAAACATTTTTTTCTGTGATAGTTTTTAAGTTTGCAGAATATCACACATAATTTGAAAATAAATGAGCTCTGGTTAATTTGAGGGTTTTTGCCTCCTGTAACATCATTGTGTCGTTGCGTGCTATTCCTCCGCACAATCAATTAGTCATGTAATTACACAGCAAGAGGTTGATCGGTCACATTTAGTCACGTAATTACACACCAAGAGGTTCAGGGTGCATTTTATCCACCAAAATGCCATGGAGCAGTACCCTCTAAATAGAAATGCAGCTCTGTCCATGGAAACACATGGTACTTAACTCCTAAGAATTGTCAACATGGTAGCTCTAATGTTTGGTCTTTGATGGGTAAGCTTACATTTCTTGCTCACTGCAAGCATGTTCATTATTGCTTTGTATCAGTGCATGTAAAAGCCCACTGTATTTTTGGTGCTAGACATTCTACAGCAGAAAGGTAGTAATTATCTTGTAATTATCTTTGTATTTGCTGACATGAGTGAGGTTACAGACTCTGAAACATTAATTTGTGTTGGCTTTTTAGTCCAATAAACCATGGCCACACTGTGGGCTTGACAATGGACAGTAACAGCACACGTTAAGCATGTCATTACTGACATCTGTCTTTATCCAGGACTACTTGCACAGTAGAGCTTAGTATCATTAATTTACACAGCTGGATACTGACTTAAGCAAACTAAATGCGGTACCTTGCTCAAGGATATAAAGCAGTGCCCAATTAAATTACACTTTCATCTTAAATTAGCTTTACAGCTGACTTACAGTATTGTTGCAAGTCATGAACCTGGAGGCACGGGTCTCTTTATTTTCTCCTTTCATACAAGTGAGGAGTGAATTAATTCCGGTAACTCTGAAGTATCGAACTTGTAGCCAACATTATGGATTATGGATAGTTAGCTGACGATATAAACCTCTGACCTCTGGCCTTCGTCTGCAACCACCCCCCACCTCTGCGTGGCTGTTTAAGGATTTGAAGTGCATCCAAAACAGTTTAACTGTGGGCAAAGAAACGCTGAAGAGAGGAATGTCCCAGACTTTGGAGAGTGGCTAATTTATTCTGTGAGCGTGGAGTCGGGGACATGCTGAAAACAGCTCGTCTAGGCGCACGCCAGCGATGAATCAGTCTGCACACAGAACCCCGGGCCCTCCCGAGGGCAGCGGCTAAAAGCCCCGATGGATCAGGAGCATCCTCCGTGATGCGCTGGGGGTGGGGGGCGGAGTCAATCACAGTTAATGGCGGTAATGGCTATTTGGCATCGTGGGGCTGTCGTGCAGCAGCAGAGCAAGGGGGGGGGGGCTGATGGGTACATTACACAAGGAGGGAGAGAGAGAGAGACCAGAGAACAAACTCACAAACAGTGTGTGTCACTGTCTCTCCTGCTCGTCATGGAACAAGGAGGTGAGTGCTCATTTGCAGCTTTGTGTGTGTGTGTGTGTGTGTGTGTGTGTGTGTGTGTGTGTTCCCATGTGAGTGTCTTTGCATGTATCAAGTACACGTGTGTTCGTGTTCATACGTGCCTGTGCACGCTCTCGTGTGTGCATTTGTGCGTGCATATGTGTCATGTGTGGAGGTATGTTATTCTACTTTTCCCATGATGTGAAAAGCAGGATGAATCTGCAGGAATGTGTGGCTGCTGTTAACTGTCCATCTGAAAGTGTCTCTCTGCAGATGGAAGAATAATGTTGGCATGACTTTCTTTGGTTAATGATAGTAACAACTTTATTTGTATAGTACCTTTCTTACATTTAGCGAAAGGCGCCTTACATATAGGGTTAGAGTTCGGCCTCTTCTTTATGAATGTATGTTACCGTTCATGTGTGCAGGGTCTGAAAACCAATCCTGGTTAAGGGGCAGCTTGCAATATACTGTGAAAATTGTGCCATGACAGTGTTCATATATCCCATTTAAGTATTAATGTTAAAAAGTGTCAGAGTAGCTTTGAATTAGAATTCCGGATATAGGGCAGGAGTATACTGTGCAATTTTGTACAATGATTTTTGAGTGATCACTGGCACCACCCCAATAGAAACATGACAAGCTGATTAAAACAAACATTGCAAAGAGGATGATGTCTGCAGCAGTGCAAACCGCAGGGACTCAAGAAAATGAGAAGTTTGCAGGTTTGTGGAAGAGCACAGATACCATGAAAAAACTTCTGAGAGAGAGAGAGAGAGAGATAGAGCTGGCACTTAAGCAACTTGGTAATAAGTACTTAATAGGTAATAGCTAACAATAGCAATGACATTTCCAGCCAGATAGGCAAGGGGAGGACACCTTACAAATCTCTCCATCTCCTTGTGAGTGGGTGTGTGAGGAAGAGTGTGGTAGGTGGTTAGCCATTCTGACTGCGGAAGTACACAAGTGCAGGGTTACACTGCTGCTTCCTTTATACCCATCCAAACACAACAGCTACTTGAAACTGTGTCACAAGTAGGCTGTTGCTGCAAACCGCAGTGATGATTTCAGTTGATTTTTGTCATGGGAATTATTCTCTTGTCTCAGCTCTTTTTGGGATAGCAGAACAGCTGGGCACAGACAGACCATAATGTCCACACATCCCATGCCACTGACAGGTCCAAACTTTCCTTCAAGCTTTTTTTGGTGTCTTGGAGCAAAATAATGCCACAACTATGGGGATGACCTATTACTGCTTGCTCGTTGTGAAGCTGGAGAAGCAATTAAAAGTGGTGAAATGGTGCAGTGTGGCCATCTACGACATACAGAGGCTACTGTACTGACAGGAAAATGTTGGCTTGTCGGGACTTTGTTATTGCTTAGTGTGCAAGGGTTGCCGGTGTTAAGATTTTTGTACTCGTATAATGTAGTCCCTGCCTTGAGGCCTTTGTGGATGGATTGCTAATCTTCAATGGAATCTGAGGGTTGCTGTTTTAACCATTCATTGGATGAAAGATGGATAATTGGCTCTGTTGCTGTCAGGCTGAAACAGGGACAGGAACACTGTTGATATGCACAAGGCAGTCAGAAGCTGAAAGTGTCTGAAGTAGGAAGGTGGATTGACTTGTAAGAATGTAGATTTTAAAAATCCTTGAAGCATTTCAGTTTTGTATCCCTGCATAGGGTGGGCATTACAGTATTGTATGTTCTGTGGTGAAATTGCAACTGTAATACGACTTGAAGTATTTCTGAGGGGTATTACTAAATTCACATGTGTAAAATCTGCACTCATAGACAGACAGTGTCAGTGTTAGAGACTGTGCAACTGACTAGCAAGTAGCCAGGAAGTCTTGCGTTAACACTAACAACTTTCCCTTGCGAAAACAAAATGAAATAAATGAAACTCCCTAGATGATTTGGAGATTTACTACAGGAAAGGTCAGAGTTGCTGTTGGATTCAAAAGTCAGAAGGGCTTTTTTGTGAGGGCTATTCTACTAACATTTGATTCTAACTAACAGTAGTAGTGATTTGTGTGTGTGTGCATGTGTCTGAGTCTGTTTTTTTGTTGCATATTTGTTTAACCAATTACTCATTTACTCATTCTGAGCTCACAATCCATACACCTGCTGCTGTTTGGTAGCTTTTATTTTGCATGTTAAGTGCCAGTCAGTGTGATGCTATAGGCTTGTACAGTAACACTAATGCCACTGTGCCATATGTTGGCAGTGTAATTGCACCTTCTGCCAGTGCAGCGATGTGTGAGAGTGCTGGAACGCTGCTCCCTCATGCAGTGGTTCTACAGCAGAGCAGTTACACAGTGATCCTCAGACTGGTGACCTGAGCAGGGATCTGTGTGCTGCCTCGCACAGTAAGTGCGGGAGGCTCTGAGATCGGCGCGGGTGGAAGAGTCTGGCACTGCCATTCAAATCAGATTTCTCACATGCTAAAAAACGATTTCTCATGCACTTAGGAAATACTAATAATAAACGCTGTGATAAGTGTCACATGTGGGAAATGCTTCGTGTAAAAGCAACCTAACAGCAGAATGAAGACGGCACGACATGCACAACATGCATACAGTCTGTAGACCTTAACTCTGTCACTGAAAAGCGCTCATGATGTCCTCACAACACATTACCCACTGACATATTAACATGCATATTTCTCATCTCACAAAGATTCAGAACAGTCAAAGTTTACCTTAGAATAAGAATAAGAACAATAAGAACACTTTCAAGGATATGTCTCATAACTGATTGTCAGAATACAGCCCAGTTTATTCACCTATTCAGGCCAAACCCTGCCTTGCTACAGCAGGTGGTTGCTTCCTGTTGGTCTGCAGGGGGCAGTCTGCTCTCAATACTACATTACTTTAGTGCAGAGAACCTTGTCTTTATATGAGACTGTTGACCGGTGAGGTTCAGTGAAACGTCATTGCTAAGCATGTATTTAATGAATGTTGCCTGTCATGTCCAGTAATTCTTGCCATGCATTTACAATAGAATGGCTTTTTTATGAACTAGTAAGACTGGCCAATATCATCTCTATTTGATAAGATTGTTGTAATATTCCCAATTTGATGTAAATCTTTGAATTAAACTAGAAAATACCCTGAAAGCAGTGAGGTTGTGTATGGCGACACTGCTGCACAAATGGCCACAGAGTCACAGAGCAGTAGTATGGTTAGCCATGTTCATTTCTGTACAGGATGAGGAAGTGTAAAATGGCTATCATTTAGACATTTCTGGCAGTAAGATGCGCTTTGTCTTCTACATCGTGCTTTATCTTCTGAATCATTGCGGTATTGAATTGCTATGAGTTTATGTGCTGTATACTGCATGTGACAAAGGAAGGTTCTGTTTTATCTGTTGAGGTTCTTAAGGTTTTATTTCAATATCAGCTTCAGATTGATATTCCCTATATGGATAGCACTAATGTTTTAGTATGTGTATGCATCATCTCTTACTGGCCAATGATATGTCTGTGCATCACCTCTCAATGGCTACAGATGTGTCTGTGCATCACCTCTCATCATCTCTTACTGGCCTTGGGACACAATGGTTTTTGGTGTTATTTGAAGTCAGGATTTATTTCTTACAGACCTCTTTATTTATTCACCACTGAATGTGATGAAAGGGTGTTTCATGTGGATGTCTAGTATTCATTCCTCTGTGAGAGTGCATTAGATATGAACCTTTCAGAGAAAGTCACTAACATCACAGAGTTATAGCATCCTACACTGGCCAGATATGCTTTTTAGCAGTGGGGACCTGGACTACTGTTGAAATAGGATATTTTAAAGAGGCAGAATTGTCAGTGCACCCTGTTTTGTAAAATGTGTTGCTGTATCATCATTGGTGAAGACTGGTTTCAAAGACTGCACATGGAGTATGAGTGAATGTCCTAGCATGTCAGTAGGGGCCTGCTCTCAGCTGGTAAAATATATAATATGGTAAGTCCCAATCTGAGTCAAAAATATCCAGACTCTTTAAATATGACTTTAATCATCTGAATCTAGGTAGACTATCTCCTGTAAAGCCATATCATCCAAGGATAGCTTCTCAGATCTGCAGTCTAAAAGTTGTTTTCTGTCTGTACTACTTAGACTACTTCATCATATTAAAAAAAAATCATGTTAGTGTTATCACTGGTGTAGGAGGGGGAGGGGTTGAGTTCCCAGAATGCTTCAGTGTGGCTATAATGTGGTCACTTGATGTCAGTGGCTCTTCTCCTTCAGTTTGGGTAATTCTAGCTGCACTGTTACAAAGACAAAATAGTCAAGACAGGGATTTCCCCTAGCAGGGGAGCGAAGAAGTTGTGTTTAAATACAGCAATTTACAGCATCCAACTACTATTGCTCAAATTTTCCATCTCCTCATTCATTTTCCTACTCTACAGTGTGATAATTAAAGTCACCCATCATTAATGTTTCCACTGACGAACAGGCTTTTTTTAGGTTGCTGAGTAGAGTCTAGTGTCAGAATTACTCTAATATTTATACTGTGTAACACTGTCCTACTAAAATGCCTTATTGATTTTCCCAAGAACTTTAATCCAAATGTCACCTTCTGTTGTTTTCCCCTTGATACACAGATTAGTGTTAAAGGTCTTGTCTGCCCACAGTGCCTGGTACAACATGCTCCAGCAATAAGGCCCTTCTCTTTCTCCCCCCTGCTCGTTAATCCAGATGTCCCTGCCAGGCGTTGGAGGAGCAGAGGAGCTATGTTGCTCTTGTCTCCATCCTCTTCATTTAGCCTTTAAGTCTCAAGAATTCCAGTTATATCACAGCTCCCTTTTTGCGTCCTCAGTGTTCTAACTCCAGAATTATAATTTTACACTTCAGGCATTCGGGTAGAGACCTATATGGGAGGAATTCCTTTACCTGACCGTACTTTTAGGGACGTTTTGTCTCTTCAGGAAAATGGTACCATGCTGTGTTAACAGTTAAAATGTGTTAAAATAGTCGATGCAGTAATGTGCTGTAGGAAAGTGGTCGGGCAATGGATCGGAGAAGATAATTCTTGTTTCATCTTCTCATAGGTAATGAATTTAAGGCAGGGGTGGGCAATTCCGGTCCTGGAGGGCCAGTGTCCTGCTGGTTTTTGTTTTCATCTCTTAGTTACCTGTTGATTTTCACCTTGAAAACAGGTGTGCTTGCTCTTCAGCCAATCAGAGATTGTATTTAGTTGGTCAACAAGAAAAACAGCAGGACCATGGCCCTCCAGGACTGGAGTTGCCCACCCCTGATTTAAGGCATCAGGTTGCTCCAGTTTGATATGGTTAGTGCCAGCATGAACCACTGTGTTAGCCTTGTTAGACAGGACTGATGGCTGCTGATCAATAGAGTAAAGCACCTCCCTCTGGGAAGCACAGTGGCTTGAGTCTTCCTGCTCTTAAATATTTACATTTTGCGGCGTAGGATCACCAGTTAGCAAGGTCATCTCACCTGCAGATTAAGGGGTGTAGCATAGTGGTAAGGAGCAGGGTTCATAACGGAAAGGCTGTCGGTTCGATTCCTCACTGGGAAACTGCTGCTGTACCCTTGGCCAAGGTACTTAACCCAGAACTGCCTCAGTAAATATTCAGCTGTATAAATGGATAACATGTAATTGTAACCTATGTAAGTTGCTCTCGAAAAGAGTGTCTGCTAAATGACAATAATGTAATATAATGAGAGGAGCCAGCAGGGAAGCCTCCATGGAAAGAGCCTTTAGGTGCTCAGATGAAAGATACATAACCACGCCTATTGTACAGTCTAATAGGTGTGGTATCATTGATCGTTAAAATGCATCCAGACTATTGTTGTCTTCACAGGGTGCGTTATCTTTTATCCAGTAATATTAGGGATAATCCAGAGGAAATGGCCACTCACAGACTCTGAATTATCCTACAGTGCATGGGAAAATGGTGCAGCACACTACCGGAGCCTGGCATGCATGGTGGGAGACAAAGACTTTTGGACAGGGTTTTTGTGCGTCTCCCCCCTCCCTTCGCCCCTGCTCCTCATCGCAAGGAAGCGCATATAACTATAATCACGTGGTGAAAAAGGGCATTTAAAGTGATGTATTAAGGTGTTTTTTTCCTGTGGTATTTAATATACGTCTAATCAAAATTTGAATTGTGACCACATAAAATGCGAGTCCATATTGCAACACCGACAGTTTTGTTTTTATTTGCGTTTTTACGTTTTACTTTATGATATTTACAAGCTATCCTGTGTTAAAAACTAAGTCAGGTATTTTTGTAATTGCATTGCACTCTCGGGATTGGCAATGATGTGGTGACACTGGAGTAATACTATGAACACTTCCATACTTCGCAAGCCAGCACCACCCCGTCACTGCACGTAATCTGCATAAAGGAATGGAAGACACTTGACTTGAGTGAAACGGTGCATGTTCGTTGTTTTGGGGAAGTTGGAAACCACCACCAAACTACAGAGACTGAAGGAGTTTGCATAAACCCTTTCCTGTGGCGATCGAGAGGACCTAATTGTAGATTCTACAATGTAGAAGT
This sequence comes from Megalops atlanticus, assembly GCA_019176425.1. Lineage (NCBI taxonomy): Eukaryota > Metazoa > Chordata > Actinopteri > Elopiformes > Megalopidae > Megalops > Megalops atlanticus. Next base: position 26,646,784 of record CM032890.1, read on the forward strand.
TCGACAGCTCGTTGAAACAAGGAATGGGGCAGACCTCGGTGTCCAGTTTGTCTCAAAACGTCAGCGGTGAGTGTATATTCATCTTCAAGAACCAAGTTAATTTATTCAGAAATAGGTTATATGGTATTGTTGCTGTTACATGCAAGTAGTTTCATTAGCAATGGAAAGTGGTTTCGATAGTTTGTGGCTAATCCGTTTCTGAAGTCCGTTTGTTTTCTGGATGGATCGGACGGGGCGCTGATGCGTGTCCTCCTAGCGACTGACGGCCGTAGGGCGAGTGAAGGAAGTTGTCACCGCATAAGAAGCAACGGGTGGAAATATTCAGCTACAACAATGAACAATGATTCTGATCTAAAAGGAGACACTTTCGCAGGACCTCTACGCCTTGCAAATTTTAAGAACCGTTTCATGACCTTTCCTCCTTTCGATTTCTTGGCTCATGTACTGTGGATGTTATGGCCATCCAACTAATTCTGGAATCCTGGTCTATAAGTAAGAAGACGGTCGCTTTAGGAGCCTCTGTGTACCAACTGCCTCATTATGGAAGTGGGTGGCTTTGTATAAGAAAGTAATAGAAACTATATTTGAAGAAATATCAGATTGGAGAGAGCGTTTGCCTTGCACTTGAGTTAACGTCATGGCCGTCCTTGCCGCTTAAGGCTACTTACCGGAATATGTAGAATGTACACACTTTTGTTTGAAGTTAAATTGTTTTAGGAGTAGCCGATGCTTTTTAATTGCTATCGCAAGACGAGTGTCGTTTTATGAACCAAGTGTAGGTTTCTACCTTTTCGGGGGAAGATGACATTAGTGAGATTATACACCGAGTCAGCTCTTTTTTTGACCAGAGAGGGGAATTCGTCACTAATTCAGCATAAGCTGCCGAATGATCTCATCTCGAAGTGAAAGACTATGACTGTATCGTGAGCTGTCGAAAATAAGATAAAAATGCCGACTACATAAAGAACATGGATATATGCACCAGTAACGACAACCTTTAAAACAGAACGTGACAATTAAAATGAATTAAACTGGCCATGATTTACGCCTCAGTATGCATTTACTATATGGAGAATTTTAATACATGTTTCAAACAAACATTCTTATGACCCCATAATCTTTTCAGAAGATGTTTTTCCTCAAGGGTATAACTGGTTAGTTATGATGTGAACAAGTGCTCACCTGTGGAGACCTCCATCCCTACCATTTTCCCAGATAGGTTATTTCCCAGGATTTTGATCTAAATTTGGTTTGAATCATCAATGACATCCGATGCATAACATGGTGCAAACCATGAAGAGGCATGACAAGAAATCAGAAACTGGATCATGGGACATTGTTCTTTCTGCACAGCTCCTGGGGAGGCCGCAGATATCACCATACCTGTGCACTGAAACAGCAGCAGTCAAAGAACATCCAGGCACTGCTATAGAGCAGACACTGAATGACCTTTCCTCTTCCTAAATATACAAGTGCGCTAGTTGGGTCAGTTTCAGGACCATGCACACTTTTAGTGTCCACTGGCACTGCAGTAGAAGGCTATAGTGGTCACTGGTATTGATGTTACAGGCTATGGTGTGCAGTGGTACTGCTGTTCTGAAATGGTTTCAGTATTGAATTGGAACGTGTTAGAGTTTTCATTAAAAGGGAAGTTATAGTTAATTGCAGAAACCAACATGTCTCCTTTCCTCTTGCATCTCATAAGTTATTTCCTCAAAGTGGAGCTTAAAAGAATAGCCCGTGAATTGGCCATCCAGTTTTGAAACATTTTCCCTGAACAAAGAAGAAAGTGCAGAAATGTTAGGAAGCCACATGTAGGATCAGAAAATAGTTTGTTAGTGTCTACTATCTGCTTGTGGCTGAGACCGGTGCGTGGGAAGGTGCAGGTTAAATAGGAAATGGAGGAACAGATACTGCTCACACTGCACATATTACTACTCTTCCCAGCTCATAAGGAGATATAAACACTATTACATCATTGTGTGTTATTGAAGGTGCCTCTTTACAACCATGGCCAGCTACACGTATAACCCACGACCCCTGTTGCAAAGTGACAAGTCACTCTATGCTCACCAGATTACAGTTATGAAGCGCTGGCATTAGCTTTTGATATTCATTAGACTGCACTTGTTAAGCCTCCATTTTGTTCTAAACATTGTTGAGAAATTAAGCATCTAATCTGGCCCTTTTTTGCTTCCCCTCCATTTTTACAGCTTGGGAAAAATTGATACCCAAGATGGTGATTCATCCTGTATTTCTAAATAAATGACCAAATCTGTTGAGCTGAGTATGCTTGTGTAGAGCAGTGTGGTGTAGTGGTAAGGAGCAGGGCAGCAGTGTGGTGTAGTGGTAAGGAGCAGGGCAGCAGTGTGGTGTTGCCGCAAGGAACAGAGCTTGCAACGCAATGGTTGCTGATTTAATTGTGACACTGCTGTTATACTTGTGGCCAGGAACATTACCCAGGTTCCCTCAGTAAATATTCTGGTGTTTAAATGGTTAGTATGTACAAAAGTAAGATATTTAAGCTGTCTGTATGAAAACATCTGCTAAGCAAACATAATAATCACATTTCTGAAAGTGTCAGGAAAATGGAGAGAATGGTGTGAATTTGACAGTTTTTTTTTCTGAATGGCATGATATGTTGTAGAAACTTTCAGTGGGCTGTGTAAGAGTCTGTTTCAGGCCTCTGTCGGAAACCGCCTTTGTGTCTTTGACGGAATATTTCCGTGTTCACTGTCTGCACAAAGGGAAGAATATGTGGGAAGCATGGAGGGGCTTACATTGTAAAGCGCCTGGAAGGCCTGCAGAAGTAACAAACACTGTCATGCTGTTGCAGCGCTCGGAGGAAGTGGCCAATCCCTGCCTTTGTTTTCAATCATGACATCTGTGGAAAAGATGATGTCATCCCCTGACTCCTTAAACATTGTTTTAATTAAGACTTGGAAGCCTAGTGCGTTGCGTAATACATTAATGAGTCCTGGCACAGGGATCCAAATAACGATCTTAAAATCAATTTTACATGCAGCCAGAGGCCAAAGTAAGGAATCAGGGGTAGGGAAGAGTAGTTCCTTCTCTTGGTTCTCACTCTTCCTGAAAATCCCAAATGGCTGTATTAGTATGGGGGGAAAATACTCAGAGCACACAACTGCAATTACAAGAGTACAGTGAGAAAATCTGAGAAAATATTCAATGATATGAAATATTCTCACAGTTTTCACAATGATACACTGGGGAGGCAAACATTTACACAAACAATGCTGCACACTTCAGTCCAACCCTGAAATCTGCTTAGGAGAAATGCTACCAAGAAGAACTTTGAATTCACTGCATGACCATCAACTGTCTTATTTTATGCTATACAATGTGTTTTAATATTGTATGAAAGTTGATATATGAATGAATAAAGTATGTTGGTTATTATTAAAATAATTCTGTCCACCAATAAAGCTGCTTTGTGACTACAGAACACCTCACGAGCAGCTGGTACCCTGCTAGATATAGCTTCATTGAATTCAGAACATCAACATCATTTGTCATGAGGCAGTTTCCCATCACCTAGCAACAGGATGTTTGATGCTGATAGCCTGTATTCATCTCTGCTTCATGCATTTGTCTTGAAAAAATAAATCAAAAAAAGAAAAGAAATCTACTCAGTTGTTCAGTGGAGCACATTAATGAGCAAGCAAGCTTGATTAATCCTTTGAAGAATCAGGCTGACAGTCATGCTCAATGAAACAGAGGCTAAACATATTTAAGCACTGTTTTACTTTACATAGACTTTTTACAAGAAAATTTCTGGGTTTTTGGACAGAATTTTTCATGTGAATTTACTTCCCCATTAACACAATAAATGAACCTGAGAGCACAGAAGACAGCATTGGTGGAAAAGATTAATACTAAAATTTATCAGTGTATCAAAATGTAAAATGTATACTAAAATGTGTTGGATCTGATTGCATGAAGGACGATCTTAAAGCCAATGACAACTTTGCTGTAAGGAAAGTCCATTTAATTGCATTTCCACAAAAGTGACCATCCACTCACAATCAACAAGGTGTGGTGAATGAGTTCAAAGGACCTGTTCTGTGCTGACCTGTGCTGCTTTATGCTGCACTGTGCCCATGACTAGCATTGCTGACCATCTCCTGTGGGGTCTCTTTGAAAGTTTGGGGGTGTTTGCTGTTAAGGCGAGTGATGACCCCAGCTCCAGCTTCCAAAGTCTAATGGATGAGCTCTCACAAATGTGCTCATCCATTAGACTTTGGAACAGCCACTGCGGCCATCATCATGAAGCTCAAGAGCACACCTTCAACAACGCCTTCTGGGTGCCTGTTTGTGTGACCCATCTGCCCTCTGCCTGTCTCTGGAATATGGGTTGTGTTCCTGTAGCTTTACTAGTTGTGCAGCTCTTCACATGATCTATGCCACGTCAAAGCTCTCTGTGTAATGCCTGTGCTAATGGCCATCTCTTTTCCTCCTTCTAAAGATGGATTAACGCTGTCTATAAACAACACTGAAAAACAAAGCTTTAATTTAAGGCTTGCCTCTCTTTGGGGACAGATTCATTAATTACTCGTGTGGTCGATTTCAGGTTTCTGTGCCAGCAGCGCACTGTGGGCTTTTAGTGGTAATTCAAACGTCCAGATCATGACAGCCAGACAGTCCTGAGTCATGTTTTTACTGCAGCTCGCTGCCCTGGGAATTTAAAGCTATATGGTGCTGTGTCCCCTCAGACAGTGTAGCCAGTTGGGTAATGGGAAGTGTGACCTAAATGGTGTCTTTTGGGTGGGGCAAGTAGTTTTACAGCTTTGTTGTCCCAACCACATAATTGAGTAGATTCTTAAGTGTGGAGCCCTGTTGCACTGTTAGAAGTCCTTTGGAATGATTAGTCACTGCCCTGATGAGCAACAGTGTATGTTACTTCAAAATGTGAATCTCATGCTCAGATATTCTTTCATTAGTATTTTGGCAACAGCAGATTTTACTAACAGAGCTTGGACCACTGTAATACCTTTTTTTCTTTCTCTTGGTGTCATTCCTGTTCTCTGATTGGTCTAATCAGGCATTCCATGAAAGGTGTTTTTCCCTTGAAGTAAAAGTTGTAGGATGATGGTGAATAAAGAAGTCTGTCTAACTGCCTCAAGCATCTGGCCCTACTGTTCCCCTTGATGTGCTCCCCAAATGCAACTTTGTTAGAGTGGGAGTATCCTGTTGGTCCTGTGTGTTGAACTGATAAAGAGCAGTGATTTACATTTATATACATAGCTGATTATGATCATTGTTCCAGATTATTCATCATTCACAGGCCTTCAAGAATGAGGTCAGTCTGGTGAGTGGTGGAGGAGTCAGACCTTGTAAAGTAGGGGGTTGGAGCTTCTACCTCACAATTTCTCTGAGTTCTTGGGCTTCTGCCACCTCACTGTTTCTAAGGGGCAAAAATCAGTCAACATGCATTTTAAACATTGCACTTTATTTGTGAAAGTGTTACTTGCTGTAGATCTAACATGCAGCTGTGATGTGTGGAAAAGGTTGGAAAGGGAACAGAGTTAGAGTGAGGAAGAGCTTGGTGGTGTCGATGGCTGTTATGTATTGTTCCACTCAGTAGAATCAGGCCTTATTGGGGAGCTGCCACAGTTCCTTATTGTGTCTTTAATTACTTTGGTTATATGTGGATAACGTCCCCAAGAGTCGTTGGTGTTATGTAAACATAAGTAAAAAACACTATTGTTGAAAGCTTGGGACAAAGATGGCTGTCTTTCTCTGAAAGTGAAATTCCTTCTTATCACATACTCCATTACCCACTGCATAGGAGCAGTGAAATCTTAACTTCATGTTGAGCGCACCTTTGGAGTGGAAAACCTGTCAAACGGCCATAGTGCTAGCCCTGTAAGGCTCTTGTTCTTGCTTCTTTTAAGAGTGCTCTTGGTCCAGCCGTGATGTGAGATTAATCATGGGGTCTGATCAGAGTCCAGCCCCAGGGGGCTCTGTAAGTGCTTGACCCCTTGGGAGTTATGTGTAGCTCCAGGCCCCTGGGACCTTTGTCACCCTTGAAGTTAGGTAGATTCGGTTCATAATGCCTTGTGCAGGAGCTTGAAAGGGAAAGGCTGGCTATTGACAGCTTTATTAAATCAGGTCTGTGAGACTTGGCTTGGAGTGGCCTTTATTTCGCATGGATTATGTGTTGTAGTAGTATTCTCAGCAGGCCTTGAATAACTAATGCCTGGCTGAATGCGTAAGATAGCCCTGAGTGACTAATGAGTACATATTAATGAAATCCATGACCTGACTGCATGAGTGTTGGTCAGTCTGCTGGACCCCTCTAGACCTACACATATTTCTCTGAGCGTCAGCCTAAGATGAGAGCTGTTATGTGAGAATAGCGCAAACATCAGGGCTTTAATATGAGCATTGCCCTAAGTACAGGCCATTTATAGGAGCATCGCTTTAAAATCACTTTCCTCACTTGCTGTACCCAAGAGTGGCATAATCCCGTAGGGGTCTCATGCACACATTCCATCCTTGATTTGTGTAGTTCAGTTAACCTTTTCTCAGCAGTAGTAAAAGGCTCCCTGACAGGGTTATTTTGGCAGGCCTGAGCTAAACTTCCTCTTATTTCTGCAGAGATGGATAGTGTGATATGCTCATTGTCAACAGTGCTCTAATGTGTTACTTCCGTTCAGACTGGACTGGAAGACCTCTTGTGGTTTGCAGAATGTCAGAAATAAAACCAGTCATCACTACTATTTAAATATTTCATACTTGTCTGTTTGGGTCAATGTCATTCTCACACCAATTCTCTGTAGAGGCAAACTTTTTGTAAGTTCAAACAAATGTAAACTTTATTCTAACCTGATTGGGATGACTGGTATTCCCTCCTTCAGGTTAGGAGTGTATAGTGTGTACTGAGCAACTCTGGAGTGTAGAGACGTACCAGTGGCGTGATCTGCAAGGCTATGGCTTTCAGGCATTTGAAACAATGTGAAGATCTCTTACTTCAGGTGGTGACCTGTGTATGCTGCTCCATAAAGTGCAGGTAACCACAGAAACGTCTATGTCTTGAGCACCAGCCAACAGGAAACCACACCTCCTCACCTTCGTTTCCTCTTATTGTGTCTTTATGGGAAGGAGAGGCACAAAGTGAAAAGTCAGATGCTGGCTGCTCCTGCTAATTATAGATCAATACCATTCTAAGTGTGCAGGTACACTAGGGTGATGTGTCCAGATTCAGCTGTGTGCCTGTTTCACACTGGTTGTATGAAACATATAAGAAAAACACAGAAAGTAAAATCATCAGGTTCGCTCTAATAAACACCTTAAGGGGGACGGAAGTATACAGATTAGAATTCAGTTGCAGGAAATTCCATTGTGAGTTGTTCTTGTGATGAACTGATAATGTGCGGTCAAGGGGTCAGCAGAGATGCGCTCACCAGACCCATGTCCTCCTCCTCTCATGCTTACGCTGAGGAAACGTGTGTTAAATTGCAGTGGACGGGCTGGAGAAGGATTCAGTGGCGATCTCAGGCGTGGGGCCGGTAGGCGTGCCAACACCTCCACCGAAACAGAAGGGCTCACTTTCCTCGCTGGGCAGAATCTTCAAACCCTGGAAATGGCGCAGGAAGAAAACCAGCGACAAGAAGTTCCAGACCCTCTCCAAAGGTAAGCTGTGTGTGGCAGCTCTTTGGGTGATCAGTGACACAGGCCTGTAATTGCTAGCCAGAACATGCACTCCAGTCCTGGCCCAGCTGAAGAGCGTGTAAGAAGTTAAGGAAATCTGATGTTTGGGAGTTCTGGTGTTGCAGTTTTCAGTAGCAGTGACTATAAGCACATTATGTACTCATTGTTAACTAAAATTCACTGTGAAGCGCAGATTGGGTGTCTTTATCATTTAAAACATCTTTGGCACCAGTGTTACTCCAACAGCAAGAGGCTGGGGTTTTTGACAGAAGAACATGATAGAAGTCATCATTTCCTTCATTTATTCACATAATTCATTCTGTCCCTCTATCCAACAGTGTACTCACTCTGACCATCTGCTACCAATTTGAACATGTTCCCTGGTTCTGCATACTGAGAATCTCAGCTATCTTGCTGCTAAATTGAAGTCTTATTGGCCGAAGGCTCCTCAGCTAATTGTTTCCTTGCGGTCAGAATTTTACTGGTCTGGCTACAGAATAGGATTCTCCACAACTTTTTGGGTGTAATTTAAAAGTGAGGTTTTCATCGCCCTGTCATTTTCATGCTGCTTGATCCACTGAGGGCTGAAGCCAGCATTTGTGGAGCAGGTGCTCCAGGCAGAGTTGGACACTGGTGGGTGATGTGTTTGGGCTCAAGATGGAGAGATATATTAGTGTACACAGAGATCTGGGCTCTTTAAACTTTGAGCTGCCTGAAATTTGACACTGGCTACGGTGTGATGTGCTCCACACCTGAGATTTACTACTCTTGTGGGCCCACCTCCTCTGATCTGCTGTTCGTTAATATGCAAATTGAATCATCAGATTGAATCTGCCATGGAGGCTTCTTCTTTAAAATTCTGAAGGGATTCATTTAGACATGGTTTAGGGTCTGGTCACCACACCCAACCACCTAGACCTTTAGCCTCAATACAGTGTTTCTGAACCTGAAAATGTGAGAACATATCAGTGTGTGCCCTTATTATCTTGACCTGTAATGGATGACATTCCAAGAGTATCCTCTTTATATTCATGAGTTCTCCCAAAGAAAATGTAAAATCTGCCATTGGGGCTGTTTACAATTGACAGTGGTGCACCAGTGAGTGTGATTATCCCGGTGAGATTTGCCAGTGGTCCACAGTGATTGTGATCATTCCAGTGAGATTTGGCTGTGGTGCCACAATGATTGTGATTATCCCAGTGAGATTTGCCAGTAGTGCCACAGTGATTGTGATTATCCCAGTGAGATTTGCCAGTAGTGCCACAGTGATTGTGATTATCCCAGTGAGATTTGCCAGTAGTGCCACAGTGATTGTTCCAACAAGATTTGGCAGTGGTGCAGCAGTGAGTGTGATTATCCCAGTGAGAGAGTCAGCAGCCAAAAGCTCCCTGTGGCACTGCAGGCTTGTATTGATCGTTTAATACTGATCAGTATAAGGCACAATGTTATAGGTGTTTTCTTTCAGTACAAGAAAATACATTGGATGTTGTTGGATGTGTGTTTGTGCTACTGAGAACATAAAAGTGAATATATTCTTGCTCCTTTGGGCTCCAGTAACAAATTGCTCATCTTAAGTAGTTAGCATCTTAAGATTAATAGTTCAATACAGAGCCTAGGGTAACCAAATTAATTGAATAGTTAAATCACCTTGAAATTGTATTACATAAAATGTATGAGGGAAATTGCCCAGAAGCCGAGATAATGTCTTCTCTCTTTCTGAGAGCGTTTGAAACTGTGAGTGCAGTATTTTGGTGATTATCTACACATTATGCCTGCAATGATTTTTTCAATTGCAGCACATATTTGTTGACCATGATTGTGTGTCCAATAAAGACAGCTGATTCTTACATGCTGGACACCATGTAAGACATGCACACCCCTCCTGATTGGTCAGTTTATAGGACCAATCAGGAGGGGTGATTCATGCAATTATGTGATTCATGCAATTGGTCCTAGGCTCCCATTGGAGCACTGAGCAGAATATATGTCACATAAACATGCCATGCAATTTTTTTGGTTACAAACTAAGTCCAGAAAATGTCAGAAGTTAAAATTGAAAAAAATGCTTCTGTTAAGAGGAGTTGTGTAATCATCCAATCAGCAAGGTTGCTGGGTTTCAACATTGTGTGACTCATCAGTTGTTGATCAAACAGCTTCTACCATTTTCTAGGATAACTTTCCTTCATGTAAACTTGCTTCTCATTTTCAACCCACTCTGGCTAGGTTTAACGGAGGCACACAGACACCCTTATGACTACCTCTTTTCTGCAAGTACAGCAAAGGGCATGAAATGGTGACCTCGTTATTGTATGAACCCACGCTGTCTCTTTTTCTCTCTTTTTCTCTCCCTGCCTCTCTCCCTTATTCTGTCTCGGTGTAGTAGTTCTGCCCAGGAAAGTCTTCACTAGGCAAAGTGAAGAGGAGCTGATAGAGAGAAGTGTGTTTAATGCAAATCCAGGTGAGATATGCCAATAGAAGAATAGGAAATGAAGGCAGTTTCTAATGATATCAGCCTGCAACATGTCCTCCCTCGAGCTAAGGGCACTGTGGGAGAATGGCTGTCCAGTTGACAGACTGCAGCAGTAACTGTGTGGTTGTATCCTGAGCACATTGAGGGAAGCCATGTGTGCCAGCTCTCTGCTGGCTCCTGCTTTTGGTGATGTGATAGCTGACACCATGCCTCTCTTGCTGCCGCTGCCGGGCATATCCTTCTGTCCAATCGGCCTTCCGCAGGCGTGCAAGAGCGGGTAACTGTAGTCCACGTTTTAACTCCCTTAAGCCCACAGTGAATATGCAGCAGTGGGGTGGTGCTCTGCTGGCGTCATGGATACCAGCCTGGAGAAAACAACAGGAGGTACAGGTGCAGGGGAAAATCGAGGTGGGGGTCCAACCCAGCCCGGCCCGGCCCGGCCCGGCCCAGCCCGGCCCGGCCCAGCCCAGGAGCCAGTTGTGGATCATAGGCATACAATTGCAGTGCAGATCCAGCACAGAAAGAACAGTTAGTTAACTATGGCCATATTAAGCACTTTCTGTCTGTTCAGCAACATGCTGCTTTTACTGTATCCTGGACAGGAGGAGAAAGGAAGTGAAAAGAGGGGATTCCTGGTGGACTTCTGCTGACTTATTTCTTTGTAGATATGCTCTTCCTTCTGACTCATTGGAAACTCTGCTAACCTGTATGATTAAAGGTTTATAGCCTTGCCTTGTATTTTTAGAAGGTTAGATGCTGTCCGATATGAAAAATAGCATCTGCAAGCCAAAGAATTGTTTTGTAATCCAAATATTTTATATTAAAAAGTCTTGGACTTGGAGAATGAATGAGCACTCATGTAGTGGAAACCTTATCAACAGTTAAATGTGAACTGCCCCAAACCCTTTCTGACGCCTGTCTGTTTGACTTGTGCTGAAGATTCCGAAGAGCTGCTGGACTCTGCAACATCACATGAGAACAGAGGACCTGCAAGAATCCAGAAGGCAGTGGAGGAGGTGAAAGTGGAGGTGGAGGTACCAGACAGCGAGGGGGGCCTAAAGGCGGATTGGTGTGGGACCAGGAGCGATGAAGCAGGTGAGGAGGGCCATTGTAAGGCCGTTGAGCATGTCCATTGCGCTGGGCTTCTCGCGTTAAACTGAGCATTTTCCAATTAATTGCAGGCTGGTGTACAATTTACAGGTCCCCTTTCAGGACAGCCTAGAAGTACCAAGGCAACATGAGTGTCACTGTGATCCTAAATGTTAGACTCACACAGGACTGGAGACCCGTGTCTCCCCCACGGCCACAGTGCTAGTATGCCTTGCAGAGCGGCTGGTACTGACGTCTCTTGTAATCAGGCATGCGACGTGACAGCTCAGACTTCCTGAGTCCAGAGCTGTGGGGCTGGTCCTCTTGTGTGGCGTTGGTTAGTCTCTGTTCACACCCACAAGACTTCCCCCTCTTCCCAGCACAGGTGACTGGACCCGGACCAGCTGTGTGGTCTCAGTTCCTTTTGCAGTTTTTTTGGTTGCTAACAGTGGATGGCACTTTGCCCCTCCCTCTCCACACTCCTGTAGAGAGGACTGGCAGCTCGCCTGGCCCAAAGGGGAAGCCATCTTGTCTGCGGGCCTCCCCTGCTAAAAAGTCCCAGATGGGAGGAGCCCCAGGGGTGCGACCCAGGAAGGAGGGGGCCAGCAGCAGGAGCTATAAAAAAGCACCCAAAAACAGGGGCAGGCAGCGACCTTCTCAGCCCTGCAGGCCACGCCCTAGAAACGGTAACCGTTGGAATGGTGAGTGTTGGTGCTGGCTGCAGTGAGGATGGGCTCTCTTGCATGGTGGAGTGTTGGCATGTAAGCGGTCCTGGTAAACCCTTCACCAGCACAGGCCCTTATGACCAGAGTCTTTAGCAGCGGGACATTATTGGCTTAATCCTGCTGGTGTGGGGGGCAGTGCTGGCCAGGGTTCCTCATGATCCTGTTGCGTGAGCTTCATCTACAGACTCTACAGGCACCCACAACCTTCTTAGCTGTCAGTGAGGCAGACGTTTTTCAGTCCAGACTTATGGAGTGAAAAATAGCCAAGGGCATGAGACAACCAGAGGAGTAAGTGTTCCTACAGTGCCTCCTGCAGGTGTGGAGGCTGTAGCGGTGAATGGAATAAGCTGTGGTCATGGCGTAGCATGGCAATTGGAGTGGAGGCAAGGGTTTGACACTTTACGATAGAGGAGAAAGTACACAGGGACATCTCTGTGCAATACAACTACTGGACGTATCCTGCTTTGATAGCCGGTGCTGTCTGTTTCTCTCTTGATTTAATGGACCTGCAACAAATCTTAGTCCTGTTCATCTGCAATGGATCGGTTGTGCATGTTGTACATCCATACATTCATTCGCTGGGACAAAAGGAAAAGGATTCCCCAAGGTTCCTGTAGTAAAAAGGCATGCCTTTCCTCTTGCATTTCCTGCATTGAACAAAATGCTATGGGCTGTTTTGCATGTGGTTTGTATAGATATCTGCATATTAATTCCTCTCATGTCACAGAGCTCAGTACTCAGTAGTATCTTCCCCTTGATTCAAGTTTGGAGACCCAATGTTCCTCTGTGGCGCAGGGGGGGTGCTTTCCTGGGGTGGACTGGTCTACTTGTTAAGATGTTTCTCCAGCCTCCTTAATCAATGTTCCTCTGTACAAGTGTAAAGTTCCTTGGTTTCTGTACAAATACTGCATCAGTACCAGCAGGTGTTACAGTGGTCAGACTGCTCTTAATATGGAAAAGAACATCAGCTGGACACCACCGTGAGGATGTTTGCCACTGTCCGTGTGAACATGCTTTATTTGTAACTTATTTAATGTATATAATGTAGGATGGGCAAACTGACATTACAGTGCAGGTCATCTAAGAGGGGAGGGTAAAGGGAGGGAAAAGTTCAGCTAAAAAGGGAGGGAATCATCTAAGTATTAATATTGAAAGTTTTTTATGAAAAGAGCTACAGTAACACTACATGCAAGATGCCATATAGATGGATTGTACTTCTGTTGATGTTCTGCAGATATCCATACCATTCATCTCTCTCTAAACTCTAAACTTTTGGTCATATTCAAAAATTGGTCTTAAATTTATCTGTTTCAATACATTTCAGTCACTATGAAATCATAAGCTGTAAAACTGAAAGTTAATAACATGTACTACCTCTGTTGCCTTTTTTATTGAAAAATTATTTTGAGATAAGTACACGTTACCTACTTGCTTTGTTTTTCATGTAATTCCCCCGTTTGCTGTGTAATGGACCTATGTTTTCCATGTGTTGCTCCTGTGTTTAATATGTTATATCTTCTGTGTTGTGTAATTCTCCTGTTTTTCCTCTGTAATGCCTCTGTGTGCTGTGTAATGCTCCTCTTTCCTATGTAATGTCCCTGTTTTCAGGCTCTGTTTAATTTTCTTTCATCTCAGCCAAATCTTCTCCATACAAAAAATCAGAGGGTGCCTCCAGGGATACATCTTCATCACCCTCAGCAAGGCACATAAAGGACTTGCAGGAAAGTGGCACAGACGTTCCTGGAGGACAGAGAGATCCCTCCAACTCCTCTGCCCCCTTTGGGGTCACCCCTGAGGACGGCTCAGACCTCAGCATGAAGGAGGCCGGACCGAATCAAGTGAAGCCTCTACTGGGGAACCTTTCAGCACCTGGGGTGGACTTCCAAATCGGCCCAAAAGCTCCATCTGAGTCAGGGGAGAAGCCACCCACCAGCGACGTGATTACAGAGGACACCTTCTTCATGGGGTCACAGAGAGAAATCTTCTCAGGCTGCCCCCAAGAGACGCTGAGCAACCTTAGCAATGGAGAGCAAGACCTGCAGAGCTTGGGCATAGCAGACATCTTGACTGAGAGACCCCTGCGGTGAGTCTGTCCCTGTGTTGAGACTGCCTGGGTTACATGGTACTGTCACCTGCTAATGCGTACTGTGGCAAAGTGGCCAATTGCTCCAATATTTTTGTAATTATAGGATTACAAAAAATGAGTGCAGTCAAATTTTGTTTGGTGTAGGTCCTTTTGTGGTCAAATTGTCACATGTATGGTGTGGTGATTCCAAAGCCAGAGTTGGAAAAGGGCCAAAAAAAAATCTTTGGATGATTTCCTCTGCTGGGAGTTCACCAGGCAGCTATTCTGGCTATGCCTCTGCCTGGATTTGAACCCATCTCCTCTGCAGGGGGTTCCATCTGGATAATGGAGCCCTGTTTGTTTGGCAGGCCCGGAGGGCAGCCGAGGGCGCTCATCCCAGTCCACCCGCAGGTGACCATTATCGGCAACGGACACAGCCAAGCTGACGATTCAGACTCAGACGGGCCCGTGCTCTACAGGGATGAAGAGGAGGAAGATGATGATGATGACGAGCACACCTCCAGTATGCCGCTAATATAACAGTATAGATGTCAGTGTGCACTGAGAGTGAGTCTTGCTGTGCTGTACTGTATCTGCCTCAGTGTCACATCAAAGACAAGGCGAGAGACTCTTAGCCCCTTTCTGTCTGTGCCAGAGCAAATAGAATGGCCGCATTCACTCCTGCCCTGACGTCAGCGTCTGTAGGATGGCGTATTGTTTGACTTGGCAGTTTTGCAACAATGTGGATCTTGTGAGAGTGTGTTAGCCCTTGCTTCCTCCCTGCGCTGTGCTCTCTCTCTGACACCCCCGACCCCCCCCCCCGTCCCAGCTTCCTGTGCGCCTCTCGCTGTCGCTGTCTGCCCCGCTGCAAACTCACAGCCCTGTCTGTGTGGCAGGTTCCCTGGCCGCCAGGATCCTGCGGCGGGACACCCTGGCCATCAAGCTGGGAAACCGGCCGAGCAAGAGGGAGCTGGAGGAGAAGAACATCCTCCCCTGCGCCTCCCACACCGAGAGGCAGGAGGTGCGCTGCAAGCTGCAAAGGTACAGTATCCCGCACACCTGGACCCCTCCGTCAGGCAGGCCGGGACATTCTCCTCATAACTCATGGTACCCACTAACATAGGTCCCAACCGCTAGGTCCAGTGTTGCAGCCAGCTTCTGCATCTATGACTTTTCCGCATTTGTTACCTTTCATTCAGATAATGAAGTATAATATGGTACACTACAGTAGAACCCCCCTTGTCATGAAGTTGTGCTTAATTCGAATGGAAATGTTGTTTGAATGGTGGATGCACTGAAGGCACGTTGGGATGTGGCTGGGAGTGTCTCCCTGCTCCTGAGTTGTTATTGCCATCCATCTACACAGCGTGGAAGTGAGAGAAAGGCTGTTGGAAATAAGTGAGGGTAGTCTTAGATGAAACAGCGACCTTATTGTTTCATTGAGATGGGACGGTTACTGAATATAAATGCAAATACATCATGTTTATATATTTTTTTAATATTTATTTTGAAGGACACCATGAAATACATAGTAAAATGTTTAAAACTTTTGTTAGTACCTGCCATGGTTGTGTGTTAAAGAATCCCACTCCTGAAAGTGTGTGTCTTCTACAGGCGACTGAGCCAAAGACCCACCACAGAGGAACTGGAGCAGAGAAACATCCTGAAACGTGAGTGAACGCACGGCCACACTGACCCCAGAGCAGCTTACCGCACCCTGATCCAAGGCCTTTCTATGCTGCTCAAAGACCTGAAGCTGTTCCAGAGTTTGTGCTGCGAGGCGGAATCTGCCTGCACCATACACGTTCCGTTTGCGTGCGTTTCAGACAGCTTGCGCCAGCTGGAGATTTCGAGGCTCGGGCATTTGGATTTTCCCACCGAGCTCCTCCTGTTCAGGAAAGCCAGCGAATGTTCCCCTCAGTGTTTCAGTGACTCAGTAAGCTGAGTTTTGGCCTAACCTCTTGTCAGGCTCCTGACCTGCAGTCTGTGTATTCAGTCTGGCAGATGATATAGTGCATGTGCGTATTGTGTGGGTGTTACATGGGGACATGGGCTGCTGTCCTTTTCAGTTTATCTACTATCCTTGCGTTAAGTGAAAAAAAATTATGTGAAATAAATACCAGCATATAATATGTAGCATAAAGCCATTTTAATTCAGCCTGTACAGTGCTGAGTCTGTACAGTGCTTAGCTTGTAAAGTGCTCTGCCACATTTATGTTTGTCAGATGTGCTGTGATGAATAAAATATGACGTATTGATTGCCCGTCCTTCATTTTGGCAAGGCAATCAGAAAATCCTGTTATGTGCTGCTGTAATTACGCTACATTAAAATGTTTGAGTAGACAGGGGCTAATCGAATGTAGATCAGTGACCATTGACGTCATGTGCGTGTTTGGAATTGTATGTGGCAAAAATTTCTCGATTAAGCAGCCGAAAGATGTTTGTGTTGAAGTCAGCGAGAGGCCAGTGAGAAGTCTGAGAAACTCATGTTGGCAGTCCTGCATTTGCAGAAGAGCTGTGTCAGGTCTGAGGGGTGGATGGTGGTGGGAAGGAGCACCCAGTGCAGACAGCTTGGGCAGGTACAGTGAAACACAGCAGATATCTGAGGTGAACACAGCTGCCTGATCAGGGCGTCACCTTAATGTTGCTGTGTGTGAACGGAGAGCGCTGGTTAGATCCCTTGGGCACGCCTCTCTTTTTATCTGCACCTGTCTACAGATCAGCTAATAATGCCTATGAAGCCTGCAGTGTCATTGGTTTAGAAGGGGTTAGAGGACTGCGGTATGGCCATAGACTGAATACAGCCCAAACGCATGAGCAGAATAAGTTCAGCCTGGTGATGGCGGCAGGGATTGGGAAGCACAGACACTCCCTCAGGTTAATGTGCTTTCTGCTGCCTGCAGCGCCGGCGGCCCATTGTGTCTCTGCTCCTGGCGCTGCATTATTAATGAGCTCAGAACGCCAGCGGCTCTGGGAGGAAAGTTAAGTGAGGGCTGCATTATTTAACGCCGCGGTGCGCCCCGGGCCTCATCCCGGCCCCGACGCACCCAGCATCTGTCCGTGTCCGTGCGTGTAAATGCGGTGGAGCGATAAGCACTCCTGTTTAGTGTTTTTCTGTACATTCCCATGAAGAGGCCGTGGGAGGGGGGAGTTCCCACGGTCCTGGAAAATATTTTCATCCTAGAACTGCTGATCATGTATCTGGCTGTCCTTAAAAAAGTCACAGAACGTACACCCAAACCTTAAACGATAAAGTTGATTCTCGCATTTTCTTTTAAAGCGACCAAACAGCACTCATCTTTCTTTCTGACTCACTAGCTTGATGTAATTTACTGTCAAGTCATGCTGCGTGTTAGTAACCTTGGCTAGTTCACAGGCAGTTACGTTTTGCTCAATACCAGAAGTCATTAGAGACCTGTAATTGCTACTGAGATGTGGCTCCATTGCTAAATATTATGAAAATAATGTGTTGCGTTATTGGTGAGTTACCCTGTCTTGCAAAGTAACACAGTTTCACAGGAATGTGACTCACTGTAGTAAAACACAAACCTCCAGTTTTATATTTGTCCTTAAAACATTACTGAAAAGTCATGGAAATTGTGGCCCTACTTCAAATAGGAGCCCAGGTGTGGATACCAGGGGCCTAAGGCCTGCCCAGTCCATTTCAGGAGTAGCAAGGGCTTGTGTGCAGGAATTACATTGATGTCAGTGGCACCTGTTTCTTTTTCCTTTTCACTGCAGAGAAAAATGAAGAGGAAGCACAAGAGGCCAAACAGGAGATTAAAAGAAGACTTTCTCGAAAGGTAAGATTCAGCTTGGTTAAAAATAACCTCAATACCAAATACCAAATTCCTGCTTTAACCCCTGGCTTTTAGTAGAAAGCCTGTTGTGGAGTAAACTGAAGATCAAGCCTTACCTCACTTGTCCCACTGTCAAGTAGTATGCCCCCTGCTGGCTGATTAGTATACCTGAATTGGTTTCTGCTGTTGATCAGTTTTCTAGTCCTGTTTATGGGGACCCACTGTTTTGATTGGTTTCATTCCATCTTAGTTCTCACTTAATTTGGTTTGATTGCACTATTAAATGAGTTCTGATTTCTATCTGACTTACATGTAACTTAAATATCTCCTGTCAGTTCTCTTACAGATATGGGGTGTTGGAAATATGTTTGCTCTAACAAAGTGTACATGTGTGATATTTCTGTAAATTATTTCTATGCATTTGTGTCCCTTAAAGAAAATAGTAATAGAAATAGATACTCACCTTAATTGATTAAGACTAATTATCTGATCAGTGGGGCCCAGAAAAAGAAATTTAACAACTTTCTTAATTGGGACAGCTCATAGAAATGTGTTCAAGGGGCAGATATTCAAAAAATGTATTGAACTATACATTTCCTTTTTTAATATTTGTACAATAGGGATTAATACTCTTTAAACAATTCAGTCAAAACTAAATGATTGAGAGCTCAGCTGTAATGAGCACTAGTATGCTCAGTGGGTTTCCAGGACTAGGACTGGGAAACACAGCACTAGTTAACCTAGATATAGTAATGGTAACAACCATATTTTCCGGACAAATTTAAGTTTGTATGTTATTACATTTATTTTACGGTATGATTTGATGAAAAACAAAAATGAACAATGTTGGACAAATGAAAAAAGAAATCTCTCAAATCAGCCAAAAAACAAATCTTTTAAGTCGAAAGTAGGCATTCAGATCCTTTGGAAGAAACAGCTTTAATACCTCTGGTATTTAATACTGAAGGTCTGTAGAGTAAATCTTTGACAGGACTTAAATCCATTAGTTAGAGAAATGTAATTGTGGTGCACAGCCCCATCTAGTGGACATGGCAAGAACTGAGGAATAGATTGACAAATTTGTTTTTTTTTTTTTGTATATTTGATATGGGGGATATTTGATTACATTTTAATAGGACTGTTTTGACACCATCTATTGCCATTGTATGTATAGTACCAAAATACTGCAATAGATCACTCTTCAGAAAAAGTTTCCAATTACATACTTGAAATTACTTCTTTCTGTAACACCTGGTTGCTTATGGGAACACAACTGACAATAAAATGAGAGGGGAGGGGTTCGCTTTCCTTTGATCCTTTGAGAGAGTTTCACTCCAGCTGTCTGTCGCTGGCACCCCGCCGTGTTTGTTGGTCCCTGCAGTTGAGCCTCAGACCCACGGTAGCGGAGCTGGTGGCCCGGCGCATCCTGCGCTTCAACGAGTACGTGGAGGTCACCGAAGCTAAGGACTACGATCGCCGTGCCGACAAACCCTGGACCAGGCTGACCCCTGCCGACAAAGTGAGCCATGAACCGCATCTCCCACGATTCTCCAGCCAGAGTCACCCAGCGCAGTGTGATAACAGTCAAAGGGCATTGTTGATGAGATTTTACCAGGAATTAAAAAATCTTGACCAAAAATTGAAAGCATGCCATCGTCTTGCATTTGTGCAGCAAACCCCAGCCGAGGACACTTATTCAAAGGTGTGCTGGCCCCATCAGAATCATCCGTATATTTATGGCAAGAATTACTCTTTAAGGCATGGTCTGGGTTAGGTTCAGCTGTGAAGGCAGCAGTGATGAGTTTGTAAATACTTGCACCACACATTTTAAACCTGGACTGTAATAATGTAATAATGCAATGTAATGGACTTCTAACTGAGCAGACAGTTGCACAGGCATGCCATAGGATTGCACATTGCACATTGGTTTTGTAACTCCATGGCAGAATGTCTGTGTCACTCTAGACCAAATCACAGGCCGTTGTGTCATGAAGCACTTAGCTGTGGCAGCTTCCTCCAGCACTGATTCCTGCTCCTGTTTGTCCTCATAGGCTGCTATCCGTAAGGAGCTCAACGACTTCAAGCGCAACGAGATGGACGTACATGAGGAGAGCAGGCAGTTCACGAGGTAACAGAGCAGGGGTTACCTGTAATTAACCTCCCTAATGACTTACCTGTTATTACTTACCTGTTGTCAGTCCTCCTGATGACTTACCTATCATTGCTTACCTTTCATCAATTTCCTTAATGACTCTGTCGGTACATCCCCAATCACTTACCTGTTATTACTTATCTGCCATTAATTCCCCTAATGTTTTACCTGTCTATAATGGCCTAAATATACATTACCAGTCAAACATTCGGACACACCTACTCATAGAAGGGTTTTTCTTTATTTTTGGTAATTTCCACATTTTAGAATAATAGCGAAGACATCAAAACTATGAAATAACACAAATGGAATTATGCCTTGTCCAAAAAAGTGATAAACAAATCAAAACTATCTTATATTTCATATTCTTCAAAGTAGCCAAAAAATATTTTTAAAATTAAACGTTTTAAAACAATTTCAGACATAGGCATGAACTTCACTGTTTATATTTGTCTAGAAAACACATTTCAAGCATTTAAGCATAAGTTTTTACTTTAAAATGTCTTTGAATGCATATTTCTCATCATCAATCTGGTGTGTCCAAACTTCTGACTGGTACTGTGCAACTGGGAGATTTCCATCCCTCATTGTAACTTCAGTTAATGTACACTTTGAGTGTTTTCTTTAATTGCATCATTACTTTCCTGTTATGGTTTTTAGGCTGCCCATTTCTTCTAAAGCATCACTAATGTGAACACTAATGTGTATCCTGGCAAGCTCTCCCAGACATTTATAATTCTCTGAGAGAAAAAAATGCCTCCAAGTGTCAGTATGAAATTTACCTTTAACTAATTTCCCCATATGATCTCTTGTTCTGGTAACAGAACTAATTTCAAACTATCTTCTGTAGTCCTCTTTATCCTTTTCAAATATGTAAAAACTTCAAACAAATCTCCCCTGACTGTTTTTGTTGAGGCTGAAAAAATTAAATGTCTTGAGTCTCTCTTTATAACTTACAGTTTTTACACCTGGAACCAGTCTTGTTGCTCTTCTCTATTTTTTTGCATGAATTACTTCATGGGTGGTCCATTGACCTCTGATAGATATCCTGTAGCTATCTTCCGGCAGCCACAGCCGCATATTCATGCTGACTTCCTGTTTCCTGTTTCCTGTCAGGTTCCATCGTCCCTGATGGCAGTGCTTTGCTGGGGCACCCCCTGCCGTGGGAGAGTCAGATGATCTGGACAATGAAATAAAAACCTCTGTAGCTCAGTGGGGAAGATTATCTCTAGCTGCAGAGGGGTATGACTGGAGTCAGGGCCAGTTTGTCTTTAAATACAGAGGGGTGTGGCTGAAGACAGGGTCTTTCTGTCTGTAGCTGCAGAGCGGTGTGGCCATGTGCACAGAGGAGCCTGTGGTTCCACAGGCCGGAGAGACAGACAGGTACAGAAGAAAAATGGAGGAGCCGGTCCTGGATGTGATCACACACAACTGAGGACTTGGCTGTGTTTTTAACTTAGGGTTACTGTGGGCCCTGTTTTGGTCAATAATGTGGTGACCTTTGTACTGTCCTTAAACACAACACACACTGCATGCATATACCACACAATACACACACACA
Source organism: Megalops atlanticus (assembly GCA_019176425.1). Taxonomy (NCBI): domain Eukaryota; kingdom Metazoa; phylum Chordata; class Actinopteri; order Elopiformes; family Megalopidae; genus Megalops; species Megalops atlanticus. The sequence goes on from CM032890.1 coordinate 26,668,320, forward strand.
CACACACACACCAAACAATACACACTGCACACATTCACACATATACAAGCTCCACTCCACTCACACACGTCCACATGCAACACTCTGCAGACACATACACACATAACACAACACAAATGCCACACACTGCCCACACACATATACAGACATGCGCACACACAGCACACAACTCACACAACTCACACAGACACACGTGCACAACACACACAGTATTAAATATTGTCACTGCAGGTGTCTGCAGCTTTTTGCTGCTGGTCAGTTGGTTGTAACAGTATGTTTATGATTGTGAATGTGATGTTAATTGGAACACAGGTCAGGCACTAGGAATGCATGTCACTCAGGGTAAATGGCTCGCAAGTGAAAGGGTCTGGAGTGTCAGTGTTCAAATATACACCCCATTATAAACTCTACAAATGGATGTATGTCACGTGGGATTAAAATGGGATTGTTTGATTTGATTTTATTCTTTGTTTCAGTTGTGATTGTGTAGTCCTGTTCCTGGGTTACTGGGAGAAATGAGAGCTATCTGACTGAATGGTGTAATTCGTGCTCCAAAATGAACAGATCGATAGCTTGCCCAGGATAAAGGTCAAAAGTGTTGGAACACAACAGCTTTGAAGTGCTCTTGGTAGTTTCTGTTGTGGAAGTGAGGACTTTTAAAAAGTATTTATTACAAGCTAGAGTGGCTATTTATTTCAGGGTATGATCCTTGAGCCGATATTGTGAAAGTGTCCTTGTACTTGTGTCAGACTTCTTGCTTTGAAATAGTTATTTTTAGCGGTCAAAAAACTGTAATTTATTATTTTTGTTCTCATTTTAAAATCTTGTACAGTATGTAGATAAATTTGTTTTACAAATTTCCATTTATCATCGTGAAGGAATTTGTCAGTTATGTTTATAATTTCAGGAAGTGACACTTTTTCTTTTCCATCATTGTGAATGTTTCAAGGCACTCGGCAAGGAGCATCATAAAGTGAAGTCACTTCAATATGGTGGTCTTTCCTACATTATAAGCTCTCTCTTATTATCACTGGACCAAATGTTATTGTTAGCTTCAGTGAGAAGAGACAGATGGGATCAAAGGCCAGAAACTGAAACTTGAGCAGAAGAGTGTGAGGAGAATTTGTTGTTTGAATTATGACAACAATTGATTAAAACAAAGATCTGAAAAATGGTACAGACTCCATTCTTTGCCTTCTTCCTTTCTCCATGAGCAACAGGTGTGATGGCGAGGCCGGAACAGCAGCACAGATATAGTAGTCCAGGGTCTGGCTATAAGCCCCCAGTGTTAGATCCACAGTTTTCTCACCATTCTGGGTAATATTAACAGTAAAACCTCCGTCGGGGTACCTGTGCTGCAGGGGTGTCGGCGCTTGTAAACACTGGTTTTAGCACTAAGTGGGGGTGATGGGGTGGAAAGTGTGAGCTGTGTGTTGCACACCTGTGGTGCTCGGAGACCACAGATGTGACGGTGATGGACACAGAGCACTTTAATAGCGTAGATGGGTGTCCAGGCAGGGGATGCGCTGTGGGGAGGGAAGTGCATTTTTCCTGGGAAACAGATGTTGAGCCAGCATATCAGTCAGTTCTGACACACTCGGCTGCACATCACGGTTCCTTTAGTCTTTGTTTCCCTTGTGGGCTTTAATGTATTTTGAAATGATATTGATCCCACAGTTTCAGATACTGTCACAAAAATGAACATGGACAGGTATATCAGTTTTATTTTTGGCATGTGCAGTATCTCTCCTTTTAGATGAAATGATCTTGCAAAATTGCTCCCATCCATCATAATCACTGTTTATTACTTGGAAGTCCAATGTGTAAATAGAACTGATAACCTATTTTTCCCCTACTGCATTTAGATAATCATGGCCTCTTTTTTCTTTTGTAAGAGTAAATGTCAGACATAGTTAATAAAAATCTTAAGATGTTGCCTGTGTAGACACTGTTCCTTTAGTGCATTGATTAGAGACAGACCACTGCACACACTGAAACAGACCGACAGCTCAGTTAGTGTGGAGGTCTAAATTCTCCTGTAATCTATATTTTACATCTATTAGCAATAATAAGCAATATATTATCCCTGAAAGGAAAGTTAAGGTGTGTTTGTGCTACTAAAAAGAATTTTCTAGAACTTACTAAAAACAAAATTGTGGTAGCTCATTTACTGTGTGTTATATGTTATCATCCCCTATATCATTTAAGTGACTGACTGATAATCAATTATGTTGAATTCAATCTATTACTAATGGGCACAAAATTGATGTGTTGATGTGATTTTATCCTATAAGAGAAGCAGAAAAGAAATGATTTGACAATAAATGTACTGCGTAGAAAGGAGGAACCTGATTGGTCAGAGAGCCTGAACATTTTGGGGATTACACATCCACTTTTTTTTTGGAATTTGACGCCTGCTGTCTAGCGCTCTGAATTACATTATGTTATGAATAGCATTACGTTACATTGCATTCATTTAGCAGACACTCTTATCCAGAGTAACTTCCAGCACAAAGGAACAGAAGTGCATCCGTTCAAGCTGAATGAGCAGCGTCAGACTAACAACACCCCCAGACCAGTGTGAGCATAACACTCTTCAAGCCCTACCACAAGTTAATTTGTGCAACCTGACTAGACAAGGGAAGCCAGGTATAGTACCATACATCAGTCAGTACATCAGAGAATCCAAAACACATCGCCTTGAATAGCCGTGAATGAGGGAATCACACATACAATCTGAATTTTGTTCAGAGAAAACTTTTAAAAAATACAGGATGGCATTTCATTTTATGAACCCCTTTGGACAAGAGGTGATGTATCTTCTGAATGTTTGAATATGGCTTAAGCTGTACCAGGAAACATTACCACCACCTGTTGGTAATGAGAAAATCAATGCTTTAGGGGATTAGGAAAGATCAATAAAGTAAATAGTAATGGATTTGGTTTGGAGGGGGAGGAGGTATTAGGGTAATGTAGCTGTGTGGGAGAGCTAATTAGACACTTGTGTTAAGGCATGCTTTTAGTTAATTGGATAGCAGTGTAAAGGATTAAAATAGTTTTATTCTGTTAATTACAAAACTAATCAAGTTTAATTAGAATTTGTCTTTTTTTAAAGTTATGGGTGCAATTACAAAACTGAGGCACCAGAAGACTCCTAAAAATCCTCAGTGGTGAAGGTGAAGATGACCTTGTGTTGACTTATAATGTTCTAACTGTGGTGCATGTTCATCCGATAAAATTTTACAGCCATGGTATTACCGTTGCATTCGACTGGTAATGGGGAAATTTCTCTACTTATGGAAAATTTAGAAAAGACCATGGAAAATATACAATTGCATAAGTCAAAACATACAAGCATGATCTTGTAAGTTATCATAAACTTAAACTAACATGCACTGTAATGCATAACACTAAACATTTAGCAGACGCTATTATCCAGTGTGACCTGCAAAAAAGAGCACAATGTGCATAAAATAAAGTTGCAGGAACAGGGGAATGTGACACACCGAAATCAGACACAAATGAAGATCCTGCTGCTGGATGCCAGTGCAAAGGTGAGAGACGCTGGATAAATGTGGAGTGAAATCTGAGGGTGATATCTCTGCTCCCCATGCAGGCTTCACCCTCTCCCTGCCAGATCCGTTCCCAGGGAAACGCGCAGAGGCATGAACAGAAACATCAAAATCAGAAGTAATAAACCCAGTAAGGCCGTAGCTGATGGCGTAGTGTGTTATGCATGAATTTGCATTCCCGGTCCTTTGACCGTGCCCGTAGGGCCAGGACAGGACTGCAGGACCGTGTATGGAGGTATATGCGACCGCAGCCGTCATCAGAGAGATGTTCCCTAGAAGTGACATTGCTCATCTGCTGAAGCACCAGCCTCTCTCCCTGAGGGAGGAGCTGTTTATCCAGAAATAACCGGGTTTTTTTTTTTCTACATGCAGTCAGGATGCATATTCATTAACTGCTGGGTGACCATGAAGGACAGGATCCTATGGCGCGGTACGTGCTCAGCGGGAGAAGAGGAGCTGCCAAGTCATGTCATACGCTGGGCGTACAGGAAGTGACCTTTAACTTTATGATCCTGTTGGCAGTGCTCCCTGGTTGGCTGATGATAATATGGACACGCAGGGCATTTTAATTCCATTTCTGAGCCAATCAGGCATTTCTTCCACTGAAGCAGAAAGCTTCTAACAGGTTTAACCGAGGGGTTTTGCATCAGATTAATTTGCATTAAATGCATTGCAGCCATTAACATTAAACGCCCTGCTGTCTCATAGCCCAAATAGTTTCTCTCGTCTGAAATGTGACTTGGTTGCAAAAGCTGAACATTATGGAGCTGATATCAGCACAGCTCCTCCACTGTTCTTTGGACATCAGATTCTGCCCTGCAATTGCAAGACTAGTTTCTACAGCGGCAACTGCCCTGACCCAGCTATGAACTCCATTTTTCTTGTGCTCCTTTTTAACTGCACAAAGGGAGAACCTACACCTAGTTCCCACTTAACCCGGACGTGTCAGCAGCGTCGGGCCTAAAGACGGGTAACTGTCCTGGGTGAGTGGCATACGCGAGAGAGAGAGAGACAGCATCACATCTGCATGACATTTGCAGCTGGAAATCTTTTCCACAGCCAACATTAATTACCCCAAAATTCAACCCCCCCCACCCCCTGGAATGTACACATGCCCCCCGGAGCCCCCCAAAAAAATGCCATTTCTCATAACTTTGAACCCTTACAGTTCTGAACCTTAAATAGCTTTAATTGCCTCATTTCATTTACTGCAGCAGTGATCTCTTTATACACTTCAAATTGAATCAGCGTAATTATAACAGAGAAACTAGGCCATGTTAAATACTTTGTAATAAAGGATCAGTGGGGGCTGCCCGTGGTTATATTTAAAAATCCTGTGAAGAGCACAAATTCTGCAAAGGTATCAGGTTATGAGAGGGGAACAATAATTAAAATGGTGTGCCTGTAAATCACAAAAACAAAGAAAACTGAAAACCAGGATGATTAACTGTTTAAATGTATCTTTGTTGCTTCCTCCATTTCAAGTTCTCAGTGCTCTGCACATTGTTTCTATTCAGGTCCAAGCAAAGAAAAGCAAAGCAAAAATGTACTCAATTCTGTTACATGTATTCCTGTCAAACAGGGTCTTCCACTGCTGAGTTCAGCCTCAGGAGTTGTGCCCTCACAGTCTCTTGTAGTGTCCTTCATCTTGTCTTTCCTAGCCGTGTTGGCTTGCAGCTTTGGGTCCTTTCCCTCCCAGAGCCTAGCTTGTCTGTTTCTGCCTGTCCAATGGAAGGCTGTAATGTCTTTCCTCTCGCATTACTGCAGACAACAGCAGACAGTACTGTGGAGGGCAAATGGAGAACTGCCGTGGGGCTGTCTTTTTGTTTTAAGAGTTCATATCCCTAATGAACGTGTCAGTCAGTGTGGGAGGATCATTTTTCCTCACATACAGGACCAGATGACCTCTCACCAGCAGCCATTCTGAGACGCACGCCACAGCTCAGGCTCAACACAGGCCGCAATCTCCACCTGAAATCAAATCTGACATTCAGACGACTTCGACATTTGTTAACATTTAAATGGCATTTGGTAATACCACTTTAGCACTGAAGACCAACATTCAAATTTCCTCTAAAGCTTTCCAAAGCGTTGCTAAAAGTGTGAGCCCACTCACTGAAATAAAAGTTGTGAAATTTATGAATGGATAAATTTATTTGTGTTAAATTGTCGACCTGTACCTATAGCTGGCCCACTGGAAAGCTATCACAGGTGAGTGCAGCAGAGACTAGAATGCCACTGTGCCACCTCCTACCAGTGGCTTGACACTGGTGTGGTGAATTTGGTTACATAGGTAGTTTGGTTAGATAAATAGACACTAATATTATGGCTGTGCTTTTTAGTTCAGATATAAACATTGGGGCATTTGGATTGCATCTGTGCCCATTTACAAAAGAGAAGATACAGGGACAAGACCAGATTCAAACCCAGGAGGAACATAAGAACTTTATACAGACTGACCAAATTGCCTTTGATGCATGCTGTGCTCTAAAATTTCTATTGTTGCATTTTGAAAATACTCTTATTTGCCAACAGAGCAATGAGGAAATTCAGCCCATTCAGTTTTTCAAGAGCTCCAGCTGCAGCTCTGGTGAAGCACTCATGTGTAAATAACACATATTTAGGACTTTGGCATTGAAGAGGGCTTTGTTGCCAAAGCCAGGAATGTCCCAGGAGGCATAAGTGAGGAGAAGGCCTGCCATGGAGTGCCTCTGTCTCCAGCGCTGATAAGACACCTGATCCTTACTGCATAAGACTGGCGGCTCTGTGTCTCACAGTCGAACTGAAGAATTGTGGGTGAGTGGAATGAGAACTCTTAAACCAAAATGTGGTCCGTACCCGTGATCTAGCTTTTCCTTCAGCCAAGAAATGAACAGAATATGCGCTGCTGTTTGAGCCCAAACTCAGGTGCTGGAACGGTAGGTCAGCAAGGCAGCAGCTAAAATAGCTCCCCGGAACTGGACCTGGGCCTACTTCACTCCCACATGTGTGTTGTGTTTCCTCCTGATCTCACTGCCTTTCTCTGTCTCTTTCCCCAAACACACACACACACGCACACACACCGCAGTAACATATCGAGAACGTGTAGAGAACATGTTGAGAAAACAACATTATATGGAACACCTGCACTCCTTACCAGGAACAGGAAACCCTGCTACGCTAGGGCAAAAGGGCAGATTCTGTGTGGGTGCTTTAGATTTTGCTGGCAGGTGAGTGCTCAATTATTTGCAATTCTCCAAAGCCTTTTAGCTCATTAAAGTTACCTCTGCTCCAGTCAAACTGCATTTAAGTCAAGAATCAAACCCCTTTCTGCACTCATCTTCTGCTCACTGTTCAGGATGTGAGAGTCTGACAGATGTAAATAGTAGTAATGCTGTGCAAGATGGTCAGCTATTTGGTGATCACTGAATATCCAGCCTCTACCAGTGACATCCAATCAGCTCTCTGTGAAGTCTGTAACAGGGACATCCAATAGGATCGCTGTCTCGCCTTTACCAGGGACAGCCAATCAGCTCTCTGTAAAGTCTAACAGCAACATCCAATCAGATCTTTGTCCAGCCTCTACCAGACACATCTAGCTCAAATCCACACCCACAAAACTGCACTTTTCATGCATTATACTGATGGCCTTGGGATGGGCTCTCCACCAAACAGAACCGCTTGAATCTCAGAGCCTGGATGCCGTTTACGTGCGTGCATGATATGTTTAGCACATGTTAGCACATGTTAGGTGATCCCAGACATTCCCCTTAGGCTGTAAGCTTGGTGGGGTCATAACAGCGGAGCTGAACTGGCACTAATCGAGCAGAAACCCACTGGGCCTGACCAGCCTTCACTTGGCTCCTGCTGCTCCCTTTGCACTCCTGCGGCCCGCTGTAATACAGACTGTAATTATTTTTCAATGTTTCCTAGACTTCTAAATCAAATCGATGAACAGCACCATGCTGAGGGTTTCTTCTTTCACATGAGAGATGTCACATTAGTATTGCTCACTGATTGCTTCCAGTGCACAAGAGGGCCTGTTCATGCTCAATCATAACTTTTCACAGTCCTCAGACTGTGGCAGTTTCTTCATAAGATTGCTACTACAGCGCAAACACAAACAATGCATACACCAAGCACTGATTGATTTGCAGGGCTGTTTTTGCAAAATCATTCATGCTCATCCAAGAAGTCACGTCTGAGATTTCTATTTAGAGGGAAATGCTTCAGTTACAAGGTTAATTCCCTGTTTTCTGTTGTTTCTGTAGGATTTTATGTACAAAGCATAGACCTGCTCTGTTGCAAACTTAGGTGGAGTGATTTTAGAATTAGAATTAAACTACTTCCATAACCATTGTGTTACTTTTTCATATATTTGTCTGCCTTCTTTTACACTTAATATTGTGTTATCCATTTATACAGCTACAGATACTTGCTGAGATAATTGTGGGTTAAGTACCTTGCCCAAGGGTACAACAGAAGTGCCCTAGTGGGGAATCAAACCAGCAACCTTTTGGGTTCAAAACCCTGCTCCTTACCACTACACCAAACTGCTGCCCAAAAACATACTTTTTAGGCTCTCTATTTTCCTGAAACATTCAGACATACAATGATTGTGTCTGTTTAACATATGCTCACTATTTTACATACTAACCATGTATATAGTAGGATATTTACTGAGAAAATTGCAGTAATGTTCCTTGCCCAAGAGTATATTAGAAGTGGCACGCCTGGGAATCAAGCCATTAACCTTCAGGTTTCTGTTTAGTTGGCAGGGCATTGGATAATTGAATAGCTGTTTAATTGAGAAGCCACACCCACCAGCTGTTACAGAAAGGTGGGTTGTGGGAGAGGAGAAGGGAAAGGACAGACCTGGGGAGGGTTTGTGGTTTACTTCTTGTTTTTATACATTTTAGTCCTTGTTTCAACCATTTTACCTTACATTACATTTATACGTTACATTTATCTATTGTACCAGTGTTATCCTCTCTTTATTTATAATGAATGTTTTTTATTGAGAAATGGATATCAGCCAGCTTCCTCACACCCTGAAATAATGATGCATCTGCCAGTCACAAACACACTTATGCTTGGTCTTGTTCTGAAATTAAATTGTGCTCTGAAATTATACCCTGGTGTTGCTGTGCTGAACAAAACTGTGCCACTTTTCAGCAGTAAACGCTTCTCATTATTCCCGCTGATAGGAAGCTCAGCACAGCATGGCTGGTGTAAGCGCTGTGTTTCAGCAAACGCAGGTGTGTTGAGGCTTACTCAGCCGGCTCAGGAGATTTATGAGTTAACTTCTGTGTGAATCTGGCTCCATTGTTCCCTTTCATTTAATTTCTCTTTCACGTCCTGTAATATTTAATACTCTAAATTTAATGAAAGCCTTCCTCAGGAGGGCACTATGCCAGTACATTATAATTTCTCCTTGACTTTTTTACTTCTTTGCTTTGAGCTCTAGCTGATTGATATCTCTTTCAAGGGGTTGTGGTACATGATAATGTGCCTTTTCTGCTTTCATTTGTGTGCATAAGTGGCTGTTCTTTTTTACAGCCCAGATGCAGGTGGGGTTGGAAAAAGAAAAGCCACCAAAAATGGTTTTCAAGCAAGACAGAGCCCAGCAGGAGAAAGAAATGCTGAATGTGTGTACCAATGTGCCAGCATGTTGACCTGCCAACACACAGGGCCTCAAACTGTCCTTGCCCCTGACGCAGCAGAAACCAACCCTCCTGCTTTGGTGGTTCCAACTGTGGGGGCAGCTGTCATGTCCGGGGGAACACGAGGCCTGCCCAGACCGGAGCGTCCGCCAGAAAGCCCTCCCCCTTCACAGGGGACCTCCCAAGCAGCAGGGGGGCGCCGGGACCTAATCTCTCCGCTCATTTTGGAAGCACCTGTGTTTTTCTCCTCTCTCGGTTGGGAAGGTTGGGCACAAGTAAACATTCCTGAGGAGTGACATGAAGTCATTATCCTTCAGAGACTGTGAATGGTGATCGCGGCCAAGCACAGTGTGTCATCCACACAAGAGCCATGCAGCCCTGAAGGACACGTGAAGGGCAAGAATGCAGAACCTTGCAAATACAGGATTCCACACGTTTGCACCTGAACACAGAGGTTTTCAGCAACTTGCACCAGTCCACAGTCACATTCAATTCCCTAGAGAGAGTCATTGTTTTCAGTGATATTATGTGTGGCATAGTGCATGCATATTAATGTATGTGTATGGCTGCAGATTGACCACTATTCAAAAGTGGAAATCGGTGAAAGTGTTACTTGTGTCACTACAACTAAAAATCGCATTCATCCAGTTGTAACTTCCCAGTGAGTTCCCCCCCTTTTTACATTAAACGTGGGGTATATTTGGATTAAGTTGTCGTCATGGCAATTTCTATCATTGAATCTTTGTATTCATCATTTTTGTCATTGTATTTTATCTTGTGTGGTACAACTCATTGACCCTTAAAATGCAGTAGTTATTATCCTAAGGGTTTGCTGGGTTTTAGGGGCTGGTGTCTGTGCCTCTCCACAGAAGGCACTTCCTGTTGGATATTTGTGCTTATGTTGCTATAGTGATGGAAATTAAAAGGCGGAAAGAGAAGCAAACAATGCAGGTACCGTTACCCTCAGCTCCTCATCTGAGACCAGTGCACTCCACTCCAGCTCCCAGGAGCTGAGGTAGGTGTTACTCATCAAGTAAAAGTTTATTGAAGGACCACATAGGCTATACTTTGCTCTCCACTGTGGATTCAAGCTGAATTATATTGCTTTTCAAGGAAATATTTGAACCTGCAACCTGTAATGACTCCTGAAATGCACTCATTTCCCAGGGAGCCATTTTGCAATTCTTGTCAATTGGAATCCTTTAGATTATTTGCCTGACAGGAGCCAGGCAGAAGCCTCTGACAGAAGCCCCATGAAGTCAATGTGAAGCTAAATGGATTGTGACAGATTTGCTCAACAGTGTTTAAATGTTAAATGATCTTACCAGCGGTGTGTGTTGTGGCAACTCCTTGATGTAGTTTGTCCACAGTGAATGTACTGCTAAGGTACCTCCAGTTCATTATCCGTATATGTCTGATGCACCTAGCTTCTCAGAATGTTACTTTTAAAACATCAATGCAGAAACTACAGGAGCTGTGGAAAAACATGATAACCCACAATTTTGATATCCCCAATGGAAAAAATAACAGTCCTTCTGGAATGGTGTTGGTTCTAATATTGAAAGTGCAACATTAGCAGCTATACCATCCTGAAGCCTTCCCATTCCAATCCGGTGAAGCTAAGTGGGATTGACCTTGGTTAAAATTTGCATAGGAGACCTCCTGGGAAAGCCAGGTTGCTGCTGGAAGTGGCATCAGTGGGCCATTAGGGGGCACTCCACTCTGGACTAAGTGAATCCAATGCTATGGTGCAGTCTTGGGGGCAGTGTGCTGTAGAAGGTGCTAACTTTGGGATAAGACATGAAAATGAGGTCTTGATTTATTGTGGTCATTGAAGACTCAGCTGTACTTAGTGAAACAGTAGGGGTGTTAACCCTGAAGCCGCAGCAAAATTCTCAGACTGGCTCTTTGTGTATCTGGCCACCTAATCACTCCCCTGCAGCTGATTGTCTACTCAGTTATTGGCATTCTCAACCCATCTTGGCCAGGAATTACTGTAATGAGATAAATAAAATAAACATATGAAGACACACATTCTTCATTAGATTCAATTTACCTCTCACAAAAAAAATCTTCATTTACCCAAATAAACTTCGTGTGGATTATCAGGGATGTTTGCCCACTGAACCTCTTGATCCAACTGAATATTTATTGCAAAATTTGACAGGTCTTGGATGTAATTTAGCCACAGTTTTCATACTAAAGCAGATGAATACCTAGACTGCCAACACCAGCGACCATAATCACCCGCTGCTTTCTCCCAAGAGAGAGCGATACAGCCTGGCTTTTCTCCTGATCTCCAGAGAGTGGCTGAACTAGAAGCATAATGATAAGGGCTGTGTACACACTGCACCTGTGTGTGTAAGAGCTGAAAATGTCTTCCCTGCCAGAAAACTATTGATGCGTACAATGAGAGGCGAAGCGTTTCCCTGGTGATTCGGTGCTTTAAATAAAAGAGGATTACCGTATAATTCCTTCTCTGCAACAACAGCACAGATTTTCTTTCTCATTAATTACTCACTGTTTTTTCTCTTTTTTTTTTTCACCGTCTTGCAAATTTGCTGGTAGTCCTGTGGAGAGCAAGGGTCTGGAACTGGAGGCGCAGAGCTTTCCTTAACTTCAATGCTTTGTTTGATCATGAAGCCAGGGAGGAGCACGGTGGCCTCTTTAGGGACAGTGAGAAGCAGGGTTTTGTCAATTGTCCATCCCACTTGTCCTCCAGACATTCAAATTTCACTCTGCTCATGCACCAAATAAACTGATTTTAAGAGAAAAAGTCTCACCCCATCCGCTGATGGATGTGTTATTTTTGAGGAAGGACAGATGGTCTTGCACTACTTTGAATCCATAGGAACCCAAATACCAAAGCTCATTTTAGTGAGTAGCTCATTTTAGTGAGTTTTTTCCTCTCTTTTTCTGGGAAAAAAAACCACATGTAACTTGAGTCTTGATGTCATTTGTAATATAATAACAGAGGGGTTTTAAAGAATATCATGGGAGCAGTCCTTTAGTATGTGCTCCGTGAGTTTACAGGAATGTTTGGTAAAGGCTGTATCTGTCTGACTGAATGCTATTTAATTTCTAAACACTTCTTTCTTTGAGCAGTTTCAAGCCCAAATTGGATTTGCATGTGTAAGGTCATCTCGCGTGTTAGGTTTTGATTCGTTTCAACGGCGGCACTCAAGGTCTGCTTTATAGTAGCCACAGAAAAGAATGTGGTGCACTATGGAGCAGTGCAGGTGGCTTTCCTCTCAGCAGTAATGCCAAGCTGTGGTGTCAGAATAACTGCAGTGTGTGAATGATGTGCCTTAAATAACTGGAGACTGGGCCGTGGCGGGTGTGCAGCCAGCTGGAGACAGATGGAATTGGAGTCCCGTGACGAGACCGGTCGTCCTCCTTCTCCCTGCCTCCGGCCCGGTCCCCACCGTTCAGCCGGGCTGGCCCTTGCTGCGGACAAATTAATGTTCTCCTCTGTCGAATTCGGAGAACAGGGCCCTTTTCAAACCGTGAAATGCAGCCTGTCTCAGAACAGCCTGCGCGTTCTGTGAACAGAGGGAACAGAGCAATTAGAGAAGAATGAAATTTACCCAGCGAAGTGTACCGCGCTGTCATTTACTCAGTGAGGTGTACCGTGCAGGCATTTGCAACTGGTTAACATTTTGTTGAAAAAGTACTCACTGCACTGCACAAGGGAGAGATGAGTTTAACACTGTTAATACCTAGGAATATACTGGGAAAGGAATAAAAGTTAAAACCGGTACACATAGAGTGACTTGTGCTTTTTATTTTGACCTGTTTACTGGGGGGAGGTATGTCAGCTAACTAACAAATGAAGAGATCTGAGATAGGACATGGTAAGACTAGTTTAAATGTGGAAATGTGTAAAATAAAAAAATGTAAAGCCCAACAAAGCTGACTATATGTGATTGCTATATGCCAGCAGATGCAGATGGGGGGGGTCTCATTTCTAAACCTAATGAGGGCTTACTGGTGGGGTGCCAGTGGTAGGGCAGTTCGTGGCTGTGTCCCAAAAGTGCTAAAATGTGTCCTTTCCTCCTCATTTCCTACAATACATCCTCAATCCCCTGTGGCCCAGAAATCGATAACTGGTTCCCTCCTGAAAGACTGTTCCAGTTCCACAAGAGATATAAAGGAAACAAGACATATCCTCAATTGTCTCCTTCAGCAGAGGATACATCAATATATCCTCACATGGAGGGGACTGTTGAGGACCTATGACGTAAATTATTACTGCAAAATTCCATTTTATGGATGAAACATTTTGCCACCAAATAGCAAAATTAACCCATGCCACACATTCCATGCTTGTTGAAGTTAAATTGCACAAGGACGTTCCACTTCAACAGTTACAGGAAGAGATGAGAGGACACATTTTTACTGAGATCCCTCCACTGGCTCCCGGTTGCAGCCAGGATCCACTTCAAAACCCTGTCCCTCACCTTTTCTGTTGCAAAAAAGTCTGAACCGACCTACCTCCAGGACCTCATCCTACCCTACACACCCGCTCGACAACTTCACTCTGCAACATCTGAACGCCTCGCTCCTCCCACCAACAGAACGAAAGGCCCACGCTCTTCTCATCGTCGTTTTTCCAACACTGCCCCCCAGTGGTGGAATGAACTCCCCACCCCCCTGAGAACAAGTCCTTCAATCCATCCTTTCAGATGTGGGCTGAAGACACACCTCTTCAGCCTATACCTGGACTGACACCATTGCCATTTGACCTTGTGAACTCTAAGATTCTTGTCCTGTGTTGTATTTTGTAGCACGTTGTATTTGTAGCATGCCTTTGCCTAGGTAGTAAAGCAGCACTTTATTGTCAGTGACTGTATTTGATGTATGTAACCTCAGATCAGATTAGCTCTGTCTCGCTACACTGACCTTGTGCTCAGCTTCAACACTATCTGCATTGTTTGATCTGTACACATCTTGCTCTTGTGCCTATTGTTTCCCCACTATTTGTACTTTTGTACATCGCTTTGGATAAAAGCGTCTGCTAAATGAATAAATGTAAATGTAATGTAAATGTACATTTATGAAGTATTTGGATGCACCCCGAGAGTGGGCGTGTGCAGGGCTTAAGAAGTTTGGATTGAGGGTGTGGCCCTGGTCGATTAGGATTGTGACTTTTAGCCAACTGAAGGTGCTCTATAGGGAGGTCTTTGTGATGACTTGTGACACTGGCTCTTATTTAATTGTTGATCCTGGAGTGAAAATCTAAAGGAATGGTTTAATAAAATGCTTGCAAGTTTAAGCATTTTTATGTGCTGAGTTTAATTGTTTATAGAAAATTCTTTACTCATCTTGCCTTGATCTAACTTACTGTTAAAAATTAAAAAAAAACAGGTAAGAAAACTTCCACTTTAAGCAGTTTTACCTGAGCAGGACACTTGTAAGGGGTGGAGCCAGAAGCCGTGGTGTCAGAAAAAAGAGACTTCCTGTACAGAGTGAGGGGAGGGACTGAAAGAGGAAGTGAGGAGTAACCTGGGAAGGTGGAGGACTCCCAAAAAAATATGAGGCATGGCTGTGGAAAAATGGATTGCTCACTTCAGCCAAATAAAATTATTTCCTGATCCCTCTCAAGGAAGATTAATCCATCCAAAGACACACTAAATTACATGTAGGATATAAGGGCTTTTGTTCTCAAACAAGGCAAGGAATAAACAATAAAAGAACACTTTGTTAATGCTTTGAGGGCACCCAACAAACAAATGGAGGTCCCAAGCCAAAGTGTGTTCAAAGCGTGGATTTTCCAGCAGAAGAGGAAACAAATGCAATGTGAGTGAGACCTAATTGTTTTTTGTCTTGGTGGGATGAGCCTAATAAACGGCAAGGAGTTCCAAAACTGGTTTGCTGAAATGGTAAAAAAGCATGAGAAAATCGATGCACAGATTTCTTTAGAAATGTGCTGGTGTCTTGCTGGGGCTCTGGCTCTTGCTCTTCCTTTCTGTCTTTGCTCCATGCTGTTACGTTTTTCTCAAGCGCAGGAGGGTACCAATAGTGTGTAAACAATCAGGAATATTCTTATTTTGTACACCTTATATATAAATAGGAGATGTATACCTAAATACCTTTTTGTTACAGTAAAGTGAAAACATTTTATAGTTAGTTATAAAAGTTCATGGTTATAGCTAGGATTTCTGTGTCTTTATGAGAAATGCTAGTGAGATAGCACATAATTTTGTTTTCATTGAGTAATTTCATTTTATGGCATGTATTTGACATTTTGAGAATCTTGGAGCATTTTGCAGGTTAAGGTAGTCATTCCGTAAGATGGAATATAGTTCTGAGGGGTTGTGTTTGCTGTTTTGAGAAAGTGAATAACGTTTCAAGAAATCTGTGTAAGCAATTGAGAATCCATATTACAGTGACATTACTGCTACAGTACTGCTACAGCTTGCCACCAGCAGCCTTAGTTTACTTTGCACCTACTACTGCCAAAACATTTGAGAGGAGAGGAGGTAACACAAGACAGGGGCTTGGCTGCATAAATGAACTGGTGAAGCAGTGACCTCTAATGACCATAGGATATCAGGAACAAAATGGAAGAAGATTTTTTTTTTCTGGAATTCAGGTAAATGAAATGTTTGATTTATAATTCCTTTAAATGTATAACTGCCTTACAAGTGTATTGATTCCTAAGGGCATGTTTTATGCGTTCACACAACATACGGGCTGCATTAAGTGTGTGTGTGTGTGTGTGTGTGTGTGTGTGTGTGTGTGTGTGTGTGTGTGTGTGTGTGTGTGTGTGTGTGTGTGTGTGTGTGCGTGCATGTGTGTGGTTAGTTAGCTGGTATGGCTCATTAACTGCACAGCCATCATGCTTATATGCGTGACCTGAGTTTACACAGCTCAGATTTTGTGTTGATGTGGAAGCATACCTGTGCAGCTGAGAGAGGTCAGTTAAGGATGAATGTGAGTGGATATTATACATGCTGATGATTATACATGCTGATGCATATGATACCTGCAGAGACAGATGTATCAGGGGAGGAGCATGACATGACATGAGGCTAGTGTTTATGGATTTCCTTTGTCTTATTCTCACATTTCATGCTTGGCAGGACATTGCATGCTTGCTTTCATACTCTTTTTGCAAGAATTGATCACACTGGTATATCTTGTTTTTTATATGAACAGTGTACCAACACTTTTGATACTATATATAAAACCTACACTATTTAATCAATAAAATGATTTAGAACAATATCCGTATCACAATAGACTGAGGCAAAGCTTGCGTAATCAGTCAACATCAATGTTCAGGGTAAAAGCTCAAACTGTTATTAAAATAATATTAAACCAAACCTCAATATGAAAGCAAAACACAAATGCATGCAAACACCAGATACAGAGATGGAAGTTTCTGGTGTTTGTGCGATTTAGTTCCCCTGTATCTGCTGTGCCAGTGAGCGGGCATATTGGGCCGGGATCACCAGCTCTCTCTGTGATTCATGCCCCTCGAGCAACATGTATGTCCCCCCCCCCCTCCAGCAAGGGGGACAGACACCGATGTGAGAGACACGATCATTTGATTTCAGAGTCTTACAGAACACAATTACAGATTCTCTGTACTACTGACAGGCTCCGTCGGGATACTAAGAGGCTGGCAGTGCTGGCCGGCAGCTGTGTCCGTTGCTGCAGGTTGTTTTGTTTCAAAGCGGGATGTGGAAAGGGACTTCAATCAGAGAGGCCCGCTGGCTCCTTTGGCTCCTTTGGCTGCTTTACTGACCACAGGCTGTGCTGTGCTGCATGGGGTTTGGGCCTGTTCCACCCATTCTATTCCCCAGCCTACAAGGCACAGGATCTTACAGCTAAATCTCAATCTTCAGAAACAAGGGCGATCTAAAGCTTCAGAAACAAGGTCGATCTAAAGCTTTAGAAACAAGGTCAATCTAAATCTTCAGAAACAAGGGCAATCTAAATCTTCAGAAACAAGGGAAAACTCAGTCTTTAGAAATCATTGCCAGTCTTTACGAACATTGCTGTAGACTGGCATTCCATCCCAGGGTATGGTGACCTGAACCAGTCCAGGTGAATTCTCTCCTAAATCAGGAACCCAAGTCAACTCAAATGTAATAGTGCAGTCTTGGATAAATGCACACCTTGGGTGTGTGACCCGAGATACAATGACAGAGAGCACCAAACAGCTGTGTAACACTGTAGTAAGACAGGGGCATTCAGACTACAACAGGCATAACGTCTTCAGCTGCCATGGTTCTAGCATGGACAATACATCAAACAGACTTTTGAATATGTAAAGGATGAGGCTGGAGGTATAATCATGTTTACAGTGAGCACACAGTAGAGGGCCCCCACTTACGTAATGTGGTAGATATTTCTATTTGATAGCTAAACCTCGTGTGAGTAATACTTACTGTGTGTGTTGAAATATGCAAAACACTGAGGGGGAAAAAACAATGGTAAAAGAAGACCAAGAATAGTTACAATAACATTGTTTTTGATAGATAACACTTTATTTAAATATTAAAAAGATACATGGGTAACTCAAAGTTATAATAATTAATTTCATATTACTAACAAAATTAAGCCTTCAGATCGGTCCATGAAACATATAAAAACAGCAAAGAAACTGTAAATATGAGCTCTACCATGCAAATTTACACTTCAGAGGAAAACACAGGCAAACCAAAGACAGCCTTTAACAAGGATGTTCATAAACACTTGCTAACCATTTACAAAGTTATACATATTACAAGGACAACTAAGGGTCAGTCCATTAGTTCAGACTTTAATTCTGTGTGACTTTTGGGAATAAACCTGAAAACAGTACAGACATTCTCATAGATTTTTCAAGTGGATTTCAAGACCCATCTGAATATTTGTTTTGTACGAAAATTACCGATACACTATTTTAGCACATCTGATCCACTGGAGATCCAAGTGGGTGCAGTTTTGGCACATTGAACCAAAGAATAGTAATATATCTAACATTTTTGCTTTGACAAGCATAAAAATGTTACTACTAAATCTCAAGTAAAAGAAAGAAAATACGTGATTCATCAGTTCTAGCCAGTACAAGTCACACAGATACCAAGAAACGTGAATATACTGTACAGGAGGCCCAGATTCAGAAATACAATAATGCTGGAATCTTTCAGTTTTAAAGGTTCTCAGATGAGGAGCTTATGTGAAGGCCAAAGCATGGAAGCAAAGAGTGAGTCCAATGTGCAAAGAGGATACTAGTCAAACTTCAACAGCTTCATGAGAAAGCACTTCATGGAGGGGTTTCCAATTACTTGCACAGGAAAAAAATCAGTCTGAATCAGGAAAAAGTTCAAGTTGCCTTTATGTTTAGAGCAGAGCACTTGAAATTTAAACAGCCTCTATTATAGATGGACACGGCTGAACACAACTGACACCAAAACGTCATCTGGCACAATATATGATGTCAATGTCAATGCTATTATTTAGATCTACAACACACTGCGACCCTGATGTTGCTGATAAGCCTGGTGGCATAAAATGTTCATGATGTTTATGCTGCAAGCTGGCTGGAAGTGTCTCGGGAGAGTGTTCCTGCCATACATTCAAACACTGCCATGGCCTGCGAACAGGCAGGCTGCTGCATGCCTACTCCCAAATTAGCTGCGTTACTGCCAGCCCGCCCCCCCGGGCTAGCCCTGCACGGTCAGAGCCCGGTGGTGACCTGGGTAATCTCGGACTGTATCTCGTCGTTGGGCGGGCCGCGGGAGTCCAGAGACCGCATCTCCAGATCTAGTCATACCTGCTGGTTGGTGCGGTCCACGGTGTGCCCGCTGCCGTTGCGCTCTCGCGGCGGGTTGCGGGTGCGGACCGAGTTCTGCAGCTCCAGCTCGGAGGAGGTGAGGATGCAGAACTCGCGGAAGCAGCGCTTGAAGTTCTCGTCCAGGAAGGCGTAGAGCACGGGGTTGAGGCAGCTGTTGGTGTAGCCCAGGGCGATGCAGAAGTGCCAGGTGATGGACTGCAGCAGGGACTTGGGGATGGTCACCAGGGCCTTGATGATGACGAAGATGTGGATGGGCGTCCAGCAGACGATGAAGACGGCCACCACCACCAGCACCATGCGGGTGATGCGGCGCAGGGTGCGGTCCTTCTCCTTAGAGCCCGACAGCATGCGCACGCTCTTCAGACGCAGGATCATCAGCCCGTAGCACACCGTGATGATGAGGACGGGCATGATGAAGGCGAAGATGAAGACGCAGATCTTCAGCAGGTTCTCCCAGTACCAGGCCGGGTGGGGGAAGATCAGGTTGCAGTCTATGGTCCCCGCCGCTGTGGAGAAGCAGACCACACGACGCACACGCCTTTCAAAACCCGACTGTCTGCCATATCTCCAGACTGCTATGCAGGATTTATCCAAAGCTCTGGCTCCACATTTCAGCTCCAGCAAGGAAGTCAGTTAAACCCTTACTTAGAGACAAGCACAAGCCCTGTGGGCGCATTCTCTTTGCAAGACATGAAGGAAATTATTTAAATAGGCAAAGTGAACACGAAAATACTGGAAAAATATGAAACAATCTCTCACCTGACTTTTTATTAAAGCCCTTTGTGAAACTTAAATGTGAGCAGCAGTATTTTCCCTATAGTTACAGTACAGGGGATGTAATTCAGATTCCAGATTATTTGCATAATTAGGTAAATAAACACTATAATTACCTAGCATGTTACTGTGTGTGCATTGTAGCTGAGACAGTTAAAGTGGCAGTTTACGGGGAGCAGGACACGGCCAAACCGAGGGAGTGACACCAGTGGACTTACGGTTGTACTCGTAGTCGATGACGGTGGAGGCCATGACCATGACGGGCAGGCCAATGGCGGAGGACAGGATCCAGTTGCAGACGTTGACGATCTTGGCGTTGCGGGGCGTGCGGAAGTCCAGGGCCCTCACGGGGTGGCAGACGGCGATGTAGCGGTCCACGCTCATGGTGGTGAGGGTGAAGATGCTGGTGAACATGTTGTAGTAATCGATGGACAGCACCATCTTGCACAGCACGTCTCCGAAGGGCCAGCTGCCCATCAGGTAGTTGACACTCTGGAAGGGCAGTGTGCTGGTGGCCAGGGCGTCCGCAAGGGCCAGGTTGAAGATGTAGATGTTGGTGGCTGTTTTCATTTTGGTGTATCTGCAAACAGCAACACAATGAAAGCTGTGAGAGACATAGAAGTGCCTATAAAGAGTCACCATAGAGGGCACATTTGGGCTTTGGCTAAGTATATTCAATCCATTTTCAAGAGCCGAAGAGATTCGGGATACCAGGAAGGAATCTTTGAAAGATCACAACTGTGGACAGAGTTTTTGGATAAAAAGCATTAAGCACTAATAAATAGTATAAACAGTGATGATGTGCCAAATGACCATGTTTTTATGTTTTACGGCTATTTCAGAGGAAAAGAAACTTGACACTGGTGTTAACCGCACTTATCATCGATCATCTGTAAATGATTTCATTTTCTTTACCTTTCTCTTTACTGAGCCCCTTCCCTCTGAATCTACTGTCAGGGCAGGCAATATGAACACAGGTGAAATGGACCACATGGGGACAGCAGAAGCTGACTCAAACATTCAGCTTCAGAGTGATTCAGTTTCACGAGACAGAAGTGGACATAGGTGACAGTTGCCATGGTATCAGTACAATCTAACAGCCTTTGTGTATAGTATTTTTTAAAATACAGTATTGTGTGTCAGTGTAATGCATGACAGATATATATTTAAGTTGCGAGGGATTTGACACTCTACTTTAGAAATGATTAGGTAATGATTAGGTACTAGTCTTTATGAAATACTTACTGCTATGAATGACATCTAAATTTCTTTCTGTATCAAATAAATAATGTACAAATACAGTTCATAGGATGTGTTAATGCCCAATGCCCACAACAAAGAATGTAAATACCTAAAATGTTCTTATACTGTGTTTACTTGTGCCAGCTTAATATGAGTTTATATTTAACCAGCATCTGGTGTCTGTTACCTTATTAATCATTAAGTTATGTTGTCATGTAATTTCTCGCATATAATTTATGATACAACGGGTAAACCCATTCTTCTCTGTTCAAAGGTTGACTAGTCAAAACTGCAACTATTTGTGTTTCTCATTCAAGCCCCTGTGAAGCACCGAGTTGCCTCTATTGTTTGCAGAAACTTTATATGCCATGAAAAAGAAAAAAAAGCACTGATGCTAGCCCTCATACCCCCTGCTGTCGTCTCTTACTATTTTTGCTCCTGTGCAAGCCCTTTCCAACCAAGAACCGAGCAAAACTCATTTACCCAACACACAGTTTGTACGCCAGGTGACTGATGGCTGCAGCCCACTGGATAAATTAGATTACTGGCTGCATTGTATTTGATTCATTCTCTACTAAGTGAATCAGTAGCGAATTCCCAGCTTGTAGAGCTAAGGACAAAAAAAAACACAAAGGACAACATCTGTGAAATACAGTGAAATGCAAAGATTGAGTAGGCATGTCAAACTAAGTTTAAGAAATTTCATAAGTGTTCCAAACAAGTTTTTAACTTGTCAGTTTTTATGCCATGGAAACTCTGAATTTCAAGAAATAACTGCATGCGTAAATAGTTTAGCAAGGCAATAAGTCCATTACGTATTAAAATGTATGCTGTCTGGCGCTTTCGGCAAGTCATTTGCACTGGAAAAAAGGCAAATAGGAACTCCCACTTTCGTTTCGTTTTTGATGTGAATAATGTTTAATTCATAATGTTGAATTCATTTTCACTGACACATTACTCAACTCATCACCTGGTTGTTGAAATTCCTCTCACTTTTTAAGACTCCTTTCCCATTTTGTATAAAGAATTACAAATAGATAGGTCCACTTCCATTCAGAGATAGCCCTGATAGGGACCAAATAAAAAAGGAGAATGTGTTTATGGGACATTTGGGAGCTTCAGTGTCTTCATCTTCAGGGTAAATAAGTGAACACATTCCAATGGAAACATCAATTGCATGTGTAAAAACTCAGTGGCATGTGAGATTGGCATGCTCGAAGTAATTACTCAAACCACATGGGAAATACGAACGTCAGCCTGAGAAAGGAATCGGTTGTTAAACGGCTGATTACACAATTTTGTCTCACATTTTACAGGAATCCAAAAACTAATTTATCTGACCAGCAGCGCAAACAAACAAGTCTTCATTCTTCTGTGACCTACATGAATAGCTCTAAAATGTCAGTTTTTCCTGACACACTGGTTTGAAATGTCTAGGATGTAATTGCAATATTTTTCAGTATAAACGGCAGACACATCCACTTTACGTAAAAAGAGGTACTAACCCTTAAATGGCTACACAGTCCACACATTTATGTGGAACATGAGAACATTAGAGAAGAATATCATCAATAAATGGAGTGCACACAAAATCATACATATAAAATGTGTAAATATATAATACAATGTATATCAAATTAAGATAAAATAAATGTAAATAACAGACAGAATGTCTGTTTGAAATGGAACCTGGAAGTGATTATATGCATCACTCCTCTAGTAATCCTACAGTATTCATACTGTAAATATGCTGCACTTGTCAGAGGTAAAGTAATATACATTTATAATGGTATTTAATTAAAATGATATGCTTTGGTTGGGTAACACAGCAACTGTGTGAAGACAGTGCTGCAGGAATGAAATGGTGAGGACAGTCTGCTCAACAGCTTTAGCTGAGCTGAGGAGAAACAGAGAGGTGAGACTGGAAAGCTGATTTAGCCCTTGAATCAGTGAACGTCTAGAAGCAGCAGAACAGCTGGTGGCATCCCGTCTTAATGTGTGGAGGTTCCGAGCTTTCAGGAAACATTACTGATGCTTGACTTTCCGAATGTCCACCCCTTTTCCTCTCTTGTTTTGGCACCATCCATCCTGATGAGGAAAAGCTATGATTTTACACGTCACACTAACAGAGCTTCGCCATCACCATCATCGTAATCATCCTCATCAGCACCTCCACCACTGCTGCTGTTATCCCCACCGTCATCATTAGCATCATCATCATCATCACCAATGAACCAGATTGGTTTTACAAATATGTGTATTTCATAAAATACTCTGTAAGTATATTTATGCCATTTTTTGTGTCTGAAATAATGTTACATTACTCATTTCAAAATGAATGTGACCCCCTAATCAACCCCCTGATCAACAAGAAGCACTATATTATGGAATATCTAAGCCCTCTTCCTCAGAAATAGGCAGAGGAGTTGCATAATGAGATACATTTGGTTTTTAGGGCAGAACTTTGCATTACTGAAACCTAAATCGGCCTCCAGGGATAGTCTGTACTTGGGGTGTTTATAACTCCATAGAAAGTAATCAAAACTTACAATTTACCTTCACCACACGTTTTCATCTGATTGATTCTTGTCCTCTCCTTCACCCTTTATTGATTGTTGTCCTGTCCTTCTACCCTATACTTATTTAATCACAGGATGCTGTTTACAGCACAGACCCCTCAGTGATTTTAAAAAAAAACACCATGTTTTGTAATACAGACATTAACCACAGGCATCATTTCAGTTTTAATGTGCCAGCTCCTGAATAATTTTAACATTTTTTTCTCAGACCGAGGCAAGCTGTAGCTGCAGAAAAGGATGGACTTTTATTGACTCTGAGGCTGAGATCTGCATTTTAGCAGCCTAGGTGGAACACCACCATCTGCTAAATGAGAAATGACTCGCTGGTATGAAATGCACAAACCAGGCAGGGTGGGTTTGCATCAGTTTAAGAAAGCAACACAAAAGCCAGTTATGACAAATTCAGCGTCTTACAGAATGCCACAGATGAGTGACCTCCAAAGGTGCTACTTTGGCGTATGCTTCTGCTCAACAGCAAGGATTTCTAGGGTGCAATTTCCCTGGCACAGTGACCTTACTCATAACACTAAAATGAGGCACACAAATACAAATTTTCTATACAAGATATTGCTAGATTAGATTATTAAATTACATTTTAAATAATTTGGCAAACGTAATTGAGTTTAAGCTGTGAGCTAACTATTAATATGACTTTCTTAAAATAAACATCAAAAGCCTTCAAAACTCCTCACAGTCTTAGATAAGTCTTAGTCCTGGCCACAGTTCTAGAGTGTGGATTATATCAGGCTACTGTATTAGAGCAAGGATTCTGCACGATCATAGACACACCGGCATAAACCCAGATATAAATCCAGCATAAACCCTTCCAGAATGATCTGGTCTGGCTCTCTATGGACCTAAATAACTCTGGTGAGGCAGGGCAGCTTGTGTCGGGGCAGATATCAGTTCATTTCCAGCTCTGTCTCCTTCATGACAGAAGTGTAAGGTGTGTGAGACAGCCCCTGGAGACTCTGGTGGTGTCGGGACTTGCGTGGTCTGCGTGCAGCTCTTTGGTGGTTTTTGCCCTGTGTCGTTTGGTCCAGTGCAGTTTACCGCGCAGCTGCAGGGTCACAGCCTGCAGTGAAGATGGAATGAAGTTTCTCGTCTCTGTTCCAGTGTGAACGGAGGAGGAATCGGGATGCAGCACAGACAGGAAGGGAAGGCGGGGAGATGCTGCCAGACAGCAGAATTCATCCGCATTGCTGGAAGGCATGTGGCTCATCTACATGGTCACATGATCACTAAAGCAAAGGAACTGTTTTGTTGATGAGTCTCAATTAATGTCATTAAAACTCATGAGATGGGGCTATTTTTGAGACAAACTGACATACAGACCAGAGATCATCCTCTGTGTCCTGCTGAGGTGGTGTGTTTTTCTGGCGTGTTCCATACACAGAGGGACGGCTCCATGCCTATTTTCAGCTACTATGCAGAGCTCCCATTAGCAATCAGTCAAATCAGTCAAGGAGGGCGCCATACAAAACTTACAAAAATCCATATGAGCCCAGCTGTAGTGAGACATGAGGGCGTTTCCTCCCTGGCAGGAGGGGAGGCTGCCAGGAGCCGAATCCGTACGACTCTCGATTAAGGATGCTGACACACATCCTTTGAGGGGAAACGGCAGGCTGCAAGACATGGATAGTCATCCACAGTGACAAGTGGCATCAAAACCCCCGCCACTGTGGGTCTCTCTTCGCAGTTTATTCTGTCAGCGCCATCTGTTCCTCAACATTCCCATCCGTCTCTCTCTGTGATCATTATCACTTGTGTTATTGCTGTCAAAACAACTTATGTTTTTTTTTTTATTTTTGCTGATGTATATCACTATCACAGCAACTGCAAGACTTTTTTTTTTTTTACTCTCGACATAACACGCTGCGGCCTGGAATTTGTCAAACCACACTGGATTTAGATTAAACTAAATCCCACACTTGTGCATTCTAGGGCGAGCGGTTCCTGAGAGTCAATCATTTCATTCTTCTCTGACATTTCCTCAAAGGGCAGTTGTTCCCTTTTATTAAAAAAACGAAATAACCTCAAACCTCATGACCTTAAAAAAGACCTATTGTATCTTATGTGCTGAATGCTCGTTGCAGCAAGCATACAAGTAGCTGAACAAAAACCTAGGACTGACTTGTTGATCGGACATGTAGGGAAAGATGCCGCCTCTGCCTTTAATTTTACTTTACTGAATGTTAGCTGTAACAAACAGTCTTTGAAAAGGTACAGCCAAGGACATCTGGTTGTTGTGTATTAGAAATAATGCTTAAAAAATTACAGCTTTGAAAATATCTAACCCAGTACTGGATATAAAACAAACAAACAACATAAAAACAGGCTTGCCAAATGTTGCAGAAAACTTGAAAAGAAATCATTGTTTGGAGGCAAATGATTTATATAAAAAAGTGTTTGTTAGTCATGATGAATTGTTCCAGTAGGGAAATCTACAGTCCTGATTCAAAAGGGCATTGTTGAAATAATAATACGTAATTTTGACAAAAATTGCAACGTGCCAATCAAAACACCAGGCTTTTGAAATGAACATAATGAGTGATTATTGAGCTCTGAAGTGGTGAATGCAGAGGGAAAAAAGGTCTTTTGAAGCTCCTTTGGACAGCTCCTTTCTCTGGCGTAAATGTGCAAGCTCTGGCATGGCATGTTTCTGCCGTTCTGAGAGGGAAGCTTGGTAACAGGAGGCGGAGAGGAGGAGAAGACATGAAAATGGCAGCGGGCAGACACCAGAAGGACAACAAGCGCAGGGAGGAGCACGAACGTGGTGGTGAATGAACTCGTGTGTGGAGGCATGAGTGGGTGGGATGAACAGCAGTGAGGGGACAGCTTGCTTTGCCCGAGCCACAGAGGAGCAGCCAGTCACACCCTTATCCCAAAATCTAAAGCCCAAACACCATTCCCTTCCAACGGTGTTATTTATAGGCACTTCAGGGAATCCTTTGTAATGACCAAAAACAGGGTCCGCTGTCGCTCTTTGTCTGAATATTGAACCGCCGTCAAATTGTGCGCGCTAATCCAGTACAGGTGCTAATCCTCTAGCCCTCCTGACCCATTTGGATCAGCAGGCCTGTCCTAGCCTAAGGAGGTACACTGATGGCTCCCTAAGTCTCTACACACTTTAAGGCTGCTTCACGCGTGAGCACCAGACCCACGTTGTGAGCGGCGATACACAGCGATCGCTTACACTTCCAACAGCAGTCTGTTTTGGGCTGATTGTCAATAGTCAGTCCAAAAGAGAATGAACAATTGTTGAGAGTTCAAATGTATTTAGTGTAAGCCCGGGCACTGATTCTGTTGTTATGGTTACGTCCCAGAGGCAGGAAATGCTGAGCAACAGCACTGCGGAAGCTCAGGTTCACCTGCTAGCTCTTTTCTGTCTTTGCAAAGAATCTGCTTGGCTTTATTGTAGAAATCAGTTTGTGAACCCGGCTAGCTCTGTCAGCTGAGGGATGGCTGAATGAGAGTAAACATGTGTTTAGCCTCTTGCCACTAACACACCCCCTTCATGCCCCCTGCTTTGCTACAGTACAGTTAAAATGGATGCCATTAGTCAGTAGAAAATGCTGCTATGCTTTCCTTCTCTGTTGCAATTTGAGCTCTAGGAAACATCCATTACATTATATTATTAGCATTATGTTTTTATTTATTATTATTATTTTTACAATGTTACCCATTTATACAGCTGGATATTTACCAAGGCAACTGTAGGTTAAGTACTTTTCCAAGGGTACAGCAGCAGTGCCCCCGTGGGGAATCGAACCGGCAACCTTTCAGTTATGAGTTCTGCTCCTTAACCACTGTGCTACACTGCAGTCCACGCTTGCAGTTTTGTAGGTGAGAACAAGGCTGGCCCTGTTTTGTACATTGGGTGATTGCAGGCAAGTGATTGAGTCTATCCCAGTGTGATCCGTTCATCTCAAATGGACCCCATCTTAAAAATGTTAGTCTGGATAATCTCCTCTGTGACAGATGAATGCTCCTCATGACTCTGGATGGCCATGACTTCACTGTTTCTCAGAAGGGCATTCACGTCATTAACCTCCTATGGAAATCACTCCAACACAGCGCACGGGTTTCATCTTGATCTGTTTATCTATTTAAAACTTTCTTTTAGAAAACGATGTCCCATTTATCCAATGAATTAAGTGCACTACACACTTCATCATCTGACAGCAGTAATGTCAGTGTTCAGCTGTCTTCCCGTTTAGAAGACATTTGTAATTGTGTGGCCAGGCTCAAAGGGGCAATGAGTCAGGCCTCAAGCACTCTCATGAGAAGACATTACAGATGAGATGGTATCTCAGGTACTCCATTTTTAAATGGGGGTTCAAAGTCTAGCATAGTGGTAAAGAGCAGGGCTTGTACCCAAAAGGCTGCTGGTTCAATTCCCCACTGGGGCACTGCTGCTGTACCCTTGGGCAAGGTACTTAACCCACAATTGCCTCAGTAAATATACAGCTGTTTAAATGGATAACATGTAAAAATTGTAACCTATGTAAGTCACTCTGGATAAGAGTGTCTGCTAAATGACAATAATGTAATCTAAACAGATGTTTGAAATCTGCCATATTGTTGGTGTACACATGTAGATATCATAAAGACTGAACAGATTTTCTACAGAGAAGTGCTCTTCCATTTTTACAGCCACTTCACTTAGTTCTTATATCAATCCATTTACACCTCTAAAATGCTACCATAACAACAGGGTCAAAGTTCACCTATTAATAAAGCTGGACCAGCTATCAAATGTCGTTCCCAAAAGTTCCCTAGCTACATATCATCCCTGGCTTCTGGCTCATGACATATATGGCTACACAGATTATTGTAAAAGTACATGTCCATGGGCCAACTGCACATCAACAGTTACAAGGAGTGAACTGAACAGGCTGCTTTACTCAGGACTTATTTATTGATTATTCTTATTGCTGGTTAATAAAAAAGATTAAATATCATTAAATAATTACAGTGGTTTCGAGGAATAAAGATACCCTAGTGACCTAAAAACTCCCACGCCTCCTGTATTTTAGTGCTTCGATCGCAGGTGTAGTACACCTGGCTGCACCTGCTTAATTGCGAGGTTCCTGGGAAAGACCTGCTCTGTGTTGAGGCTGCAGCAGGTGTGTCCTGTGGAGCTATCAACAGGCGGCGGAGGAGTGGTGGCAAATTATCTGCATCATGGCTCCATCAAATCAGGTCAGTAGTGAAGCAGTCAATAAAAAGGAAGGAAATGGTTTGTTGAAACTGCGGCTTTAATGTCTCATCATACATCATTACCCAGAAATGAGGCTTTTATCTGTTAATGTTTTGGAGGGGTTCTGTTTGAGGGAGGGTTATTTAACACAGTTCATAATTTCGCCATGACAAAATGGCCGCAAAATTGAACGGAAAAGCACACCTGATGCCTCAGGCGAAAGTAAATATGTGGCGGCAATGTAGCGTAGACGAGAAAGGTCATGTGATCATTAACTCAGGGTGAGTGTTTGGGTAAAGGGAAGTGTCCCCTCTGTAAAAATCATCTACTGTTTACTTTTCTGTGTTTTGTATGTGCGTTACTGGAAAAAGCGGTGCACTGCTTACTCTCACAAGCCCATCAACACTAAGGGCCATCAATGACTGCAGCAATATCAGCTGTCACCATTGGCTGACTCCAGCGTAAATTAATTTCCAAAATGTGCCAGACTGTATAGCATGTAAGGTATCCCTGAAGATTGCCTGCCTGTTTTCAACATCACAGAGTTTTGTATCTTATGTATAAGAGGTTGGGAATGGGGAATAGTGTGTCTCTATGGCAACAACAAAAAATTAAGCACTGCTTGAATGCATTTTCATTTCTTCGGCTGGCAAATGGGTTCCTTTCCTGCTCGAATGCACAGGATTTATGTTATCAATAAAAATATTAACTCAATTTGGCTTTACTTTTAATTTTTAATATTTGATGTCTTATATCTTATGTGGACGTTTTTAACCATCTTTAACCATTTGCCAGACGAAAATCACCAGACTGAACAGAAATCTGGGTTTTTAAAAATGTCAGACTTCAGGGATGAAAATAACTGGCATCACAGCATGGCTTTTGTCACCTTGTGTGTAATATGAGACTGTGCTATCAGCTCTATCTAAGTTGCAATCTTTTGCAGGTGCATTAATATGGCAGAGTTCAGACGCATGAGTGATCACCAGAATGTCTTCTTCAGAGGCAGGCAAAGTAAGAGCGTGATCGCTGTAGTTCCTTTGGTGGGGTACCTTGGTCTTTAGCTCAGAGAGACAACTCAGCTGCAGCTGCTCCACCTCATTGCCACGACAAGACAAGACTAGAAACAGCACAGATTTTTTCTCTGACATCTCTCTCAACATGAGAGACGCAGCTGTACTGTCTACCTTGAAAAAAGTAAGATGAGTATATGACCAGTTGAATAAATACTGTAGCTAGGAATATTTACCAAGCTGCTGTGATTTACATTTTAGCCATAGCCCTGACAGTATTTGTACCTTAGCCAAGTCTTCTGGTGATACAGTGACAGAGCTAATGATTATCTCATTATTTATGCTTAGCTGATAATTCTCATGTCGTGCATTAAGTGTGTGAACTAAATTATCCGAGAACTACAGACTTACCTGCTTTTTAGATTGTAATAAATCTGATGTGCACATCACCAAACAGATCTGCCTAGATAGACAGAAACCTTAAGGAAAGCCACACTTCAGGTAATATGTCACAGAGAGATCAAAAATGACATGGATTTATGGAAATCTAGGCCCTGGATCTTACACCCTAAATTTCCATATACCTAGTTTCAGTCCTGCTAATTATTAACAAAATCAACAGAAACAACATTAACAAAATGTTACCTTTAAAATAAAAATTGTATCCATATATTTTTGTCTGTTGAAACAGTATTATTGATACAGTAGTGCCAGATTAGTTAATTAGGTAGAATCTCCCGCAGGACTTATTAAATGCATGGAGGCTTGTTTCATCATTAGAAACATGTGCATCTGTAAAATGGTGATAACGTAGGTAAAACAGAGGGCGTGACTTGCATACACATTTGTGTATGTGTATGTTAATCATGTTCTCTGTTTTACATGACAGACATACATATTTGTAAAAATGGCTTTACCAAAGTAAAGATACCAATATGGCACTCACATTTAGGCCATACAGACATACACTAAAGAGGCCTTTATCAGAAGTAATACTGCTCAATGTTTCCACAGTTCTCTCATATACAATAACTTGGCCCTGTGTTTTTTTTTTTTTAATTTCATTTTACTGTTTGTAAAGCTTCACCAGTGTTATATTACAATCTGTGGCCAGTGCAAGTGAAGTATCGAGTGCAAAAAACGCATAAAACGATGGAGGAAATATTGGGTTGTGGGTGTTTGGAATAAAGCCTGTTTGGTGTCATTGAGGCTTGACCTTATCAATGACAGGTCTGAGATACAAAGGTGAAATCTGTGGAAAGAACAAGCACAACAGATTTGCATATGACAAAACAAAACAACAAGACTGTTGCATCCTACTGGAATCAGAGTTTGATAGTATATGTTCAAAGACTCTCCATCTCTAGCAGCTGATCTTTTCACTGTTACATGGGTTAATTTCTCTCAGGCTGACTGATGGACAGAGTGACAGAGAATGCAAGGTGGCAAGGCATTAGAAGACAAACATAATATTATCCTTGGAAGGATATCTGGAGCATCTAGTAATGCTGCTTCTATACTGCGATCTTTAAATTAATGACACAGCAGTAGCATCTTGTGGATGGAGTTAAAAGGGGGTGGGTGTCATTTATGGAGTAATATATATTTTAAATGGGAGACTTACCTAATGAACTGGAGAGAGTGAAGTGTTTTTAAGTGAAAATCTGGACAGCTAAATAGCTTCCGGTACATTCTTCTGCCAGTGTGAATTGCTAAGTCTGTGTGTGTGTGCGTTTGTGTGTGGATGCATGCCAATGACTCACAAAACCACTGCCCAGAATCACCAGGCTCTCTCACGTTGGCCCATTCCACCTCCCACTTGGCCAATCATAACCCTTTAATTAAAACTGTGTGGCATATCAAATCATACTGCGGATGCATGCCTTCTCCCAAGGACAGGCATTTGCACTTACTAATTAGCCAGCTACATTCAGCAGCCGAGTAGCGCCCACCACGACCAGTACTGATTAAATGCAGCAGATCGAGCTGCTTTAATGTCATGGTACCTTAATTAAAAGCAGATAGTTATTTTTGACGATAGTGATATGTCACAGAGATACCTGGTAACGTTGTTGCTGTGTCTGGCACAGGCAGTGGAACCTTCTATGAGAGTGCCGCTAGTTGCAAACTGTTGTCAAGAAAAGCTAAAACTGTCCTAATCTTTTCACGTGGCCTGCATTCGTATACTGCATGTATTTCGTCTGCTTTTAAAGTTGCATATTTTAATATATTTGTTTATAATTTGTATTTTTAATTCTGTAATTTTTTTGTCCTTAAACCACAATGTATAATTGGCGTCGGCGTCAAATGAGATTGTTTGATGTCTTTGATGCGTTACTTAATAATAGCCACTTTAAACACAAATGGAAAGGACCGAGACTTGGAAGACCGATCCTACGTTAAAATGTGTGCACATAGCACTGCGTATTACCAATGTAGGCAACGTTGTACAGTATTCTACGATCTTCACACACTGACAGCACGGGAAGCCTAACGCTGTTCGCCACAGGTTTATCGAAACATCGCCGCACATATAAACTCAGGATATTTTTACATATTGTATGTTGTATATAATTCTTTAGGGGTGTTCATTATGTTCTTTAACTATCGCATCTACCTCTTGATAAACTCATGCAGACTACACATTTTCGTTATCGGACACTCCTTGAATGCCCTTACATTTCAGCGTAGCCTGTCTGCATTAAAATGAATGATAACGCTGAATTGCGCTGTTTTGTAGGGTGAGTGAGGGAATTCTTTCTCCGTTCAGCCTTTTGAAACTTACACCGACATTTTAATGTGCAGTAAGGTTATTTAGATGAACCAACAGGAAGACAACGTTTTGATTTGTATACTATTTTGCTGCAACTCCACACATACAATATAAAAGAACAGTGCTCTATGCTATCATGTAGACACTTTGTATGAAACGAACAAACATGCTTCTCATAATCACATCCAGTACACACTATAAAAAACACAATAAAAACGACTTTTGGCACATCATTCCGTTACAAAATCTCCGGCTGTGGTGCGAAATTACTCCAGTCGGAAAACTTGTAGGGACCTCGTGTCTGGGTTCCCTTGCCACTTATCGTATATGGTTATCGTCGATCTAAAAGCGAATCTGAAATGTGTCGTGCTTCGCTTATGGGACTCTGTGAAGATATAGTTTAGCAACTGTAGCACAGTGACGAGTGTTAAGACCAATAACTTAAAACCTCACACTTGCAACAGGTGGAACACCTATGTCTATGCTGGTGATATAGTATATTTCGAGCTTGGAAGATGGTCTGTTGCCATGGTGCTTACAACCGTCTGTGGATGTACAGTAATGTACCAAGAGAATCTTCGGCCACAGAGCACTACTGCATGTCTGATAAGTTCAGGATATCTTACCTGATGATGACATACATGACGAGGACGTTGCCAACTAGCCCCACCACACATACGACAGAGTAAACTGCTGTGATGATAATCGCAATAACCACGGGGGTCGCATCTTTGTTCACGTTGCCTCCTCTGTCACACATGGACTCGTTTGTGGCCGAAAGAGTCGTGTTGTTGCCGAAGTTCCGACAAAACCCGCTCCCGTTCGTCGTGCCAGGATATGGAAACGGATAAAAAGACTCCGACGAGTTTCCGTTGCTTTCCATGGTATATGATACAAAGCGCTAATTTCTTTGATTAACAGTAATATTCTGTCACGGCTCACTGCACTGTACAGATCTGAACTACATGGATGTGCCCCGCACCCGAGACACCACACTGCTATAAGACACAGGTAGCCTTCCCGTATCTGACCGGCGCGACTTTGAATTGAAGCTCTATCAAACAACAAACTGTTGTTATTCCTTTCGCCGTGACGCTACAGTTCCTAAATGATACAAGCAGCTGAAGCGGATCACTTTCACATCGCGTTCTCTCATTTTATCAAGCTATATGACGTCACTTTACATACCACATGACCCGGGACTTGGTCGGGAGAAAAGGTAATCGATCGCTATATAGATTCTATTGAAGAGGGAAGGCTTTAACGGATCGTGTATTATTTTCATAATTTAGCTTCCTTATCAGTTTATGGCTATTATGTACAAGAAACTGTGCTGTTAAACCAACGCAAGTAATGATCGAAGTTGTATATTGCTGTAGTGTATGCAGAAATGTTTACGTAGGCATTTTAAATGTTACATTCACATGTATGGGTACTATTTTATTTAATTGCCCGACCACAGAGGGGGGCTAGTAAGAAATAAAACAGTGACGCTTCTGCTAGGTAATTATGTAATACTTGATTACTATTATGTAATAGTTGATTAGTAAGGCCAAGAGGGAAGCCAGTGTATTCACACTAAACTACTGTCAAACGCTGTTGCTGTGGCCTGTCAAACGGCCAGTGAGGGATGGAAGATCTAGTGTTTAATAATAATAATAATAATAATAATAATAATAATAATAATAACCATCATCATCATCATAGACAGGGCTTTGGAGTGCAGGCATAGGTCGTCTAATCTGTTTTCCTGTGTGTGACTGTGTCCTTGGTGAGGGGATATGGCCACAAGAAGAGTGATTTATTTAATCAGTGAAACTAGGGGAATTTAGATACAGACACCAAGCCAGATGAGGAACTTAGGCAGACAACCTGTGCCAAAAGCCCCTCTGAATGTATTCACTAACACAGCATTGTTAATGACCCCTGCGAGAGAGTGCTTTGATTTAACATTTAAAAGCAGCCCCTCCTGTAGAGCTGCGTCCCCATCACGTGTTTGGGGTATGGTGAGTCTTTTATTGGACCCGCAGCCCAACCTCCACCAGACTAATTTTCCAAGGAGACTCACCCCACCTACCAGACCAGATCTGCTGCCCATTGCAGTTTTGAGAGTGGATGTGCAAGGTTGAGGAGAGAGATTAAATGAATAATCATTCTTAACTTATGCATTGATCAAGACTGCTTTTTCGTCAATAAGCCAATAATACTATCCTCCACTATCATCAACCAAAAGGCAATTAAAACAGAAGCGTGTTTCCCTCTAATCCTTGCTTTCACTTTTGCAATGTCAGGTCTGTGAACATAGGTTTTCTACAGTTCCCCCCATGCCTCCTTGTTAAACTGTTTGTGCGTTCTGTTTTAATTTTATAATTAGTGTAACAGGACAGGTACAACAGCGCTATGTAATCCAATAGCAATTGATTTCAATCATGATAATGCAAGTCGTTGAGGTATTGATATTTCTGTTCTGTGGATGAAATTAATTCTGAAAATGTATTTGAAGCACGTCTTACTCCTTTAAACTCATCAGCCTGCCTCCTTTGGTCTGTCCCCACGATAGAGTTCAAAGTCGGAAGAAGTTTGCTGTAATTATTGTTCATTTGTTAATACAGTTCTTGACAAAGGATTTGTCCTAAAACATCTGATATTCAGTCATAATTTTCCCATTTGTGGTGAGCATGAACTTAGGCACTCCTAAAAATATCAAGCCCAAATCTATTTACTTCACAATAGACAGCATCTGACAAATGGCCTTCGATCCACCAATGCCTTCACCAGAGAACTGTATTAGGTTTGATTTGACTAAAATGGTTCACAATTCTTGTAAAATAAATGTAGAAAATGTAAAAAGAGAATTGTGGTTTGGGTCCATAACTGACCTACAAGGACACTTCACATGACACAAACATATGAGATACATCACACATTGAACATGCATGACAGATTACATTAACTAACAGATGATCCCACAAGGTAAAACTGTGAGCTATACATGCGAATATGTGAAATGTAACACATACTGTAAAAACTTACAATGTCAAAAACTCTGAATCCTTCTAGAGCCCTGCATCTAATATGGTTTCCATGGTTTCCACTGCAAGAAACAGGGGCCTGTGCCATTTTATACATCTCTCTGTCTGTCCCATTTAGAGTATCACACTGCTCTAGGGGATGCGCCAGATCTGTATTCATACGGTTATGTTTTGGATGCAGCATACTTTAGTTTATGACACATAGGCCCAAAAGGCTGACACCTATTATTACTGTATTGCCAGGCTGACTGGTGATGTATGTGCATGATCACCTGTTAAAACAGGATTTGTAGATATGAATAGGAAATTATATGAAACCTTGGTAAAAACAGCAACATAAGTTTCCTGTTCACATTAAAACTTACAAAGAGAATCTAGTCTTTTCCTTTGAATAACAAATTTTCATTATTATTCATACAGCTGTATACAGTCAGAAAATTGAAATAACTCCCATCACTTAAGTATTACCTGGTGACTGAGGTCACCAATATACACTGTAAATACATAAGAAGAATCACAGAACTCATGCATGATCAAAGTCATGCTTTTGCAAGGACCCTTCAAGCATCTGAGTCCTGTTTATTTAGTTCCTCCAGAAAGGCATTGATGTCTCTGTAGTGTTGTCTGTATTGTTCCGAACTTTGACCTTGTGAACACATGACCACATTGTGCAAAGTCTGTGCAACATTATAATCACAGTAGATGGAAGTGATCCTCAGCTTTTGAAATGGTGCGCATACACCAAAACAAACAGCCTGGTTTGAAGAGGACAGCGAAAGGCACAATACCGATAGGTGAACCAGCAATCTTGATGACATTATTAAAGTGCACTTGATATAAAAAAGAGTCACGGCAGATGAAACTCGTGCGCTTTCATACACTCGTTTGAGACCTTGAGGAATTTCGAAATACATTTGCCGCACTGCACTGCTGTGGGGAGGTTGAGCCAGACAGCCTGTGCCGCGGTGTGTCCTGGCCAGAACAAAAGGTCTCGATATGCCCAGTGGCTGCAGTGACAAACAGGCTGGGGATTACAGGTGTCGGGCACAGGCGGGGCAGCTGCGAGCCAGATCCAGACACCCAATCAAACGGCCTCGCACTCTTTCCGCCGGCACAGAGGTGCGAGCGCTGTGAAGCACCGGGCCGCCGAGGCCTGTGAGGGGGGGGAAGACAGCCTCCCTCTGCATTCAGCGGGAGTGACACCATTCCCCTCCGTTTGATTTAATTAGAACAGTCAAATTCGCTCATTAGTTAATCTCATTAGACACAGTAGCAGGCAGAGAGACGAGTTTGCAAGCCGCCTATGTGCGGTGCGTATGTGGTTAAAAGCCTGGCGTGATGGTAGCAAGCATGGCCAGGAACCTGGAGGTTGCCGGTTCGACTCCTAGAGGAGGCCTGTGATTGTGCCCTTGGGTAAGGTTGGATAAGTATGGATAAGAGTCTCTGCTAAGCAAATGAAATTATAATAGCTGGTTATAGCTTGATTCTACAGTGCTGTGGTCAGGTGCTTACAGCGGAATGTAATGTTCAACACTCTATGTTCTTTTTGCTAATGCTCCTTTTAGATGCCCCTTCTTTGTCCTCCCTGCTTTTACTCCGGCGCTTTTTTTGGCAAATAACTGTGACAAATGAACAGGAGTTTAGCAAACTTGCTTCCGGCTAACAGCTTTGCCTCATGCATTGTTAACGGTGGATGATTGGAGAATGATTTACAGCATTTTTTGAGTTTCAAAGCAAAAAATAATTCCAAGAAAGGAGTGCGTTCATTATTTAGTGGCTTAGAGCATGGCAGTTTTAAAGTGAATTTGTTTCAGATTGAGGACAGTCACGGAGGACAGTAATGCCTCATGGATTTTTCTATTCAGTAGTCAACAATACACATTGCATTTTGGTATTCAGATATCTTTTATGTAGAAGAACATGGACAGGTGGGCAATTTTAAGTCCTGATCATTACTGTGTGCTCTGTTCTTTTGATAAGCTCTTCCTTCTCCCTTTGTAACACAACAGGCCTCAGCGTGGGTTTATTATGTTATATGGTGACGGTGGGATGAGAACTAGACTACATGCATGAATATAATGAATAAGAAGCAGTCCATGGTGAAAAATGTAATCCAGAGGCAATGCAAACTGGGAAAGGCAGCTGTGCCCCATGTTTTTATGCAACATTTATGAAGCAGTTTCTCCTCAGAGATAAAAGGGGATAAAGTTGTTTACATAATGCAACATGCCTGTTGGTGATATTATTAACAAGGCAAAATGAAATTAATAATGGAAAAAGTTCAAATAATTTGCACATGTTATCCAACTGAGCACTTGAATCACCAAAAGTCGTGGATAGTCTACAGGTTTTGCAGCTTTTTAGATTATCACCATATACAAATCTCAGAAAGCAAAATACAACTTTGCTGTCATGTTATTCCTCCAATAATCAGAAAACTGCATTATGTATGTGATTGTATGTTGTTGATCCCTTGTGATCCCAGACCACAACAAAATATTTTTAGAGAGAGAGAGTGAATGACAGCTGATAAATAGATTTAGATGGTACCATTTAGATGGTAGAATTATTTTCAATTACAGGATATGCATGAAGTATTATCTTGCGAATTATTGTTGTGAGAATGGATTAAAACATGCTGTCTTTGTTATTGCCAGGGAAGTTTGACTGTTGCTATGGTGATATACACATCCTAGCAACAGTTCTAAGGTCTGTGCACTGGCAAATCTCTTGAAAGAATAAGTTATATGTTATATGGCTAAATTTCTGCACTAAAGGAAGCAAAATAGTGAATAAACTGATTGCACGCAAGAAAATAATTAAAATTTTAAAAAAAACTTAGATCCCTTGGAAGATAAACTCAGAGGTTTGGCCAAGTGTCTTTTTATTTGTTATTATTACTCACAGAGGTGCAATGGAGGCCACTCATTTTTTTTCCTGAGCAGTAACACTAAACTCTGCTTCTGAAGATTGGCACTCCACCTATTTTAAATCCATTAAGTCTGAGAACAGCCAAAGGGGGCCAAAACTGATGGTAATACCAGTCAGTAATGCCAGTGTTTCAGTGCCTGAGTGGGGATGAAGGTGCAGTGGATGGCAGTTAGGGCTTCACAGAAAAATATATGTACCTGGTTGGCCATCATCAATGTTCCCAATAAGAGTGGCCTGACTTTACTGATTGAATTAAGAGTTAATTACTGCAGATTCTCTCCCCAACCCAAAACTGTTTCAATACCCTAAAACTGCAATGCGTGTCTCATTCTCTGAGCAAAAAGTGCACCATTTGCTGAAAACACAGATGAGAAGACTATAAAAATAAACAGCGGCATCCCGACGAGAACAAACGCGTGCAAACTGCAGCTGAGGAATGACAGGATGTTGAGAACAGCAACGCTTTTCCTCTGATCATCATCGTGTTGTTGCCATGACACCAAACCTTTTTGCCTCACTGAGAGCTCCCACTGTAACCAAGGTTGGCTGGGGAGTGGGGGTGCCAGGAGCAAGATGACTGATCTACTGCTCAATGAACCTACTGATCAACTACTCTCGACACCTACTAATCTACTGAACTATGGATCTACTGCTCTATAGGTCTTTGAAGTCAAAAAGGAGTTAGGGGCTTCTTTCACTTGTGAGAGAATGGCTGTTTAAAGCCTGGGGTTTACTTATCTCACAGCAAAAGATATATGAATCCTGTAAGGCTACCCCTGTGTGACATATTGAGGCACTAACATCATTTTCTGTTTCAAGCTATTAAACGGCAAGAATCAATGCACATTTTGGGTAAATCTATAAAACTGGATTACGGGCAAATGAACTGATCGCTGGTGACTGGGCTGAAATTGCCAGATGTCAAACTATCCATTTGTAACCTTTTACTGCTACACCAGAGCACTGCTAGGAGTAGTTTGCCATTATGTGCTGAGTGCATGAGTTACAGCACCATTTGCTACTTTTATTCAGTATGATTGTACAGTAATAATCTAGAGCTGACACGGCATATATGATGAAAAATACATTTTTTGACATATGGCTGTTATAGTGTTTCTTACACGGATGCATTTTATTTGAACTATCGACGTCATGCTGTTATCATCGTCACAGAATATGTGTATTTTTGTAAACATTATCTTCACGAAAATACAGATATTCTGTGACAATGATAACAGTACGACATCGATAGTTCAAATAATATTTCTAGAAATGGTGACATACTTTATGCTTTTCTGTCATTGAAAACGAAAATTATATATATATGTGCACATATATATATATATATATATATATATATATATATATATATATAGTTTTTTTTTTCATTTTTCAATGACAGAAAAGCATAAAGTATGTCACCATTTCTAGAAATAGTAGTGCTTAATGCTCAATGAAAAAGACAACCTAAAAGCTTTTGTGAGGCAGAAACAGCCTTCCAATTGTTGCAGTCAGCCATGAATAATTGAGAGTATGTAAGGGGCATGTCAGCCTTTGACCCCCAGTCTTTCTCCGAATCCCTTACTCCAAGTGCAGGGGTGGCTGCAGTTGCTGCATCTCTCCTGAGAAGAATCAGGAGCACTCTTTCCACTGTGCTCCCAAAGGTCTCCATCCATTAGGACCGGTACACCGTCTATCCATCTTCTAATGGCTTTAAACTGTTATTCTTTTCTTTTAGGCCTTTCCTTGAGCCTTAAGGTAAATATTTATCTCGGGACAAATTTGCTTTAGAAATGTGTTGTTTTTCAATGGATGGTTCCAGATGTTCTTACTCATGGAGACATTGTTGGTGGATCCCTTTGCGTCGGCTTTCAGCAGGTCATCCATCAAAGTTTCCTGCTTGTATCTGTGTACTTCACAGCTTAATCCCTCATCATAAAGAGGGATTTTGTTTATAGATACAGCTGATGTATCCACAGCTTCAGGGCTCAGGAAAACATTTTTTTAAATGAAAGGGTAGCTTCAAGTCAGAGAAGAGTTTATCCCCCCTGTTGCTGTGAGACTTTTATGGTAATCTAAAAGCAGATCATTGGGAGCAGCAGGTTTCTTAACTGCCTAACACTTTTCATTCACTGGGAAGTTAAAATGCAAAAAAAAAAAAAAAACAGAAAACCCGTCAACATGCGCAGCTTGGTTTGTTTGTTGCTGAAGGTCGACCACTGGATTTGTTTGGTGTCAAAATGAGTTTCATCACATTTTAATCACTGATGTATGGCAGCCAAATAACACTCCAATGAAATAGATTATTTGGTCTGACAGCTGATAACATTTACAAGGAACCTTTCATCAAACAAAATTCAATTTTAAAAAGCACCATTTTTGTTACTTTGAAGATGCACTTTCTTAACGTATACACACTACTGTATCTACTACCTATTTCCCAATAGCTCTGCCAAAGTTTTCAAACAGAAAGTGAGTACAGATAATTAACGTGCGAGTTATGTGGTGCAAATCGGACAGGTGGGTCGTAAATCCCAGAATGAAGGATGGGCAAAACATACAGCAACAGCACGCACTGTTGCACACAGGCAACAGGGATAACCACAGGAACTGTTTACAAAGACAAAATAATGCAACCAGGAAGACTTCAGATTACAAAGTAAAATAAGGTGCTGTCAGTTCGGCTCAGCAACATCTTGAATGTCAAATGAGAAAAGATGAAATGGCTCTTCACTGGGCAGTAGCTCACCCTTTTATAGATGCTGTCTACAATCTCCCTGCAGCAGATCAGTGTTTTGAATGGCTGAGTGGCAATTTCCTGCAGGTGCACTTGTAAATACTGGTAAATGGCTCTGAATGTTACTTGTGTGACACGTATCCTATTACAGTCTATCCAATGCATACTATGGTGTAACAGTCTATCCTATACATTTTATGGTTTCCATTCATTTGAACCAGAAATATATTATTACACATGCATTTCAGCAAACACAGCATAATTCCGGCCTCATTTATAAATATGTAGACACCATCATTTTTTTGTTCTTAGGAATTGTTGATCTGAAAAAGTCACGTCGGATTCATGAAACTTGCTGAAACATCCAATTTCGTTCCTACCCTCGTAAATACCATGATGAATCCCAGTCGTTGCTCAATTATGTGCTCATGGTTTTTATTTGTAATTAGAATATGTAAATGCACTGACAATTTCCATATAAGGGCGTTCACTGTCATAGCTGAAACACTGCCGAGGAGGAAAACGGAAAATTTCTCCAGTTCAGAAATATAAACAATTCTAACAAGGGTGGATGGAAGAAAAATATTTGTATTTTGTAGTGTGAGCACTGGAGTGTTCAGGACATCAGTAAATCACTGGTCAGAATAAGTGTGACTTTGAAAACGCTCCAATGTCTAAATAAATCCCTTTTAGAACAAAAAAAGCTTGTGCTGCCTTGTCTAACAATGGCATTTGTGTCCACAAAACACAAAGGGTATATGGCGATAGATGTTACAGATCTAAGACAAAAGGGTAAAAAGGTGCACAGCCACATGAATGTCATATTTTGACTGAAAGACGCTGGGTTAATTCTATGCAAGCCTGAATTGCAGCCCTGTTGTGATTGGTGGGTCATCAGGCATAGGTGTCTCTCATTGGCATTCAGCTGATGGTGAAGGAATGGCATGCTTCATGGCCATATTGTGAAGTACACAGCAGGGCAATGTCAGTTTGCGCACCTTCTCAAGTGTATATGAAAGCATGCCCCTGCGGTGTCAAAACACCTCCACCGGCCTGATAGCACACAGGTAATACATACTTACACGGTGTCCGGGAGTTTGGTTTTGTCAAAGCATTGTGACAGAGCGCCCACTGCTAAATGCTGGGTTGTCATGGGGACTTGAAAATGTAACAGGAGACAAATGACACTTTCTCCTCCTCCACTTGTGGCAGAGGACACAGTTTCAACACAAGCTTTCCTTCTTCATCTTCAAAGAAAATTTATGACTTTTAATTATTTTGTTTATGAGATATTAGTATTTATTGTGATTCTAACAGGGATCAAAAAAATGTATTCAATTTATGGATTGAGTTTGGTTATTTTATTCCAAATGTGGTGTTCCTAAATAATCAGTGCAGTTGTTTTTGTTTTACATTGTTATTACATTCTGAATTGCGATGTGAAGCATTTTGGGCTACAATTTCACTGTATGAGAGGTGCACATATTATTATTATTAATACTTGTGGTGGCAGTAGCAATAGAAGTAATAGTAGGATGTCATTCAGTATTAAGATGGTAAATTACTAAATGCTTGTGAAAAAAATGGCTATTCACTGTTATAAACATTTCTGGCCACTGATATTCTCAATATACCAGAGTGGTTTCCAGTCTAGGTTAAACACGTTGCAGGTTACTAACTGTGACATCATCAGCGATGTCGTCTGGTACATCCAGCCCTGTTCATCCAGGACAAATGGGGCTCATAAAAGACCGACTCCCTTCAGACAATATCGTTATTGTGCCCCCAATATCAGCAGCCCTGGATGCTGAAAGGACGCTGTGACTATATGAGCTGACCTTTGCCCTCTCAGAGTCAGTAAAGCTCAGCATCGTTCAGGGCCTTTTGCAGGATGCAGCCATCTTTATTAGAGGAAACACCAACACATTTTAGCCTGCGTCTGCATTGGGGGTAATAGTAAACGTGTTGTTAAAACTTAAAAATTGCATATGGTTTATGTATTGCATATAGTTCGCCCACAGCCTTTTGCCAAGGCAAAGTCTAAAGTCTATCCGGAGCATTGATACTGCAGAAACCCAGCAGTTGAGCACGTTTTCCCATCATCCCCCTGGCTCTCTGGCTTATTCACCAGTGCACAACGGAGTCATCTAATCCACGCTTTTCCCAGCCAAATCACCCTATGATAAAATCAGCCGGTCTGCTGCTCATGTCCTCCCACAGCAATACTCCTCGTGATTCACTCCACAAACCTACTTACTGCCTCAGAGGTTTGTCCTGGCAGCCTGAGATTCACTAGGCTAAGGCCTTCAAATGGTCAACGATGTGTCGTCGTCTTCGCCCTTAGGAACTCAAATCTCCTCAAACTGAACACCTTCTACGACGTCAACTACATTCGACTCCTTAAACTTCTTAAAGAGGGCAATGAATGACAGGAAATTGTGTCCTTATCATTAATGGGTCTCATAGTGATAGTTAAAAGATATATCCTATAATGAATCACTTACCTTCGGGGGCTTACACAGAGAACATGCTTTTGTTGGGTCTAGGATCACCTAGATGGGCAGGTGCGCACGCACACACACACACACACACACACACACACACACACACACACACACACACACACACACACACAGAAGTCGTAAGTGTAGCTAAACACAGCAGCTTGTAGCTAAATTACCGGATGGCTAAGTAAGGACTAGCAAACACTTGCTCTGTTCCAACACTGAATGTTTTGCAGGATGCAACACTGGCTGATTAAATTTGCCTCCTAAGCCTTGGGTGAATTAACAAAGCAAATTCAGACAGAGTGCAGAAAATAAACCATACAGCACGTTTCACACAGCACGTCCTCAGCACCACATTCTGCAGTGCCCTGCCAAGGATCGGATCATTGTAATGCTCCGAGTGGCTCAGCTTCCGAGGCCTTTGCTCTGAGTGCGAGATGAGTTTTACGGCTCCAGTTCTGAACTGGCCATGCCATTTGCCCACAATGACTGTGTTTCTTAAAAAAAAAAAAAAAAGATTTCTCTTGCAGTGCAGCATATGCAATCAGCATGTCCAATCTCTCTCTCTCTCTCTCTCTCTCGCTCTGTCTCTCTCACGCTCTCTTTGTCTCTGCTGTTTAGGAATGCCCTGAAACCAGAATAAAAGGTCAGTATCTAATAAAGATTTGAAACATCAAAAACAACTGTCAGAAAATAAAAAACTCTTATAAATCCTAAAACTTTTAATAGTTTCCC
This sequence comes from Megalops atlanticus, assembly GCA_019176425.1. Lineage (NCBI taxonomy): Eukaryota > Metazoa > Chordata > Actinopteri > Elopiformes > Megalopidae > Megalops > Megalops atlanticus. The sequence continues at coordinate 26,712,850 of CM032890.1, forward strand.
TTCGAATACCTAATAGAGAAAAGATCAGAGATAGCATCTTCTAAAGCAGTTAGTCAAAGCACTTTCTCTGTGCTTCAACTGCTCCCATAGAAGGAAATTGAGAGAACATATCTCACTGAATACAATAAACTGACTCTTGTTCACCTTTCCTGTTTTGGCTCAGTCTGAAGACGTATTAGAATTTAAATATTCCAAACCCTCAGCCAAGACAATCCTCCTGACCCTTCTCTTTAAGACTTACAGTTGGCTGTATTTGCCTTTCTTACTGTGTCATAAGAGATTATGATAACTGATTATGACAACTGGATAAAAATCCACAGCTCCAGTTTCATGAAAAAGAATTGGAAAGTGGTGCAACTGTTTCTTTAAATGTTTAAAGGTTTGCTGATGTATAAATATGGTCAAAAAACTAGTAAATTGTAGTACTGTTAATTTGTAATTTAGCTCAAGGAAACTCAGTAATTGGGATTTAATTATAGAGACTAAATGGAAATATTGAAATAAATCTTCATCTTACAATTGTTTGCATTGAAACTGACACTCAGCTCCCTATGTTTCTGACAGAATTTAACCCATTTCACTGTCCTGAAACAACCAAACTCAGTTACCACAAAACATTCAGCTGCCATGAAACAGCAACATTCAGTCATTATAAAACAACCACAGTCCCACAGTCAGTTGCCATGAAACAAAGTTACTGTAAACTACATATCATGGCAGGTATTATGACATAAACACATTTAGTGATCATGAAACAACCATATTCAGTTATCATAAAGCTTTTTTATACTACTTGACTTCCTTGACAGCCAAAAAGTATTGATAAAATTATTGTGATGTTACAATTTTGTGTGTAACAGTGATGCAGGTAAACATTATTTGGTTTGGGCTTAAGTTCATGGCTATAATAGTTATGTTTACAGTTCCAAGGAGCAGAACGGTGTGGTTAATGTTGCCACAATTGCAAAGTGTGCCGATGGGTTCATTGGGATAACAAATTAATCAACAACAAACTTTTGATGCACATTACTGTTACATGTTACATCGTACCTCAAATGGTTGAAGCAGGGTATTACCAAGGCCTGCAGCCTGTGTGGGTCAATGTAAAATACAATGAAACTGTTTACAGTAGTGGCCTACTGTGGTTATTTACCTAAGAAGGTCATCTGAGAACTCATTTCTCATTTTCAGTGATAACCAGGGGCAGGAGGAGGATGGACACTCATACATACCTCACAACACATCAACTCAGAGATTCTGACTGTCCCTTTAAAAGGGTTATTCAATAAGAAACTGCCCCTTTAAGAGGGTGAACCAGTAAGAGTGTTCCCCTTTATGAGGGTTAGTCAATAAGACTCCCTTTGCAAGGGATAATTAGTACAAGCCTGCCCCTTTAAGAGGGCTAATCAGTACGCGTGCTTCTGCTGTTGGCTCACACCTTCTGGAAGTCATACTCCGCATTTGATGTAGTACCACACTCTGTTGTAGATTTTATGCCCATGTAGGGCTATTGCTTAGATGAACCTGATTGGCCGGTGAGCAAACAATTTCATTTTCAGTAAATAAAATTCAAGAGAAGCTGAAACAGCAGTGTATAATGTCAAACAACTGCTTCAGGTTTTGACAGCCAAACCAAGCCTTCTACTGCAGCTATAATCAGTTCTAGAATTATTGCAGGGGAAATAGGCGTCACATTCTCACTGAGTGTGTGCGCAATATTAAAGCTTCCTTGCACAGTCACTCCCTGTACGCATTTGTACAGATGAGCATCTTTGCCCACAAGGTCAGCACAGAAGCTAAGAGAGGATCAGCTCAAACACAGAAGCTGGAATGATCTCATTCAATAAGTTATTTAGATAGGATGGAAAATGTAATGGCAATGGGAACTAAGAACATTATTTTGGGCATATGGCCAATTTAGTTAATGGGATTTTAGTCGAAAATGTCTTTGAAAATTAGTCCCTGTTGCAGCTATGCACTGCTCAACAAGTCCACAGCCTTCTGATCTCCATGGAAACAACACTTTGGCCATTAAAATTTTATTGAGCATAATGCACAACAAATAATAATAATGAAAATAACCTGAAATCATAATTCACATTTAGGAATAAAACATATGGTTTGCAACTAAAAAAAAAAGAGGAAAACATCTTTAGAGAAGTCTACCTGCACCAGTGCTCTGTCACCCTCTGTAACATGTTTTGAACATCCACTTAGAGGTCAACAACAACTCATTGAAACTATTAAAAAAACAACAAAAAAAACAACAACAACCTGACTTTCACATTTGTGAAACTTCACAACGATTATTAGACACAGCTCATGAACCCATTTCGCTGGTATTTGTCTTGTCCTTAGAGGTTCCAGTTATATAGCACCTTAAGTCAGCCACCAGGGGGAGACATTTAAGGTTTTTTCGTTTATGGGGAAAAGCACATCCTGGCGTCAGTCATACTGGATTTATTTCTCTGTGGAAAAGAGCTTGACTGAATCGCACACCACTGAAAGCTGTTTTAGATGCAGTGAATGTAAACACTGAGCAGTTCTGAAAGAGGGGAGACAGGAAAGATTGTCCACAAGAAAAAAAAAACCTCATTTTGTAAAATGGATTGCAATGTATTCTGTGGAACTCAGCATGGAGGAACAAGCGGACTGATTTTCAAAAGATTAACCAAGTGTATACACACCTGCACATCACTTAATTCCATGCTTCTTAAACCAATTCCGCACTTCTTAAAACCAAATGCACACACCCTGTACTGTATTGCATCTGCATCTATTCCTTCAGTGTACAGGCCTTCAACACTCATGCGAGAGACATTATTTTCTTAACACAAAATATTTATTCATAAGTCATATTTGTATGTTTGTGTCTAATACATTTTCTGAGACAAGCTAAGCTGGAAAAACTGCACTGCGTGGACAGGGTTTAGTGCGGTCTGTTTATTAATAATGTTCTACCCTAGTTTCTTGGTCGATGCCAATCTGTTCCAAAGACACCCCAGAGAGTGCCAATACGGCTGAACAGACTGCTACACATTATTCAACTCCCAGATTATAGAGACTTTAAAATGTGTGACTGTTAAACTCTCCAAAAGTGTCTCTGGAATAAGCTGAGATCTGAAGCCTGCTGGGGCTCCCTGACGTAACTCAGCTCTTCAGATGAAAGAGAATGATTTATATCCATCAGTCTGCATGACCTAACTTTTCAGCTCTGCGGTTTATTCTAAAGTTTAATTAGCACCTCTTTAGCTGTTTAATTATTAAAGGTGCAGCCACTTTGCTTGAAGGTTAATTAATGGTATGGACTTCAGGGACTTGTGGGTGTACAGTATGATGGATCCCTCCCCTGTTCCCTCCTGGAACAGAGGAATTACAGCTGCAGAGAGGAGGGGCTGCCTGTTATGCTAATAAAGTTTTGATTATCGGTTATACTATGTTTAGGAGTTAATCACAGAACAACTTAAAACTTAAATTAAATCCAATTTTGTAGTTCTGCTGAAATGCCAACTCATTCCACAACAGCCACAGGAACATGGATCTATTTTTGGAATGCAAGGATTCAGTGTGACATATGTCTGGATATGGGTAATGCAATGGAAAAGCAATCGTATTGTGTTGAGCCTGGTTCCAGCTCTAGAGTGAAGATGTGTTAGGATGAACCAGCCTACAGTGGAAAGGGTGTATAAGGATCCACCGCAAAGTTTTCCAGTGAAAATATTTTTAAATGCACTGATTTCTTGTAATAGGAGCCACGTCCAGAAAACCACTGATATTTCAATAAAAACATTTCCCTGTGTCATTAAGAATAGCCCAACAGGACAGCTGTTACACAACTGGGGAGCAGCTGCTCCCAGCAGCCATTGAGAAACGTGAGGTCAGAGTCACTGAAGTGTGAGGTCACAATCACTGCAGCCTATCAAACACTGCAAAGCTACCGAAAACTGCAGGCAATATACAAAGGAGGAGGAACATCCTTTATCTCATAAAGGTGTGACATTTATCATTGGTTTAAAAGCTTGAAACTTCAAAGGGCTTCTCTCAAATTCAAATGTGGAGCACATAAGAGGCCATTGATTATATCCACGGTCGAGTGCACACAGCGTGTTTCAACTTTAGTCCTTAGGCAACAATGAACAAAGATTTTAGATTGGCTTGTAGGGCTTGTTTGAAAGATAAGGGCATACCAGTCAACATTTTGCACACTCAGGAATTTATGCAAATTGTATTTGATGGTTCTGTTGCAGGAAAACAATGAAATCCAACATTATACAAAAAGGTTGATGATGTGAACAAGATCTTAAACTCAGCTTGACTGTAGAATGCAGAACTATTTATGATTTGTCTTGTGTTTTGAAATGGGGGCAGGCCAACGCTTTGTTTGGAGATGCTTTGGTGCTAGGTCTCCTTGGGAAAAGCCAGGAAACTTGTTTTTCCATTTGAGCCCGGAAATTCAGTCAGACTCAGCTTGTCACTTCAAAGTTGGATAGTGAAGTTAGTGTACCTTGTGACTGCCTTCAGTGCTGTTAAGTCAGACAATTTGTCACATCAAGGCAGTAGCTCAAGCACACTCCTCACGCAAGACAAATTAGAATCCATCCTGCGGAAATGGAACATGTGGAAAAGAGAGGATTAAACTTGCGGGGGGCTGTTCCAACTTTGCACTTAATTTATAGACTGTGCTGATGCCAAATCTGCTGTAGAGCACAGGAGAAGGAAGAGACCTCCATTCTAGTTTTTCCATGCTATTCTGACTGCAATGACCAGGTTTCGGGAACAATTTACTTTACATTACATTATTGTCATTTAGCAGATGCTCTTATCCAGAGAGACTTACATAGGTTACATAGGTTTGATCCATTCATACTGCTGGACATTTCCTGAGGCAGTTGTGGTTAAGTACCTTGCCCAAGGGTACAAGAGCAGTGCCCCAGCAGAGAACTGAACTAGTAACCTTTCAGTTATTGGCCCTTCTCTTTACCACTATGGCACAATGTTGCCCTATATATAGGTTAATGATAATGCTGACTCTAAAAACAGCTGTCCCTCAACAGGAAAAATAAATAAAATGTTGAGATGAAACTGATACCCAATGGTGCAATGTCCCATCAGATGTCAACACCTTGGTTGATCACACCAAGCCTGGAATGTTGGCCTGACAATGTGCACGACTTGTGATGATATTTTGCTCGAGCATCAGATACAGCAGTAAGGTCTTATCTGCTTCAACGAGCACGACAAGGACAGCTTCCTCTGTAACAGGTCAGCAGGGACCTCAAAACCTGCATCACTGGAGAAGCAGAGGAGAGAAGTGCACAATGAGCATGTGAGCACCCTCTACAAGTGACACTCTCTCCGTACTGACAGAACAAGCGGGCGGCTGCTTAACGTGCTGGGTCTTTAGCTTGACTGATGAATTGTACCTCTTGTTTAACATGAACACCACAGGTCGAGGTTCAGAACCTTAACACTTGCAGCCCTAAATGAGGAATACAAAGCGCATGTGATTTTGGTTTTGGGTGGCAGTGTGGCATAGTGATAAGGAGCTGGGCTTGCTGCTGGTTTGATTCCCTGCTGAAGCACTGCAGCTGTACCTTTGGGCAAGATGCTTAATGCACAGTTGCCTCAGTAAATATCCTGCAGTATAAACGGATAACATGTTAAAAATTGTAACCTATGTAAGTCACTCTGGATAAGAGTGTCTGCTAAATGCCAGTAATGTAATGTAAGGTAATTTTCACAATTAAAAAAACAAAGCAAAAAAAGCCTTAAAGTTTTCGGAGTTATTCCCTGTGCGCATGAGTACTCTGTCGGCTTCTCCTCTGCTCTCCGCGGCGGATCGGGAAGCACTGGCTCCTGTCGATTCTGCTAATTGGCAGACGAATGAAGGCAGGCATGCGAGGCTCCCTGGCAGACGTGTGCCATCAGTCCCCGGGCGGCTCGCTCCCTCTGCTCTCTCTCTCATTCTCTCCCTCTCGCCTTCCTGTGTGTGTGTGTGTGTGTGTGTGTGTGTGTGTGAGTGTGTGAGTGTGTGTGTGTGTGAGTGTGGGAGAGATTGCGTGCGTGCGTGTGTGAGAGTGTGTGTGTGTGCATGTGTGTGTGTGTGTGTGTGTGTGTGTGTGTGTGTGTGTGTGTGTGTGTGTGTGTGTGTGTGAGAATGTGAGTGTGTGTGTGTGTGTGTGTGTGTGTGTGAGAATGTGAGTGTGAGTGTGGTGTGCATTGGTGTGTGTTTGTGTGTGTGTGAGAGAGAATGTGAATGTGAGTGTGGTGTGCATTGGTGTGTGTGTGTGTATGTGTGTGTGTGTATGTGTGTGTGCGTGCACGTGTGTGTGTGTGTGAGTGTCTGTTTAATTACACCCCGCGCCGCTCTGTCACAGGACGCTGCTCGGCTTTGGGAGCTCTTGAAAGTCGACTCGGCGCGCTTGTCAGCTCCACTGGAGCGTCAGGCAGGCCGTGTCTCCCTCCGCACAGCTGAAAACACCCGCACACCTTCAGCCCGCTCTCCGGGTGGATGGAGGGCAAGGCTCTGAAGGCAGAGGACACTGTTCTCTATCTTAAACTGTTTTTCTTTCCTTTCTTCCTGAGTCTTATTTGAGAAAATAGCACCCTTGAAATGACAGGCACTCTGATTACAGTTTTGAATAATGCGTGATATTTGCAATACCCATTAATAACCATATTTGATTTCGTTCAAACTGAAAAGTCTTGACTTCATGACCCCAGGAGAAAACGATGATTGGCATGACTGTAACTGTTTGCAGGAAGTGGATCAAATATGATTTCCAACAACCAAAAATAACTACAATTAAATAAATAATTCACACAACAGCTTCATGAAAAAGCCATTGATTGTTACCAGGAAATGCTCAAGTCTTCATCTTACAGTTCAATTTTTGGTGAACCCCCATTTTCAGAAAATTAGGCAATAGAAATTCCCCGGCTAATTTCCTCTGACAAAATGTTTTCTCAAAGGGATTTCTCCTTTTCTCTCATTCACTGTATCTTTTTTATGAAGACCTGTCCTTTATAAAGATGACTTTTGTGAATTCTCAAACAACTGGCAGGAAACGTCAGCTTTGGGAAATGAACGATGCATTGTTTGATCTACTTCACTTCAGCCCTGTATGCATAGTTGCATGCATAGTTACTGTTGCTGTTGTTTTTGGCATGCTATTGTATGTTGCCGCTGTTTTGACACATTGCATGTGTGTTGCTCTTGTGTTTGGCATGTTGCTGTGTGTTGCAGTTGTATTTAAAATATTGCATGTGTGCTGCTGTTGTGTTTGACACACTGCATGTGTGCTGCTTTTGTGCAGAGGGTTTCACTGCCTTGAAGCTCAGGCAGTGAAGAAGGCGCCTACTCCAGTGTTTCTTAACCCTACTCCTGGCGGCACACTGTCCTGCATATCTTCTATCTATCCTTGCTCTACCTACCTGACTGAACTCATCAGTGGCATGTTTTATTAGCTGAGCAAACCTGATTTAATCAAGCAGCAAGGATACACAGAAGATATGCAGGACAGGGTGCCACCAGGAGTAGGGTTGAGAAACACTGGCCTACTCAGTGTTCTTAAACACCAGATGCTTTGTTCCTGTTCTTCAATTTAGCTGCTTGCCTTGCACTTGTTATCCATAGATAGCTAAACCCATTTCAGTAATGTATCCCATTCCCTTGTGACATTTATATTCTTCTGAGCCTTTAAATGTCACTCGGTCTCATTGCCTTACCAAGATAATCCTCGAAAGTCAAGTGGAATAAGGGAAGTAAAGCCGTACCCTTTCGTGATATTCAAGATTCAAGAGCATGAAAGTATTCCTGCCTCCAGAGGCATGTAAACCACCTGGTGTAATTAGGGTAGCCTAATTAGCTCATGATTTAGCTTGTTTGTGTTATACTGGGCCCAGAGTGCTAGCTAATCCGACCAGATGCTGTCATCTAATTCAGCTCTGAAATGAATGGCACACGCAACACAGATGAGCTAGCTGACACCCAGCAACATCCACACAATTAATAGCGAAACCGTAATTTTATAATCGAATACACCCATGCCAAGCGGAGCTGGATTCAATTCCGTTCACAAATTGAAAATTGCCCGTCATTTCCTATGAAGATTTTTCACTTGATTAATAGGATTTCAATTCATTTCCTTAATTGACTGAATGGGATTGACACTGGTTTTAGTGCCAAGTAATGGCCAGCTTCCTGCCGACTCCTGTGTGTGCATGTAAATATATACTAATATACAAGCACAGTATACTGCATGTACAAAAAAGGGAAAAGAAAATCTGAAAGACTTACGCAATGAAAATGATACTGAAGATACAAACGACAGAGAGCTATCTCACATTATGGGAGGGCACTTGTCCATTGGCTAAACATTTACCCACAGTCTGCGAAATTCTTCACATAATACATGCGCTTTTTGTGCTCGTATGCTATCATGAGATGTTTCATTGTCCTTGTAGGATCATCGGTAATACCACCCTGGATTTGTATGTATGGTGTACTGGCACACAGGAGGCTGGTCATGGAATGGTTTCTCATGCCTGGCTTCATTTGTGTGATGCCGGTCTCTCGAGCAACATGTCAGAGAGGTCATGCAATTATCCTCCAAGCCACTTCAGCTCTTAGGAATTTAAGATCATTTCTTCTTCTTTTCCTGTACAGTTGGAATTGCTCCTGAGGGACATCTCTTTGTGTGAATTCTGGGGTCATATTTATCAGTTAAGGGTCAACTATTATAGTTGTATTATAAATGTCATTTTATGTGTGTACGCATCCTTCACAAACACAATGTGTGTGTGTGTGCGTGCGTGCATGCGTGTGTGTGTGTGTGTGTGTGTGTGTAAGTAGCATAGATTTAGCTGAGAATTTTGGTGCCAATGCCTTAAAATATCCCAAATACATCATATCAAATCAAAAATATGTCATAGCCTCTATACTATGAGTCAACAGGGAATAAATTATGTATCAGACAGTACTGGTGTAGCTTACTGGAAATGTGTTTAACAAAAAATACATTAAGTGGGTTTCTTCAATTGCTCCATGAAATGCAATCTTCAACAAACGTTTATGTTCTCAACAGAGAACAAACAGAAAAGTTAGTGCCCATGGTTTGTTTAGATATGTTTACTTGTTGTTTTTGTGATATATATAACGGTCATGTCCTCTTTTTTTCTGGCATCGATGTGGCCAAATAAAATTCACATTGGACGGTGGAGTCACCATCACACACAGTAAACCCACTTCCTCTAGATGCATTTTGATTCTCCTACCAGTTTAGTTTTTCCTCCTCTCATAAGCCACGGTATTATGCACTTTAACAGTAGTTTTTTGGACGCAGCAAAACTTGTTTAGTATTCAACAGTGCATTGGTTTTTATAGTGCTGTATAACATTCAAGTTCACTGCAGATATCTTCCTCTGCTTTGTCAGCTACTCTGGATCAGATTGTAAATGCAAATATGAAATGGCATTCTGTTTTTTGAAAACAAAATTTATAAAATGTATGCTACTGCTCTGACAGTAGTGACGGTATTGTAATTGTACATACCGTTATTTAATTTATTTGACGAAAAAACATTGTGTGCCTGCATTCTTTCAGTTAAACCATCTTCTATTAACCCATTAACCTTTATTAAGGGTAGTATGGAAAAATCGTGTGTTTTCTGGCATAAGTGTACTCATTGTTTTCCTGTATTAGGAAAAATAGCAGTACTGTAGAATACAACAATATGTTCAGATCCAGTTTTGTGCACATTGCAACTGTAGTTGCAATCTTTATTTAATTACAGAAAAAAACTACATTCTGTGCACACCCGTCTAACATTACTACTGACACAGCTCGTACCAAGGGAAGCCGCGCCCTTGCTACAAACATCCCCTCGTATTTTCCGTTCAGAACGGCACACTTACGTTTCGTCTCTGACCCAACTTAACGAAGCGGCAGAGCAGAGGCAATTAGAGGCGTGTGACTGCGCCGAGCGCTCCTGCGGGGAAGAGCGGCGTGTCCATGGCAACCAATCAGGAATGAGTCATCGGGAGCGTTCGTGGGAGCAGAAATAATGGCAAAAACTCTAGCGCCGAAATGGGCACCGAAGACTCCCGAGTGAATCAATTAGAGGCGGGCTCACGGCAGTGGCCAAAACAATGATCGATTAAAGGGAAGGCACCACGCTCTGTCTCTGCGATGCCATACCTGTCTCTGCAACAGGCTGGGACACCAGACCAGAGAGAACCCTCTAGAAGCACTCTGTTTAAATGGAGCAGTTCTTGAACTGTGTAAAGAGAACAGTGTAAGAAGAAGCCATTTATCACTGTGGACATTACAGTCTGCATTTGTCCCTGTTACTGATCGAGAAGGAATTCTGTTTGATTATGCAAAATGTGGAGCAAGAAGTGGAATCAATAATGGCATCAGTAAATCTAAAAGTGTTACTCATGTATTAGCTAGAAATGATTGTAAAATTCATAAACATTTGTGTTTGTGAATTTCTTATGTATCATAACTGAGGGTGCAGGTCCAGCTGCCCTTCCACAGTCTGTCCTAGGACACCTGCATTTTACACGAAACCACCACTGGGTAAATTCCTCATACCCAAAAGGTCACTAATTTAAAGCTTTGGGACACCTAACATACCTCTCTCTACAAAGATGTCTTTGAAATTGCATTCCACTAAAGCCACACAGGCCTGTAAGTCATTACATATTTAAACAAAATAAAACGTTTATATTTGTATCCACTGAAACTGCATGCAGTAGCTAACGATGAATGGAATGTTTTGTATCTACTTTAATTTGACTTATTGGAAAGGAGGCACTTCAAAGGCATTGAAGCCTGACAGCTAGCTAACATATGCACATTGATGAAGTATTGAAGAGGCATTCATTCTTTTGCCAAAGTGATGAGAGAAATGTTTACTGAGAGCTTTTGTTTTCCGGTTGCATTCTCGTGAGCCCTCTCTGGCACCGGCTCCACGGTGCATATTGACATCACGAGGGAGTACAGCTACAGGAGACGGGTCCCCACAGAACAGACTGGAGCATATTGTGCTCTCTGTGTTTGACAGATACACACGGCTTGTCGAATTGAGGGAGCTACTAAAAGAAATACCTTAGATACCAAGCACCATCAAGCTTCAGAGTAGCCTAGACTCATGGAGGGCTAACACAGGGAGACAAAGAGGTCTGCACTGGAGGAAAAAATGAATCTGGCTCTATATGATATAAGTTATCTGCGTTTACTATCATATAGATCCTTATATCTTCTGAAATATGCCAATGGAGATAAAAATCCTTTAAAATCCTGTAATAATCCTTATTCTGGCCTTCTAGCATATTCATAAACGTTATCCTGTTTAAATTCAGTGTTTGGCCCGCTGTAGCACAGATTAATAAGGCATATTCACTCCTGGCTGTAGACTGTACACACTGTGGTTATATTGAGTTCAGTCTACATGGAGACATGACTGGCGCTTTCACACAGATATGTCTACCACCAACTGTACACGAAATGCCCTGACATCTGCAAGTACACTAAAACAAACGCAGTAGCTCCTTTTCATTGGTCTACCAGAGTGATTCTACAGTGAAACCCTTTTTTTAGTCCATGTTGTAAAAAGAGTGCTGCTCTTTAAAAATCCTTTTTAAAGGTGTTTTTCAGACTTTTCTTTTTTTTTTTTCTTTTTCAGAAAATGAATACCGCGGTCGTGTGTACCGATGTGGCCGCGCAGTGGAGGAGTCCGGGTCGGCGTGACAGATGAAGCCAATAAATGGCAAACTGGTAACACGCGACACATTCTGCGCCTCGACTGTGGATCGAAACACCCCCACTGTGCAGGCTGAGCTCACAGATGCCAGAGGGACAGCCAGACACTGTGAAGCCGGCCAGGGAGGTGACCGCCCAGCTCTATTACAGACGGACCCGAAGCACAACGAGCTGAAAGGTACACAGCGGGCAGAGAGCCCTCTGAGCTTTTCTTCTCTCATGATGGAAAGTTTCCTGTGTGAGAGAGAGAGTCTGTCTCTGTTGCCATGACATCTGAGCATATCCCAGCATGACTGAACAGTCATAGAGGATGGAGCAGAGGTATTAATAAATACTTTTTGCATGTGATGTCAAACGTCACTTTTACTCTGAAAGTGCCTCTGCCCCTGCCTGTTGAATACTACTTTAAATACTGTACTTCAGAAGACTAAGAATGTAATGAATCCTCCTTATGGTATGTAGTTTGCCAGATCTTTCCAAACTGTCAAAGGTGTCTGTGCTGAAAAGAATGTGTCCTGGCATTTCTAAATTGATTTTCATGGCATAGAATTCATGGAGAATCACAGTAAACATATTGCGGCATATTCCATATTCCCCATGCAAGGAGGGATGAGTCTCATTCATTAAGATGTTGATGCTATTCCTGTAACTGTTTCAAGTGAGAAAGTCTCACAGTCTGTGCAATATTCATCTGAATCACAGTGATCACTGTCATTTATTTGATCATACTGTTACATAAAGTCACATAAAGTAACATCCCTCATGTCTGATGTCTACAGTTCCTCCCCTGCTCAGATCGACAGAGGACTCCACTGGGGGGTGTTAGAATCCCTTCAGACACCCCACACCCTATAGTTACAATCGTGCAGGCCATTCTGGTATGGGGCAATTAATTAAAATGCTCCATTTTTGTTTTTCTTTGAATATGCAATGTTCCAAGTTCCAATCAATGGTTCTATAATTCTTAACTGTTATAGTTACGCCATTTGTTTTAAAGTTGAGAAGTAACTATTTTTGGTTATGGCAATGTTCCTAATGTACAAAGTGTGCGTGAAGGTGCATAAAACATTACTGCTCATTGTGATTGAATGCGGTCACATTGTTACAAAATTACATTCTGAGCAATGCTTTTAAACTACTCTTCCATAAGCTGGTGTCTGCGATCTTAAAATGTGATCGCATACTTTAAACAGACTGCACAACTCCTCATTAAAACTACCCAATGTGACACTACAAATTTACTTAAAACTGATATCCAGTAATAATATTTTATTACAATAGATCTGAACTCACCAGTGGCACATTTTATTAGCTGAGCACACCTGATTTAATCAAGCAGCAAGGATAGATAGAAGCTATGCAGGACAGGGTGCTGCGAGGAGCAGGGTTGAGAAACACTGCAATAGATGATGATGTCATGTCATATAACAGAGGTCATATTAACAACCACATCATTACTCTTTGCTGAACTATCATAAGCAGGCCAGGATTCAACAGGGGGTGATGGAGCTGTGAACTTGAGGCTGTGAAGGGCAGGCAGCAGGGTCTTAAGAATTCAGGCAGCTTAGTTACACGCGTATCAGGGCAGCGGACCTCCTCCACAGTCCTACCCCTGCGTCCGTAGCTTGCGGAGCAGCGAGGCGGTCGTCATTCTCAGCCGGCCATTTCTGAGGATGAGATTGGCGGAGGTGCCCGCGCAGTAGAGGCAGGGGATTCCTCCGTACCAGTCCTGCAGCTGGGAGGTCACGTCGGCCACCTCCAGCAGCAAGGAGGTGATGCACACCGCGATGAGCAGGGAGTAGAGCAGCAGCTGGTGGAGCAGCAGCCGCGCTGCCCTCTGCTCCCGGTCCAGGCGGGGGTTGCCGATCCCGCAGGATTCTCCCCGCAGCCTCCGCACGTGCCTCCGCAGGTGCAGCAGAACGCTGAGGCTGGAGAACACCATGAGCGCGAAGGGCGCCGCCACCAGCAGGCCCACCCAAAAGGCCATATAGACGAAAAAGTAGCTTCCGTGGGGACTGTAGAAGTGGATGTGGCCGGTGATGTCCGCGGTGCTGTTGCCGCCGCAGACGTCGTAGTTGAAGTAGTGGGCGGACGTGGAGAAGCAGAGCAGCAGGGACCCGCCGATGAGCCACGGCGTCGCACGGAGGAACCTCTGCCTGACGCGGGCCAGCAGGGCGGTCCTCACCGGCACCATCCCCGCCCGGTACAGCAGGAACAGCAGCGACATGACGCAGATGGAGGAGAGGACGAAGGACACGAGCGTGTAGGTGCCGGCTGCGAGCACCGTGGGGTTTCTGCACGGGGCCGTCATCCCGAAGGAGAAGAAGACTGAGCCGACGCAGGTGCAGGCGTGCATAGCGGAGACCGCGCCGACCGCCAGGTTAATGGTGCGAGTCACCCCCTCCCGGCCCCCTCTGCTTTTGGACAAAATCGAGCAAAGGACGATGTAAAGGTTTCCAAAAAAGCCAGCCGCGGCAAACGTCGCAGTGATTCCTAAAACGGCAGCCTTGTGGACCATGATGCAAATGGAAGAGCAATCAATGAAGCGTTGAAGGTCAGAGCGGCACAGGAAGATCAAAAGGAGGATCAGTCAGAGGGAGAATAGTCCTGCACTCAAGTTTTGCAGTTTTATGTCCTGAAACATTGTCAGATTAAATGTTAATCTGCTCACTGCATATGAAATGAGGCGTAACTTTATGAGCTGCAGTGTTTATTTTGGCCCTGAATATGTGCAAAATATTGATGTGTTCATTGTTTAATGTGGAAGATGATACAGCATGCAAAGCGGAGTATGTAGTCAAATGCACACCTGTAGAAATATAAGCAGTGTGTTAAGCAAATAAGTAATGCTAATTGTTCAGAAAGTGAGCCAAACCCTCTATGGTAGACTTCCAGGCACTAATGACCGGTCTGTACTGGTACATGTTTGCTCTCCTGAAAACAGTAAACATATCATATTATTCAAACATAATATTTTAAACGTAGTTATGATGAGAATATTCAACATAAGCATATTATTCATAATACAAAGGTTCCGTCATAACTTTTTATAAACAAATTAAACCAGAAATAGGCCATTCATCATATTTAGAGAAAGGGCAACGTATGTTGTTCTATGTGTTCTTGGATTCTTTATTGAATCATTTTGATTTACATCATGAGGCTCTTGGTTTCAGATTCCTCCCAAATGCATGACTCACATGATGCAACAACTGCAATCATAAAATATGTTTTCATTTACAGAGCTGCTGTGACTTCTCTCTGGGGAAAAAAAACTGAAAAAATAGCATCCCAAAATCTATACAATATACAGGTAGAAATGTGAAGCTCTGAGTGTCTACCTTGGTTTGGAGACTCCAGATACCAGAAAATCAAGTGAAAGAAATTTTTAAAACCTGGTTATACTTTTCAGACAGACTTGTGTAACTGTGAAAATAAACAGTTCTTATCTGTACTTAGAGGGATTAAGAATGTAACAATTCTGAATTCAGTGTTTACCCAGAAGAATTTATTCTCAAACCGGAGAGGATAAAATGGTTGGTCTGGTTCAAGGATCAATCCTTGAGCTACAATCTTGAACACTTCTGTAGCATAAAGGTATATACCTTGAACTGTACCTTTTGTAACATCTATAACTTGTGTCCATGTTTGCCAAATTTCACATAGCAGGTATGAAATGATAAAATCAGAGTGTATTCTAGAGAAAAAAATCAATTCTAGAGAAAAAAAAATCCACCAGCAAGCAAAACATAATAAAGTGAACAGGTCAGTTGAAATAAGTGGTGACCTTTCC
Source organism: Megalops atlanticus (assembly GCA_019176425.1). NCBI lineage: Eukaryota > Metazoa > Chordata > Actinopteri > Elopiformes > Megalopidae > Megalops > Megalops atlanticus. The sequence goes on from CM032890.1 coordinate 26,728,410, forward strand.
GCTTTTAAACCAATAACTTTTCATCATGCACACATAAACCAGTTACATTTCAGAATGAATATTTAAACAGGATTCGGACCAGACAACACGCCTTCACATTGGTCTGGTGAAGTTAAAGTTTGTTTCCCTTCACTTCAAGAATGTCTGGCACCTTTTCGCACACACTCACAGCATTAGTATTCTCAGAGAGTGGATACTGCAGCTGGACTGAACCCCGGGCCAACCCTGAACCCACCCTGCCATTTTCTCTGCTCATTTTCCCCATACCAACATGCTGCTGTAAGAATATCAGAAGAAATAGGTAAGTGGTATAATTTTTGCTAGTATGGCTTCTTTTTATGCTATTCAACAATTAACAGGAAGGTATAGAGGCATTTGTAATTGGACACTGTTTGAATCGAACTGGTTCCCAACATTTATCATTGGTTATGTGGAACTGTCACGTGACCTAATGTAGCAGTGTGATGCTTGCCTAAACACAGGGAGCAGAGCACAGTCAGACTGCAGAGCAATTCTGGGGCTGTGGGTCCTTAATCGTGAAGGTGTTGGCAGGCCCACCTTTCATGAAATAATCAGCCATTTGCTTTCCGCCAGCAAAGTGCTGCTTAAAATTACAGCAAGTCATTCTGAGTGGTGTACTTGCCTAAAATTCAATGCAGAGAGTCATTTATTATCAGGAGATCAGATGATGTATGCATGTAGGTAACCAATGTGAAACACAGATTTCTCACCTCACTTTGAGATGCTGGGGCAATATTATCAATTGTAAACAGCACCAGACAGAGTATTAAAATGTCCCATTCAGTGATAATGTTAATGTTTCATTGATGTCTTTGTGTAATTTTTTGTCATGTGTACAAAACTGATACATCCTTGCAACTGTTTACAAATGAGCAATGATTTCCATGTCAAAGGGTAATTATGGTACAAAAGAACACAAGTTTGTTAGAGGTACATCTTGAGCTAAAAACCATATATGGGATTTTTCAAAGGGAAAAACCGGAAAACATCATGCAAATTGAGAATAAGATGAGATGCACACCTGTAAAAATGTAAACTGATACAACCGAGGCTTTTAGGCCGAGTAATCATGCCAAATCAAAACTCGGCTCCAACTGGAACATAATACAATGAGCACTGACTGGACTGAGTAAGCCAGAACAGAACACAGACACATAGGACGTGCTTTGTCCATTTCCTCTGGCTGTGACAACACAGACCCGTTTGTTATCTTCAGGCTTGTTTTTATGCTTTTACCTGTTATGCAACCAAACGCTCATTAGGCGTGTCTCACTGCAGTGACTGAGAGACAGCTGCAATCCTGCAATGTTTACATTTACATTTATTCATCATCATTATTCAATATATGCTTACATGCAACCAGCAGCCAGCTCACACACTACAAGTCCCACAATGCACCATGCTGAAGTGGGCACCAATCTGAGGATAACATTTACATTTACATTTATTCATTTGGCAGACGCTTTTATCCAAAGCGACATACAAAAGTGCAAATAGTGAGCAAACAACAGGCACAAGAGCAAGATGTGTACAGGTCATACAATGCAAATAGTGCTGAAGCTGAGCGTAAGGTCAGTGTCGTGAGCTAACTAATCTGAACTAGGATTGCATATCAAATACAATTACAGGAACAATAAAGTACCGCTATACTACCTAGGTAAGTGAGCAACAAGTACAAGACAGGAGTCAGAATTACAGGGTCAAAGTTACAAGGTCAAAGTGGCAGAGGTATTAGTCCAGGTAGAGTCTGAAGAGGTGTGTCTTCAGTGCACGTCTGAAGGGTTGGGGTAAAGGAGTTGTTCTCAGGGGGATGGGGAGTTCATTCCACCACTGGGGGGCGATGATGGAAAAGCGTCGTTGTGAGGAGCGTGGGCCTTTCGTTCTGTTGGTGGGTGGAGCGAGGTGGGTGGATATTTGTGCAACTTGCAGGTGTCTGACAACTTGTTGGGTGCTTGAGAGCAGTGAGAGAAGGAGACCCTGCCAACATAGCCACCCCTACCCCGATGGTACAAACCCAGTTTATTCCACCGCAGTGGGCACCCGGTCATTGTCGGCTGATGATGTAGCTAACATCGAAACTGGCCTGTGGGTCATGAGACATTATCTTCAGACTTTTAAGATAAACACCCCCCCCAAACCAGTGCCAATTTAGTACCAAACACCCACAACACTCCAAGCCAATGCACAAAATGGATCATTTGCTCTAAGGTGGTTTAATACACTTTAAGTTGATACAATTGCCGTTTTATGTTTTGAAGGTTTACCATCTGTGCTGCTGCCTAATTGGATTTCTGTCTAATACTAAATGAACATGTTGATTTTATGTCTAAAAGCCATACGATATCTCAAAGTGGCCATTGAGCATAATGCGCTTTTTTTCTCAGGAGTATCTCCTGTGTGAGAGGCTTGCACGTTCTATATCTCACTCAGCGTGTGCAGTCCAGACCTGCCAAACAATCAATACTTACCTAAGAGATGTGTCAGCTGGGCTTAGGTCATTGTAGCTAACAAATCAGTACTGGCAAATACTTACCCTTATATGACTGGGTAGTGTTTTGCTGAAAATAAAGCTTTTGATATTATGAAGACGCTAATGGCCGTACTTTCAGTTTAACAAACTGGGCTATGATTTCCCATTATCTGCACAAATGGAAAAAAAAAGACAATAAACCACCAGAAACAAACAGAAGGCCATTTTTAATATGGGTAGGTTGTGCTGGTTGACAGGTATGAATATGAGAAAAACAGAAAATTATTTCCTGACCCCTTCATAGGTGTGGAAGTTCTCCTGGAAAAATGTTGTGTAAACCATAATGACATGTAAGTTTATCAAGTAATGAATTCAAAGTTAAAACCTAATAAAGTTGTGGCATGTTTCCTCCTGAACGGTTCCTTTCCAGTTCAATAAGTCACTCTGGATAAGAGACCTTGCTAAGCAACTGAATGTAATGTAAATGTAACACTAGGAGAAACAGGACTGATCTGAAAATCCTACAGGGTGCAATGTTAATAAGACTGCACCTCCTCTCTGACTGTAAACATGTATGAAATAAAGTGACAAAAATTGCAATTTAGTGCTGTCAGTGTTGAGTGTTGAGTTTTTGGTACCAAAAAACTCCATTTGCACCTGTGTTTATGACAGGAACATGGAAAAAAAGCAGAGTAGACAGCACACTTTTTTTCTCATTTTAATGTTCTCACATATGCCTTTTGTAATACTGTACAATTGTATTCGGCTTCAATGGATTTTAATTTCTGTGAATGCTGTTTATTTCTGTGGTGTTTTCCAGCGGGACTCAGACATGTTTGATGTTTCTCATCTGCGCTCACTGTACATGCAGCTGCAAAGTGAAACAGGACACCACTGAAAGGCTGAACTCATGTACTGGTGGACAGTATCAGGCTTCCTCTGAATGCTTGTGGATCTGTCTATAGTATAAAGGAACATCTGCACTCGCGTCTCCTGAAACGTCATAAAGCACATCACCACCACCCCATACTCTAGAGTTACACACCAGAACTCTGTACTCAGGAGCTCTTAAAACCACACACTGATCACAACACCTCTGATTACAATCGCCAGAGCACTCTAACTGACAGCATTAAAGAACCATTTAATGATTGTTTCACCTCTTTTAAGATGCATGACTGCCTTAGTAAAATGTATATTTAAAAAGTTCAACAACAAACATGTATAAAACATTTTTAAAACACTTGCCATTTCATAGGTAACTATGTCATTACACAAGTTCGAGCGGGAAATGTTCCTATACATACAGTAATATAACAAAAGGAGGCATTAGCGCGTGTGATCAGCGTTGTGTGCTCTGACAAAGTTGTCACCACCCATGCTGAAGAGCTCCTTCAGGCACAATCATCGCATTACTGCTGCTCCATTAAACAGAAAATAATTTAGGTGCCTTGAAGCAGAGGACCTTAGATGGATTTCATTAAAACAAACCAAGAAGAAATCATTCCTCCCAAGCACTGCAATATCTGCTTTAACTGTGGCCTGATTATACAGTAGTGCTCCAGGGTCTGCAGTCAATGTCTTCATGGTTATAGCCATCTTGCCAATCTCAATACAGCCAGTCATTTTCAATCAATGCAGAGCAAAAAAAGCAGAGGAAAAGTATTGCATATAAAAGGAATATTTACACTGTTGCCATCTCTCCCATATTTAGTGAGTTGAGGATCTTTCTCAAGGTTTCACTCTGGCCTGGTTAATCTCTTGCTTTAGGGCTATTCTCAGAGCCACACTCACCTGATAAACCTAAGACCACTTTCAGACTGTCTGCTGCTTCAGCCTGTTTGCATGGGTCCACTGATCTTTACATTATCTAGAGGGGCATGTAGTGGACAGATGATTAAGTGAACCATAATTATATGATAGAGATTAGTAGAGATGCACTTGTGCAAGCTAAGCTTGTGTGGCACAAGCAAGCTTGTGTTAGTAAGGATACTTCTATTCTGTATGCGCCGGATGGTCTACTCAAGGGAGCATCTTATTAAAACCCATTTTTCCATTTGTGTGCCACTGGTAAACATTTCAATATTCTGTATTGATTTTTTCATTTGTTCTTGTTAAAATTAGCACAGCATAATATCCTAGCATACTGTGAAAATGCAGTCTTCACTACCATGGAGAGGTTTCCTTCCTCTTTTTATTTGTTTTGAGTGTGTATAAATGTATTTGTTTTCCTATACAAACCATGCAACAGGTAAGCTTTTTGTCAACCATTTAGCTTCACCTTGTTAAAGCCCGAGAATGTGTGCGAAAGCATGTGTGGCACTGGATAAATGGTTAATTACTTAACTCGTTAACCAAACCCACCAACTGATAAAAAGTGGATTGTGAGGAAAAGGAAATTCAGGGGTAGAACTAGAAAGGGATGTTTTTTTTTTTAAACTCCTTGGTTTTATACAACATAGTCCTTGTTTTAACTGGTTTATCCATTTTGCCTGTACTTGTACCTGTATGTGTTTCAGCCTATTTATTTAAATTTAGCATTTTCTCCGTCTCCATTCCTACAGATGCGTGTCCTCATGATTTGGGCCATTGTGTTCTGATACCTAAAAATATAGGGCATTTCTTTAGAATGGCTGCTTTAAATAACTAGTCTCATTAAATGCACAGCTTTATGGAACTAGTCTTCATAAAATTTGACCACATTAAAACTGCATGTTTTGTATTGTACCTGTTACCTCAGTAAAGGTGGCCTTCACTCTGAGCCTATGTTAAAGAGAATATTGCCACCAGCATACTGAAAATGTTGCTTATACCATTTTCTCAATGTTGGGCCAGCATGTGCAGACCAATCAGAATATTTTTCACATTTGTACACCCCCTACTAGCTGTAATATTAATGAAGCCTTTTTTGGCAAAATTATTTTCAGGCATCTATGAAGGGATTCTTAACATTATTCCAATTTGTTTGCCATTGGTCTATTCCCAAACCACAAAATAATGGACTTTTTGGGAAAAAAAAATTGTGAGGTATTAAAACTGTGTAACATATTCAGCCTTTATCAACATGGCCAGGGGTGAAAAGCTTTTAACGAGTTGCTTGAACAGTGTGACCCGTCAATCCTGAACAGCCTCCATGCTGAAGACCCGCTGAAGGATTCTCACTGACACTGGGAAATAAGGGAAGGAAAATCAACAGGCTTAAAATGAGAGGTTAGCAAGTGATCATTCAAATGTCATCAGTTTCCAAGGTAACCAGACAAACACTGGGAAAAAAACCTTCTTGTTAATCTTCAAGCACTAAAGGGTAGTCTTCTAGTTCAATGAATATGACTCCTCGGAAATGGCCAGATGAGGATAGAGCGAACCTATCTATTCTGCTACAGACAGATGTGTTTAATACAACCCCTATTTTTTAGTACCACAATACAATGAGTAAAAAATACAACACAGATGTATTTTATAGAAATTTGCCAGCATTCACAGTATGTAATCTTTAACTATCCAAAATAAATCCATGAATATATCATGGAGTTAATATAATGGAAATGTGAGTGAGGAAAGTCTTTTGAGTGTGTACGAAAGAGACACATAGAGGAAGATAATTATTAAAGGTAAGTCAGCAAGGCCTTTGTCTTCAGGCAGAGTGACCCTTAAGGTCGTGGGTTTGATCCCCAGCTGTGTCATCAGCTGAAAAGGACCAAGAGCCTAAAGCAACAGAATAAACTGGCTTAGCTCCGCCAGGGCAGGGGTGGGTGTGTCGGCAGGGTTTCCGTTTCACTTCTCCGTGTCATCAGGCAACTGACGGTTGATCGCATGACGCCGGTGGAGTGCCGCGTATCCCCCAGGTAGGGCTCACTTCGCTGTGGAGCACCATGGGGGATTTGTAGTATGAGAACTAGCCATTGGCTGGGAGGGAGTGGAGGATTGCATGTGTCGTGCTTCAGTGCTCCTGCATGACTACAGAGGTGTGTCATGGTGCAATGAATACAGGGTTGAAAAAGAGGCAAAGGCGTGGCCAAAAACACTGTAGCCCCTATTACATGATTACTAAGCCCTGCAATGTCAGGGGTGAAGCCCAGAAAAAAAAACCCTCATTCTGAGAGGGTTAGTGAGTCTCAGGGCCACACCATCCAAATCACAGTTAGAGTCAACAAACTGCAACACAAAAAGTGACATTAATTACCAGAGTACGCAGCAAGGACAAAGCAAAATGGAGTTCTATGTTAAATGAGAACACATTGTGGTAGACTATCTGACCACTATGAAAAATGGAATAATGCTGAGAAAGTAAAGGCTCGGTGAGCACAGCCAAACCTTAGGGACTCTCACTGCCTGCTCAGTGATGCGTTTCCTCAGCAAATGTGACACATGTACAGACACAAAGGGCTCCCGAGTGGTGCAGTCACCTGAGGCGTTGGTCTCAAGCACAGGCTGAGTCCTACAGCTAAAGATGCCAGGTTCAGGCTGGGCTGTGTCATTGGCCAGCAGTGACTGGGAGTCCAGAGCGGCACAACAGCAGGTAGGGTGGGTTAACTTAGCTAGGGCGCCCTTGTCCCACTGCTCTCATTAGCACCCTCTAGTGGGTGATCAGGTGCCAGCGAGTCACTTGAAACATATCAGTGGAGTGTGTGTGTGTGTGTGTGTGTGTGTACGTGGGAGTGTGTGAGTCTGTGTGTGTATAGTTAATATATATAATATACATTGTCCTATGGTATTAATAGAGTTTTTCCTTATGATGGTGGGTTTATTTTAACACAAGTTAAAAATGGCACCAACAGCATCTACTGTTAATGTGGTGTGTGGTTGAAAAACCTCTGAGTTATATTAGGAACATCATATTTAATAAAAGTGCATTTCACTGTAATCCCTTTGTTGAAATGTAAATGTCTGTATGATAAAATATCTCCATGGGCATTTTCCAGGCTGAAGAGTAATTGAAATTGCCACTGTCACATAATGGCTCAACACTGAGAGATGAAAACACCCTCCAGAGATCTCACACCCTATGAATTATTATCTTCACACCTCAAGAATGTGTGCCATTAAATTAACCATCAATTTTTCATCATCTAGTGTTGAGACTTGCACTCAGTCCAGCATCAATTTTATATTGCCTAGTATGTGTCTTTAAATATTAATATCAGGCTTTGCCAGTGTTGTAAATCTATGTGTTTGAGTGGGAGGGGGAGATCCACACAGAATAAATGCTCCGTGCGGGTCGTCTGGCTTTATAAAATTAAATATGGCAAATGTCAGCAAATAATGTAAGACTAATTCCCTAAATGGTCTGCCAAGACTTGCCAAGACAGCACACCAGAAGGTGAAAAAAGCTTGTGTTGCTTTCAACGAAAAAAGGGTATAAAATACCACTCACAAAAATATTTTTGATTTTTATTCTGTGTTGGGGTGGGGAAAAAGTGGACTCGTGCTTCCGATGGTTATTAGTATTGCATGACGGCTCAAACAGCATTATGTTACTGTGGAAGAAGAGAAAACGTGGAGCAGTCACTGACAACCACTGTGTACCTACAGGGCAGGATTCTCCAGTGCCCAATACTGCTGCAGGAGGCAAAGCTACTACTCTGACATGTGTTAAAGTGGTTCCCCATGTTGCTCTGAATATTTATGCCAGTCAGACAGAGATTGAAAGCCGATGTAGGTATGCTCCAAAAAAATTCAATCTAGGTTTTCAGAGCTGCTTTATATTTAGCAATGGTTTTAATGAATGATGAAACACTCAACGGACATCTCCACATTGTCCTGTTAACATTCCACAAATGGATACGCATGCAAGACATAATACATGCAACACCTGCACAGGCATGTAGTGGGGCAGCAGTGTGGTGTAGTGGTAAGGAGCAAGGCAGCAGTGTGGTGTAGCGGTTAGGAGCAGGGCAACATAAACCAAATATTCATAACCAAAAAGTTCCTGGGTTGATTTCTGCAGCGGGTCAGGACTGTTGTACCCCTGAGCAGCCTGTATTACCATCATTAATACCTGCTGTCTGAATGAGTAACATATAAAAATTGTAGGATAGGTAAGAGCCTCTGCTAAGCAAAAAGGAATCTGCTTAACAAATGTAATGACTCAGCGTCAATATCCTCATTAATTGGATGCCTGTTGCTAATGTGACCCATGACTACCTTTTTTACTGCCCTTTCCATGTTGTCTATGATGTCAGCCAGCACGCAGTCCTTCAGTGTATCCCTGATCTTTGAACCACTGCAACACAACCTGGGTGCCGACCTCTGCTTTGTGACATTCTTCTGAATGTCTGAGTGCACAGAGATTTATTTCATCGCCATGTGGAATGTATTAACACTGAAGAAGCTTAACTGGAGCAGCGGGGATATTTCCTCTTATTCCCAGGTTCAATTAGGGAGAGAGGCGTGTGCTGCAGTCCCAAGGCATGCGGTTTCCGTGGAAACGCCTCACATCACCCAGTGCATTAAATTACACAACCGAGGAGGAGCTTCTCCCCAATCAACTGGCTTTATTTAGTCAGAAGAGCTTCATGCACACTGATTCGCTAATAAGTGTCCAAGTTACTCCAGGTTTCCCAAGATACACATCGCGCATTAGAGCAATCCAGCCACTGACCATTCAATTACATTTTTAATAGAATCAGCCCCAGGTTTATGTTTCATAATTATTCGAACTTTAGCAGCATTTATGTGCTGATAGAGATGATTATCATCTCTTGAACTGGCAGGAGCCCAGCAACCAGCAATATGCTGTAAACACCAGGTGAAATAAAGTCATTATGACATGGCCAACCTAAGATTCCCAGATGAAATGATACAGTCAAAGTATCACGGTAATCCACACTGAGCCCTTACATCACTGTAATCCACACTGAGACCTTACATCACTGTAATCCACACTGAGCCCTTACATAACTGTAATCCACACTGAGCCCTTACATAACTGTAATCCACACTGAGTTCTTACATCACTGTAATCCACACTGAGCTCTTACATCACTGTAATCCACACTGAGCTCTTACACCACTGTAATCCACACTGAGCTCTTACATCACTGTAATCCACACTGACCCCTTACATCACTGTAATCCACACTGAGCTCTTACATCACTGTAATCCACACTGAGCTCTTATGAAAGAAATGCGTTGATGCTTGTGGTAGGATAAAGATGTTTTTTCATCATATTTTTATTATACCTGCCCCTTGAACAAATGCAATTAAGATGTTCAGTTAACTTGGACAACTAGTTCTTAAACAACTAGTTTTTATCAATTAATTCATTAATGAATCAATGACTATCCATCTGTATTACTAATTTGTTGAAGGGACTCAAATGAATAAAAATAATTTAAACAAACACTTTTACTTTTATATGTGATAATATCATGTCGGATATTGTGAAATTATGTCAAGTCCAGATCAATATTCAGTTAAAAACTCAATGAAGCTAACTGAGATCTGAGCTGGTACTCAAGTGGTGAATTACACTGACGAGGCCTGTCAGCAGACCAGCCCAGGAAGCCAGAAGGGCATAGGTTCTAGTCCCTGCAAGGCAGGGGGAACTGTGTTGTTCACCCTTCGTGTAAGGTGGGAAGGCTCTCAAATAAACTTGATCGCTTATAGTCCAACATACCAAACCAAAGTGAGGTCTGCTCACCACTGGAAACCAGCCAAAAATACACGTGAACCCCGAGTGTTTGCATGAGGACAATCTGTTTAAGGTTGAGTCACCTATGCTACTGAAAATACCTTCCAGAACTTTCCAAGCACAACCTGGCTCAGCCCGAGACGGGGGTTGATCACTTCTTTGGATTCCCTGCCTCTTTTCCCCTAGATTAAATCTCTAACTCTGTACATATAGGTGGTCAACGTTTCTGCTGTGATGCACTTATCTGTGAGCCAAAGCCTCTGCGAATGGCTTATACTGTTTCTGTTGCTGGCCCACAGTACAAACAGGGCCAGGTCTTTGCAGAGATGTTACAGCATATGGAATATACGTCAAAAAATGGGAGGTTTCCAGTGTAAACAACTGCAAAATGTAATTACTGTACACTTCAGTTATGAGTTTTTTTCCCCAATATATTATTTAGGCATGGCCTGAAGAGATGTTTGACAGGAGTGTGAATACTTGACCGTACTGAATTATTCTCATCATAGTTATTGAATTCCTGTCCTGCACAGCTGGGCGAATTTAAATATTTCTTGCCGAATTTTTCAACAGCATACCAGAGCAGATTAGAATGCCTGTGGCATTACACAGGGTCAGTCTCTGCAGGGGCACATTACACAGCATGGCTTACTACTGGTGAACTCAGGTGTGTGTGGCCAGGGCTTTGATCACGTTTACACTACACTGACCTGGGTTTGGCCTGGGTTTGGTCCAGTCTCTCTGTGAAGCTCAGTGAGTGTTGTGCAGAAGTGCCATTATCCAAAGCGACTCACAAGTGAGGTAGAGTACAACACAAGCAAAAAAAAAACATTAAGGATACAACAATATGAGAAGCTCTGCATGACCAGCTTTCAATGGTTGGCCAGACAAGGTACAAGCTAGCTAGTTGGAATAATGAGTGTGTTAAACCATTATATATATTTTTTTTTTTAGTTTAGTAGTCTCACCATTTTGAGACATGAGACAGATTCAGAGTGTTTTCATTTGCACACACTTCCTGGACATAAATGTTGCAGCAAACACACCCCTCCCTTGTTTTACTGCACACCGAAACTAAGAGGAAGGGTATGAAAATAGACGTGGTCATTAATTGTATTGTAATGAATGTGGCGTCCTTGGTTGTACGTGAATGTAATGCACTTGTCACTAGTATCATTTGCATATTTAAGCAGTGTGTTTCTATGGCTCCGGGATGTGCTACTCTGGGGTCTGAAGCTGTAGAATTGAATTACAGACCCACAGCACGGTGTTATGCTGTCTGGGAGTGGGGGAGAGGTGTGTGGTATACATTCTTCTGCTGTCAGGGCAATGTCATTCGGTAAGGGATTAAGCTGACAACTACATTAAAACATTAAGCCTCTGTTTTCCTTAAATGAGAAGATTAAACCACATTTCAAACACTTTTACTGTGAAACTCCACTCAGATGTTACATGTAATTTTATTCCTGCCAGTTTAACTAGAATTAAACTAAAATCAGTTAGGCAGCAGTAATCAAGAATGACAAGCTACATCATAATCATTTAGCCTCCTTCAGTTTTCATTCCTTGGTAGTTTGTAAACTAGATTCAGTGAGAACATCTGGAAATGTTATGTGCACACGCATAAACACACAAAAACACACACACTCAAACTCTAAAACTGGCAAGCACTGCCTTGCGGTATCAGATGGTATCCTGGAGTGTAGTACAGGTGCACTGAGGGGCAGTTGGCCTGACGCTGCCGGAGGGAGACCATCATTTGGAGCAGGGTCAAGACAGGAAGGCGTGGTCAGCGTAGCTCCTGAATGCCACAGTGGATGAGGCCATACATGACTAAGGCTGCTTACTGTGCCCCGGTATGCCCCCCCCCCAATGTGTATCCATGGTAACGTTTGCCACGGGCTTACTGAGAGAGAAAAACTGAAGTCAGACTTTGTCAGCAAACAAAAACACATAAGAACATTTGACAATAGAAGATAGCAAAGCCCCGCCCCCTGGATCAAGGTGGAATGTCGGTGCTCCCAGCCATTCCTAGCATGCACACGCATCTCTTTACACATACAACCATCAGAGGGATCCACGTCCCCCCCGCTGAGGAGGTCACCCCAGAGTGGAAGCCTTGTCTTCATCAATCATTTATGGGCTGCTGGTGCGAGGTAGCGCCGCTGTGTATCCTCACCTGACAGGTGTGAAAGCAGAGCAGCGCACCTGTCACTCTCACTCTTCCTCAGGCTGCAATCAAACAGCCAGGTGCAAATCTCAAGGGAGACCTGCATGCTTTAGTTGGATTTTAAAACAAATGTAGGTATCATCCGGCGTTAATCAGCAAATGGGGCGTACAGTGTGGTGTAGCAGTATGGAGACTTGCAGCAGTGTGGTGTAGCGGTAAGGAGCAGCAGTGTGGTGGAGTGGTAAGGAGCAGGGCAGCAGTGTGGTGTAGCACTAAGGAGCAGCAGTATGATGTAGTGGCAAGGAGCAGGGCTTGTAAACAGAGATTAACACATTAATTCGTAGGTGGGCTGCTGTCCCCTTAAACATGGATAAAGAGAATGGATTGCAGTGGCATGTGTCCAGGTAGTCCAACAGATGTAAACGTTACACCTGATGCACTCTGCTCTGCATCAGACGTAGCACAAAACCTGTGTGGGGGTCCAGGTATGGGAAACTGGTGGGTGAATTCTATGGGGAGACGCTAATCAACCAGCCAGGATCCTCAGACAAGCGGTTATATTACAACAGCCAATCTTTTTAGTAGCAGCACAGACACATGCACCAATTGTGAGGCCCCATGTGGCACATGAGGTCTCTCCCTAGCAACCAGGGTACAGATGATGCCTGCAGTATTGATGGGATGTCTGAAGGAAGCGTTTCAAGGGCTTGAAAATTGAGATAGAGGCAAACGGACTTGAGGAGGAGCTCAGACAGGAGAGGGACACTTGGGCATCTCTGCCCAAATCAGTTTTCACGTTGACTTATTCCTCACTCCAAAAGAAAATGAAGCTGCTTATGAATGTGCTCCACCACCTTTTTATAACCCCAATATTGCCTTAACTCCATCTCATATTACAAGATTTATGTGAACCTCCACGCTGCTGGCAATTGGAGAGAAGCACAAAAGCCTGTCTGCAGTGCTGCTATTTGCACTTGATATTTTCAAGTGGGGTGCTAGCCTTTATCTTGTTTTCAAGAGAGTCTGTTGAAATTGATAAAAAGATAAAATAATCGGCTATGACTTCCTTTCTCCCAGTTGTCCTGTTTTCTTCCTTTTCACCCTTCTGAACTGTATTTCTACAAACTTTGACCTTTCAGCTTTGAACTTTACTTTTGGTATTCGATTGTTAGCCTGTTGCCATCTGATTTGTCACCTGTGAGCAGGGGCGCCGTAAGGGGGGGGGGAAGTTAGGACGATTCCAAGGGCCCAGCACTGACAGGGGGCCCTCATAGAACGCTATTATTATTATAGGTTTGGGGGGCCCAATATTATATTCTTTCATAGGGCCCGAAATTTCTAGCGGCACCCCTGCCTGTGAGAAACAAGGTATGAAATTAATGTGGTTCCACACTGGTTAAACACAATTCCTTTCGTGTCCTAGAGGTGGATAATGCCATCTCTGGCATAACTCAACTTCAAGGGCTGTTACGTTTGAATTATGAATTATGTTTTTTATACTTCCGTCTCTGCATATTGTTAAGGGCCTGAGGTCTATGTAGCTATTGCACAGAACTGGCTTGCAAGCTGTTGCACCACTCAGTTTACTGTGTGGTCTCATTTTTGATTGATCCACAGGCAGATTTATCGGTATACAACAGGCAGTCAGCCCTTTGCATCTAATTCTTTGATAGGTCTTTTGGAAGGCGAAAAATGTTACATCACCATATACTTTTGGGAGGTTGCGTCAAATCCACCCCTTCAGGGGAAGGCTGACAGTCAAATGTGTCTAATTCGCACAGATTACTAGTATCCATATATTGAGTGTGCATGGAGACACAGGCCATTACTGCGGTAATTAGTGAAAGTTTTCATAATCTTACAGGTTTACAGGTTTATTTATTGTACCTGTGATTATTTACTGCCCATTTGCAATGTTGCATTTGCATAGCAATTTGTTCCACCAAGTGATTTTTTTGCAAGGGAAGTAAGTCTCGTTAAACATCTAATTAATAGTGAACGCTCGTCACGTTGTAATGTACACTGTAAAAGATACTTTTTGATGAAAATTGTGATATATTGAAGTTTGATTGCATAATATAATGCATCAGTAAAGCAACAAATATTTTATGAATGGCTTGCACCGTATATTTTAATAACTAATCCAAGGGCTTCTGTTTTATTTAATTCATTATGAATTTCTTTTTCATTCTGAGTGATTTTTTTGTCCTCTTAATAAAAAATTATTAGCGAATACATCATTAAGAAATTAAAACATTTGTGCATATGTGTGACATGTTGAGTCAGGTATCATAAATTACATATGAAAGGGCTATAAGGGTATTCCTTACGTCTGTGGCTTGTTATAATGGCACTGACATCATCTTAAAAGACTCAAAAAGATCCACAGCCTTATTACAAATATAATACATAATGTTTTCCATTTGAGCAACATGACATAAAAGAGCCAAAACTACCGAGCGCAATCTTAGCACAGCATGTGACGTACACCTGTGGAGTTTCACAGATGTGACTGACAGATAGCTAATAATTTTCTCCTTTCCTTGTCTCCATTTCTGTCTGTCTCTCTTTTTTAGCTGGCATCTGTAAACCTCACCTCACTAGAGATGTAACTGTATCTTTTGCAGTCGGTAATGCATTTTATTTCTGTATTAAGGGTGAATGTTTTTCTTTAAATGTGTGTTTATAATCCCCTGTCCCCATTTAAATCCATCCAATGTACCAGGGATGACTGATCAGTTCCATCACCTTCATGGCAAACAGCAAAGCTGCTGTGTGCATGTGAGGAATGTGTGTGTGTGCGTGTGCGTGTGCGTGTGTGTGCTTGTGCATGTGCATGTGTGTGTGGGTAAAGGCTAGCCATTGGATAACGTGTGACACCTGTTGAATTGGCAATTGGCTGGGCTTAAATGCATGTGAGTGCCTGTGGTTTGGTGCTGCTGGGTAGTTCATGGTTCTGACAAGCTTGTGGGTGAGTGTAGCCTGAGTTGTGGTGAATTTTTAGAAATTAGTTTTTGTTGTTTTTTTTCGGTGGGGAAATGGCACCTTCCATGTTGTTATGGGGAATGCATCATCTGGCATCAGTCTCATGAAAGGCTGTGACCTTGCAGCCTTGCACAGCTAGCTTTAGCTCAATGTTAATGACTGACTAGCCACCTTCCCTCTCCTCAGTATGGCACAGATAACACCCTCTGGAAGTTATCTTGGTTTTGTCGACTGTGTTCCATTTCAGTCTTAATGTTCTGATTTTGGCTGTGGAGCGTTTCACAGTGGCAGACAAAGGCATCTCAGTAATGACAGATTGTATCAGTAAGGCCATTTTACAATGACCTGTAGCTGTAGCATTCATGCCATGATTTAATGTGAAAGACAAATAATTATAGCATATATTTATTGAGCAGAGCTCCTCAGCCAGGGAGATTTTTACCTATAAATTGATGTGTTTAGTGGAATGATAAGTAAAGTAAGGAAACATAAAATGATGAATCTTAAATTAATGGTGTAGATCTAACAAGCTGGTGATTTTCTTTATAAGTTGAATTTTAGTGGTGAAAGTGGACAGCCTTGTTTGGCAGCTTTGCATTTTTCATATTTATGAACTAATAACTATTATTCTGTGAAAGCTTTTATGTGCCCAGTGTGCTTACTGATACAGAAAATTTGATGATTTAATCATATAATTGTTTCCTGGAATTACTGTAGGAATGTATTTTTTTCTATTTCAGAGGTAGAGACAGCATTTTTTATCAGTATGTTTCCTGGATCTTTAGCTTTTTATGAATTAATGTTAATAGCATTGCGGAGTGGTTAGGGACCTTTTTACCTAAAGGTTGTAGGTATGACCCCATATGTGGGGCACTGCTGTCCGGATCAAGTTACTTAATCTGAACTGTCTCAGTAAATGTCCAGCTGGATAAACAGATAACATGTACAAACGTAAGATATGTAAGTTGCTCTGAAGAAGGGTATCTACTAAACTGCAATATACTGAATAATATCTGAATGTTTGTATATTGTCTGAATGATGTGTGTTAAAAGAAGTAGTGGGGCAATAACTGAGCTAAATGTTTGGTAGAGCTCAGTACCGCCCTGGTGAGTTATAACCCAGAGGTGAGTTACTGGTATAATTTATTTGTGATGTGTGATGTTTTTATCTTATTCATGTTCAGGAATAATAGAGTTATGTTTTTCAGTCTTTAGATTATGATGAAAAAGGTTGAGTGTACATCTCTTGGGCCATTTTGTTGTGCTGTCTATCATTTTTATGCTAGCCATGTTGTTTCCAGTAACTTTTATTTATGCTCTGTTTACTGTAGGTCATATGGTGCTTTCCCCTTAATTCCCCTCATTATCATTCAATCTCAAAGAGCATAGTTTAAAACCACTAACTGCCATCAAAGTGTTGTGCTAAACACTTTTGGATGCTCCGGATCTTGCTGATGAAGGCATTCGTTTCAGGGTTTTGAGTCTGTTTGCAGTTGCTGGCAGTTTTAATGTGTTCTCCTCTGAGGGACTGTTTTAGATATCCCCATACTGTGGGGACATTTTAACAGCATCTTTATGTATGTCTATGTTTTATGTGCTCATTTATGTGGCTTTTTTGTCATAATCTCTGAGCAGAGACTTATTGATTTCCCATGCAAATAGGATGACTGCAGTCTGAAGAATCATCTGTGCCCTGAGCGTCTACGCTTCCATTAATCATAACCCAAAACTGGTCTTACAGTCTTTATAAAACCATCAACTCAAAACTCATTTAGGGAAGGAATCAATCAAGATGCTCCTGTAACAGATTATTCAGCTCAGCAAAGGTCTTCATTTCCCCAGACGAAAAACTGAACCATTTCAACCTTTTCATCTGCAATGCAAACACAGCTGCCACATATCCACAAAAAAGGTCTCTTCCTAATGTTATATATGACTTCCAGACCTATAACTCTGTATAAATTTACCCCAAAGGGAGTGGGTTTCTAAGGCACTTGATTGAATATGATATGATGTGACATTTGGAAAAGAGAGCACTCCGTATACAAACCGAAAGAATCAACTATAACCTGACAACAGAATAATATATCAAGATTGTATGACAATAACACGTTCCGCAGTACCGTGGTACCACAGCAGACACATGTCTCACATGCTTTGGCACAATCACTCAGTTAGAAAGAAAGATCATACCAATCGCTGTCGTCTTATTAGCGTGATATATATTACTGTAACATTTAAATGCTAGCTTCTGTTCCTGTCGTTCTTAAGAGCACCTTTCTGTATGATGTGTGAATGTGTGTCCATGTGTCTCTTGTCTTGCCCAGTGCTACGCAGTGCCAGAGCCAGTTTTATAATGCACCACGGTTTAGTACAGTGCAGAGGGGGTTGGGGGGAAGCAACAGAACAGGTGCAGTTAGACGATAGATGGGATGCCAGAGACAAACTGTGCCAGCTTCCACTGAGGGGAAGAATGGAGGAACATTGTTGTGACTCGATCCTGCATGTACCTGAATGTATTCTGTGGGTCACCAGGAGCACAGTTCTATCCCATGGTCCATCAGGAATAGAGATATTAATATAACATGTAATAATATATAATACAATTATATAATATAATTATAGATTTTTTTCTTTCATAGTACATTTCTATTCCATTGTCCCATCTTTTTTAATTTCAGAAAGATTATCATCAAATGTTCTATTATTCCAAGCTCTCTTATTAAAATCAGAGAGAATTGATGAGATGGGGATTAGACGAGGTTTTTAGTGCCGAAATCTCTACAGCAGACTGAGAGACGGGCATAAAACTGTGCGTAAAATGTGCGTGAAACTATGCAGTCCTTCCTGTGCCTCTAAAAATGAGCAATGCACAAAACAATTCCCCAGACTTTCTACGAGCTGCACGCACAGCACTGTGTGTTTTATACAACGATACGACTAGGAATTATGAATGACATCAGCAGGGTGTGGCTTTCAGCTCAGCACTATGTGGGGAGCTAACTCAGCCACGGCAGCTATGCCAGCCCCAATCCTGAGAGCCTGCAGCAACGTGATAGTCCTGTCCTTTATCTATGATGCTGTCATGTAAAGTTATCGCCACTTGTCTCGACAGTTACGATCAGTAACAGATGAGTCCCTTTTATTTACACGGGATAAATCACTTGTTCTCCACTCTCTGCCTACTTGAGACCAGCCTTTGTGATGAAGAACCTAACTTTAAAATGTATATTACTTTCCTATCCAGGTGGCGGTTGTGCATTGTGTCTGATGTGCCGAGTGTCTGGTGACATAAATTCCGCACAAACCTTTAAGCCTGTGTGCTCTTCTGCTCTCCTATGCCAGCCACCCAGCACCAGAGCACCACAGCAGTGGAAAGAAGCAGAGCAACGATAAAATGCCCAGAGTTCATGGCACGGTATCCTCCCCCTTGTTTGCCTCTGCCCCGAGACTCTGGATTCATCACAGTTAATCTGAATCAAAGGTGCAGTGAGCAGAAATGCCCCTGGAATGCATTTCGCTGGGAATGTCAGAAAGCGGAATCCGGCGCTGGTCTAAAATCGTCTTTTTTTATGTGCAATGCAGAGAGATGCTGTATGGTGATGTCACACGGTATATCGCAACTCACTTTTGAAGTTTATAATGAAAGAAAGACCCCAGCAAAGTGTGCACAATGTGTGTTTTTTACTGTCTGTTTTGTTGTTCTCGTGTTTTCGATGGCATCCATTATAAGGCTCACAATGGCAGTTTTTCTCCTCCCCTGCCTCTCTCTGCAGTGCAGAGTCTGCATGCTCCACAGCTGGCATGATTGTTTTAAGGTAGCCGTCTATGACAGTTATAAAGGGCCTCTGCTTCATTCTCCCAGACTGGAGGGGCAGGTAGTTGTGGATGGCAGCAAACATTAACCTTTTCAATGCAAATTATAACAGCTTTCATCATTGTGTCTCCAGTAAAGGCACAGAAAGGTCAGGTCTGTCAGAACCCCACAAATAAACGTCTCTAATCTGACAGCCAATCCGCTGTTGGATGATCTTTTTCTGAAATTACTGTAGGTTCAACTGATGTGGGCTGGTCTGGAACCCTTACGTTGGGTAAAATTATCCCCGTGTCTTAACTGCAATCAGTTTGTATGTCTAGGTTTCCCAGAGCAGCCTGGAGAGGTCGCTGGAGAGCACTTAATGAATCTGTCACAGCTAAAGAGCTGCCATGCAAGAAGAGATCATGGCCCATTCCTATTGATGTAGCAATCTCATTACATGATTCTGCTGACATCAGAGGAGGCCAGAAAGTCTGGACGGTATTTTATCTGCCAGATGAAAGCACTTCAGCCGAAGAACTTAAAAATCAGCGAGCGCATTTTCAGACCTATCAACTTTTTGTGGAGAGAGCACCCATTCCTTTGCCTCTGAGCTGACATAAAGGACATTTTAAGAGCAGGTACAAATGCCAGCCTGTGAAATTAATCTCACCGCAGCCTGTGCCCACAGACTCAGAGCTGATGCTTTCTGAAGCTGTATCATCCTGGTGTTCCTGGCGGAACAAGCCATTTTAGGGATGGTGCTGGAGTGAAAAGGAGTCAGATAAAAGCTTTGGGGATCTGTGTCCTGCCGAGATAACTGTTCCTGCACCATGTGTGTCCAGGTTGTGCCACTGACTTTGACTGACTTTGAATGACTTTGACTGCTACCTGGATGCATTTTCCTTTAACTTTGACAAAGTTAAATGTAAATGCAAGCATGCCATTTATTTTGGTGGAATAGTCAGATTTCACTTTTTTTTCTTACCCCCCTTTTTACTCGGCTCTTTGTACAATTGCTAATTGTAACACTTTAGGCTTGTCTCACTGTGACAGCCTCTGCATTCATGCGAGAGTAATCCACAGATGCACACTCCCACCATCATGGCTACTGTCCCACAATGCACTACAGTGAAGTGGGAGCTGATTGGAGGATAGGTGGTATTCTGCTGATCTCCTGATGCTGTCAAGCAAGCAATTTGCAGGTGTCCATTGAGTCACAGGGTACCTTAGACTGGTTAGACAGGGTAGACCTGCTGACTAACCCACCCCAACCAGGAGAAAGAAGGCAATTTTTTCTACCACTGTAGGCTCCTAAACTTTTCAGCAGATGATCCAACTGGGCTCACCTTATGATCAAGACAAGCACCTTGCTGACTGAGCCACGTAGAAGCCAGGGTTCACTGCTTAAAAAAAGCTGAACACATTATAAACAAGTTTTTTTGTTAGTTGTTTTGTTATATAGATGTAAATCCTAATTGATTACAAATGCTAATCAACATATATGATAATGAAAAACTGTAATGAAATAACCAATAACAATAGATATCCTCACAGTTCTATGCCATGGTCCTGTGTGTCCTCTTACCCCATACAAATGAGTATGGAGTCTAATATACATACTTCATACAAATGTGAAACATACTGAAAAATCCCCACCATGCATTGCCTCAGTAGTGATATCCTCATTACAGCAATCAGCAAGTAAGATATCATGGCCTGTTTATACTGTGTCTGCTTCACATCACTGAGTTTAACCGGGGTGAGTAGGTAACAGAGTTTTATCTCCTCCTGGTGGAAAAATAAGGAGTAGCATCTTGCTCCATCAATGCAACAGTTTTGAAAAGCACACACAGAGCAGCATATCCTGTTTAAAGAGAAATGCATTACAATTACATCTTATTATCAGTGTTCAGCCATGAGACAAATTCAATTATTCTGAAGGTTTGCCTCTCAATGGATTGATCTTACATTGTCCTCTTATTAATAAAATGTTACTTTTCAGTTCTCAGAGGTAGTTGATGTTATCGATGTGGTGCTCCACTTAAATAAAACAGTGGGGTGAGGAGTTTTATCTTGGTACCTAGAAATATAATCAAGTTAACATCAAAATACTGTCTCAAATTAATAGTAATATATAGACTACACACACAGTATATCTTCAAACTGTGTACATATTTCCTGTATTTCAATAGTTAGAAATAAGCAAAAGCTACTGTCAAAATACCATGTTTATTTTTTTTTGTTCCGTGTAAAAATATTGTTATGTAATATGCACATTACATATTAATAGACTTTTGGATCAGTGTTTGCCTTTCTATGACTGCCTGTGTTTTGTTATCGCTATTGCCATAATTATTGCCAACAATTATATTTAAAATATGAGTTATTTATTTCACAGACCATATACATGGATGTTCTGCATTTTGTGAATAATCAGATCGAAAATCAGCGGCACTGCTTTCATGGTTCATTAAAGGGAGATTGGAGCTTTTCCTTCAGAATGACCCCCAGTCTACCTGAACAATTATAATTTGACGTGCTTGCTTCCTGTGGCTTTAGTCATTCTGAGTCATCAGGGAAAAGACAAAAGATGAACCCCAGGTGCAGGTGTTAATTTTATGAGCTTGACACCCATGTACACGGTCCCCACAAGGCAGAACGTGATGTACATCTTTCCCCCATCCCAGAGCTTTTATTCTCTCAAACATCCCTTGCTGTTCTTCAGAGTGCTGCATTTGGAGATTTCTGCTTTTACGGGATAAAGAAACGAGCAAAACCAGCTGCTTTAGAGATGGCGCTGGAGTGAAACGGAGTCAAATAAAATCTTTTGGCATCTGTGTGCTGCTGGAATAACTGCTCCTACACCATGTGCGTCCAGGTCGAGCCACTGAATTTTATTTACTGACACCTGGATTCTCTTGACATTTGTCTTGAACCTTGACTAAATTAGATGTAAATGCAAGTATGACAAACCACGACTGTGACCACAGGTTGTCACAGTGAACACTATCGAGCATGTAGAGTGAACAGTACGCAGTGCATTTCAGCACTCGTGGTGGCTCTGGACACTGCTCAGGGCAATAAAACACCAGTATATACTGGGGGCAGCAGTGTGGCATGGTGGTAAGGAGAAGGGCACATAACCAAAAGGTTGCTGGTTCAATTCCCCACTGGGGCACTGCTGTTGCATCCTTGGGCAAGGTACTTATCCCACAATTGCCTCAGTAAATATACAGCTGTACAAAGGGGTAAAATTGTAACCTATGCAAGTTGCTCTGGATAGGAACATCTGCTAAATGGCAGTAATGTAATGGCATGAATCCCAGGGCGCTGTATACTGGTGCATTTTAGGGCCAGTTTCACAAGCGCATGATCAGGGCAAAAACATTTGAATTTATACCGGTTTGAAGTTTTTTCTTGCCCCAGTTAATGTGTAATTGTAAGTCTTTATCACCCAATAATTGCTGTGTTAATTAATTGACCTGACAGAATTTACAGCTTTTTGCAGCAAGTAAGGTTTAGAGACTATTTTTGTATGGAGTGAGGTGAATAATTAGTGTGACTTGATAAATTGTTGGACTTGTACCACTGTACATACTGTAAGATATAGCATCACTTATACTGTAGTAATTACTCTTACCTGCACTTATCTGTAAATAATACTATTCTTGTGCACTACTGGTGAGATGCTAACTGCATTTCATTGGCTTTGCACCTGTACTCCGCACAATGACAATAAAGTTGAATCTAATCTAATTAAAAAAAAAAATGTCTATCCAGCTTGTTGACAAAACTGTTTTGCCTGAATAAGAAGAGTCACATGTGTTAGCATGGCTGTGGAATTAGCTTGATTGTCTGTTTACCTATGCAGTCACACCACTGCAGCTATACACTGAAGACCAAGGTGAAGAATAAGATCGCTTATGAAGGGTTCCCTTGTCATTGGATAGAGCCAGTGCAGGATAAGGCTAAGGACTATTGGACATTGGGTCTCACATGCCCATGGGGGCTGACAACTTCTTAAACAGCACTTAGTGTGGGGTCATGCAAAAAAAAACCTTATGGAAATATCATTGGATGAAACAAATATTTACAAATCCTCTTCATAAAGGCTATTGTATTAGTTTATGTTTGGACTGCCCAACTAAACATTTTGGCTGATTTCTTTTTTTTAAGATTTTATGTTGAAATGCATATCTTCAGAGAATCAAACTCTCTGACAGAACATATATTTGTTGGGTCTTCATTTTTGGCCCACGCTGGGAAGTCGCTAATTTGCAGCGGCAGTGCCTGCTTGTGGTTCCCATCCCAGATGGACCACTGTGTTTATACCCTTAAGAGCGGTACCTAACCAGGACTGCCTCATTAGATATCCACCTGTGTAAATGAGTGATTAATTATACAGAATCTAAGCATGCCCCCCGGGAAGGACATCTACATGTAGAAGAATTCCAGAATGAATGATACTGATCACGTGCAGGTATCTCTGTTTGAACTGAACAGCCCTCTCAACTGAATGATTTTTATAATTATAAAAACGTAGTAAAGTGTTTATTGATCTATTTATCTGGTGGACCCTCTCATCCAGAGTGATTTACAAGGCTAATTAGGCATAGTCGAACAGACCCATACCACAGGATCAACGGGGGCAACCTGAACGAAAGGTAGGCTACCGAACAGCCGTTATTTCAGCTAAAACACAATACGCCACAAAAGCACATTAATCATTATTTATGTAACTGTAAATGTGCTCGAGTTCTTCACTGGAATTCCTCACCACAGAAGAGAGAAAAAAAACATACTTTAGGCTGCATAACACTTTTGCCTTCAATCAATAGGCTACAGTAGCGTAATTAGTGGTAGGCTAAACAAAGTATGCATTTTTGTCGTGTGATCCCGGACTTTGGTTATGCTTGTGCAGTAACCACGAGATTCCTTTCCAACTCTGTCGTGTGTATGAGACGCCCCCGACTGACCCGTTAATTATGTCCTAATTTGACCTTTCCCTCGCTTAGAACGACCTTGGGAATGGACACGAGAGGATCTGGATGGCTTGCATCAGGAGTAGCCCTAATGACCAAAACGATGTAATACGATGGCTCACCGAGGTTGTTGATTCATGAGCTGTGATCTAAATCAACAATATACAGGCTTGATATGACAATATGATGTAGACCGATGCCGTACATATAATCTGAAAATCGTATATGTACCGCTGTATTAGAGGGGCAGTTCAATCTGCCCACTTAACGACTGATCCACAGCAAAGCACAAGTAAGTCAATAACAATAACACATTCAAAACATTCTTAAGTACCTCGGAACTTTTGAAACTTTTTGTTTATTTCGGACTGGACCAACTTAAATAGTCCAATAATTAATATCCAGGTCCAGCAAGTAATGAGAAAAGTAGACGTGACTATATGACTTTCCAGGATATCGACTCTTCATGTTTAGATTAAATTTTGCATCTGGTTCATTACTGGTTTAGCACCTTATTTTATGGGAATGGAAATGTGTTTTTCCACCCTCACTGGCAAGAGGTCCGATAAATAAGAATGTTTCTCATCAAAGAGATGCTACGGGGAACCATGCGGATATCAGTCCAAAGGGTCTGCGATTTTTAATTGTTTAACCCCCCCCCCACCGCCCCTTCTAACATGGAATATAGGCATAGTTATTTGTTTGTAGACACATTACTCTTGATATAATTAGTAAGTAAATCATCACCTTCTTTGTGAAAATGTTTTTCCTCATGTTCTATTGGTTCATATATAAAATATAATTCGTGTTGTTTATTTTTTAGTATCAGAGTAAACAATTTTATTGATCACATTATATACGTTGCATTTCCGACACCTGTATTTAAATAACTGTTTTACAACTCAATATAGGCTACTCCAAGTCGCAATATAGTTCTGTGATTTTTTTTTTCAAACGTTAAAACATGTATTATCGATATGGTGATGAAGGTTTAGAATCATTTTAATGACTTATGCGCACAGTCTCTTTCTGGGAGATCTTCCTCACACTGCTTTAAAACTTAAAATACTAACGATCTTCCATTAGTCTAAGGAAGGTGTTTAAGTGGATGTTTCGATGTTTAATTTATGGCTGCACAGGGATTATTTTTTCCGTAATATCTTAAATCGGTTTGACCGAGGGATTCTCTCTGACTGCTGGAGCTTTCTTATGGTAACTGAGGAACTCCAGTGAAACACGTCCTGTCCTTTCCACCAGCGAATATCGAACAGCTTCTTGAAGCATCCCCGTGCTGGAAACACTGCAATCCCATGTAAAACCTCGGGTGTATGCACTCTTCCTGCAGCTTTTGGCAAGCGATGCTGACAGTGACAGCACGCCTGCGCAGTGCGTCTCCACTGGCTCGGTGCTGAAGTTGGGCGGATGGAAGAAAAACATCTCCGATGGAAAATAAACGGCAGCGTGCAATTTTGCTGTGTGATTTAACAAACAGCAACGTAAAACACTTTTAAAGTAACCGCATCCGCAGACTGCCACCTAGAATAAGAAGGGTAAGATTAAATGTATTTTTTGCACATTGCATGTCATGATATCCCACCCGCTATAGCTTGTTCCGTCGTGCAGAAAATGAGATTAAAATACAGAATAAACTGGAGATTGCTTTTTTATTTGAGGCGCTTTTCATCCTAAGTGGATGTACTTTTTTGGATTCGGAATAGTAGTTTCCAATCACAGTGCAGTGTCTTTGTTGTTAACGGAATCGTTTGGTCATGCCTGCAGTGACTTAGTTCAGATGCTTCGAATTTTACAGCTGGAGCAGCAACCAATGCAAAACACCAAGGCAGCAACAGCGAGATACGAATGCGAATGCCGTAATGACAAGCAAGCATAAAATAACGAATTAGTATTTGGTGAGGTCATTAATGCAGCTCCTTTGATGATAGCGGTGTTAGAACTGTCGGCCCACTTGTTTTATGAATCGCTGTATGTTACAGCTAGCCCGCTAGCTAGCTACCTTTTCAGTGATAACGCTAGTTGTGATTTAGCGATGAAATGTTTGAGTAACGTTTTTTGCTCATAGGCTACGTCTGTAGTCTGAACTAAGACTAAACGCCCACGGTGTGTGCTGCCGCAAACTGGCACTACAGCTACCACAATGCACACCGGTTCACTTTTTTGCCATTTTAATTAATTAATCACTCTATTAATTGATATGTATGTCTGTTTGATCGTTTGTTAGCAATCATGAGTACTTCATTTGAAAATATGACTGTAAATCATTTGTCCATGCAGCGACTACGGCAGTTTATAACGTAAGATCTGTATTTAATACTAATACGTACAAGATGTAGTAAATAATAACGGGTACAAAATCTGCCAGCTATATTAATTACTTGAGTTTAGTCCATAAGAAAATAAATTTCCTTTTATTGTAACGTATGTAACTGTAACGTACTGCCAATATGTCAATCCATCCATGGTTTTAGCTACATTTCTATGGTTACTATGGTTACAGTCACAGATATTGGAATGTTCACTTACAAGGGCTGGTAAGGTGTACAGATCATGTTCTTCTCCTAAGCTCACTCCTAACAGGTAGTTAAGTAGGCTAGTTAGGCTTTCATTGAAACAAATAATCATCATATTAAATTGCATTAACATTAGGTTAATCCTGACATCATTTAGTGTAAATGAAAATAGACATGATACATGACTGTGCAGTAGGTACATACAGCAGGCCTGGTATAATGGTGGCATGGAAAACAGAAACATTACCATTACTTCTTTGGCGGTCTCACTCCTCTGATGCTGGTGCATCTGAAAGCAAAAGTGCTCCTTATCATAATGTCTTCCTCTTGATTATGAAGTAATGAAAAGTAAAGAGTTACACTGGCATACACCATGCAGTTCTGCTGACTACAGTCTTGCAGCATGAATGTCCTCTAGTTTCGAAGTGTGTGTGGAAGATGTGTGACCTGCCTGACCCAGAAGAGAGCAGCATGTCTACATCAGCACCTCCTGGATAGATTCTCTGAGCCAAACTTTGATTGAAATCATATACATAAAATCAGATACAGTTTGTACTTTGTATTGTAACTTTTTTCTTGGTGGGGCATCAGAACACAGTGATTGTTATATCAGTAAAATATCAGTAAACTCCTATTTTTGCCAGAATCTGACATTCAATCCAAAATTTGAGAAGCCATAGTACTTGGTCACACATCACAACCATGGTTATTTTACTAGCAGCCCCAGAAGACCATAGGAACCATTATCACATCTGAAGACATGGGAATTAAGTTCTTGAAATAAAGTTTACACCTACTGCAAAGAGTGTTTATTTAGTCAGGTTTCTAAATTCAGATGGTACATCTTCATGATTTCATCTGAGACTTCATGGAAGCTTAAGCTCTCACTGAGCATGTCCAATGTCCCCTGCATGTTCTCATGTGTTTCAGACGTGATGCTCAGATGCTCCGACTCTCACTGCGATGAATGATCTCCACACCGTGCGCTGAGTTACACTGAAGACCACGTGGAGACAGCACCCCAGAAGGACCCCGCGACATCCCCCACCCACCCCCACCCCTCTCCAAATGCCTGCAACCCTGGCCTGCCGCCTCAGCACCCCCGGCCTCTGTCAGCGATGGTGAGAGGAGTGCAGAGTGAAGGTCCCTGTTTTCTCATGCTTGCCGTTCATCCCGTCCCAGTTCAACATCTTACCTCAGCACCATGAGTCTCCTGTCTGAGCTCTCTAAGGACACTCACTAATTTGTCTGGTAGGTAAGGATTCTCCTATCACGTTGTATGCATGACTTGCTCCACTTGGCTCGCCACCAAGCTTTAAGAGTGACGGAAGGCTATGTTGCAGATCGGTGGTGGGCCTGCCGTTGTTGGGGTGGGACTGTGTTTTACAGAAGCGATTTTACCCAATGTGGATGCATGGCAGTAAGCAAGTAATGAGTTGTGTGGGGTTTGCTGTTTCTGCAACAACAGTGAACTAGAAACAGCAAATCCTGCTCCATGCACACACACACACACACACACACACACACACAATAACACACACTCTCTCCCTCTCTCTCTCTCTCTCTCTCTCTCTCTCTCTCTCTCTCTTCTTTCTCTCATGAAATAACTGATCATTATAATGATTACAATGTAACAATGTCAGAAGGAAGTGCAGATAGGTATAAATGGACAACCGGATTTTTCAAAAATAGGACCTGCTGCATAAAGCATATTCAGCCTGTTTTCTGATGTGTGCGCCTGTCTCTTAGGATACTTGAGCTCATTCATGTTGACCGTATTTTCTGTTTCACACATTTAGCCTGTGATATGACACCTTCCTGAGTGGCTATGGGATCAGTTCCTCTCTCACACTCATGATCATAATCACACCATAATCACCCATAACGTTGTTGGAGGGTGCCAGGAGTGCTGATGGGTGTGTGTGTGTGTGTGTGTGTGTTGAGCGGGGGTGGGGCAGGGTTAGCGCTGATGGGATAAATGTGTGTGTGTGTGTGTGTGTGTGTGTAGCAGGATGGGGCAGGGTTAGTGCTGACAGGCTGAGTCAGTGTCGGGGGTTGAGTGTGTGTTTGTGTTGGGGGGGGTATGGGCTAAGTTCATGGGGGGTGATTGCTAATGGGTTGAGTTGTGTGGTTGTTTGGAGGAGGGGGTGATTGCTAATGGGTTTAGTGGGGGATCCTCTTCAGGGCAGTGAGCCGTGCTTTTCTCCATGCATCACTTGCTGCAGCTCTGGAATGTGTGCAGTAACTGTGAGGGAAGATGAGCAGGCTCATGTGCAGAAGCACGCCTGAGCCTCACTTTCGCTGGCCTGCCCCCTCCATCCGCGGCAGATCCGCGGCCTGTCACCCGTTAGCCTAAATTTAACTCGGGCCAATTAAAGTTTCATGTGAGGCTGCGGAGGGCCACAGAGCGGGCCTGTAATCTACAGCATTCTACATGTGACTCTGAGAACCAGGGGTAAGAGCTGTGGCCGGGCTTAAGCCGTGAATCGCTAAGTACACTTTCAACCTCAGTCTTGTCGAAGATGCTTTAGAGAGATGAAATGACTCGGAGCACGGGCTGACGTTTCCCCAGGTTCCATAAGCCTTAGAGTTTGCCTCTGTGTCAGATAAGAACAAAGGACCATGTGTGATCAAGGTGGGCAATGTAAATCATGTTTCGTCACAGGGAAACCCTGCTCTGTACAGCTCTGTACGGATTGCAGCACATATGTCTGTGTTACGGTAATATTTCTGTAAATGAATTATTGCAGTTGTATTTTTTCTTCCCATCAGTGTGAGATCTTAGACAACTTTTGTGAAGATGGTGCTTTTTTTTTGAAGATAAAAACACTGACATATACTTGTTGATGGAATGTAAGGACAAATGTTGATTGAATCTGTGCATTTTTCTCTGAATCAGCTAACTGAGCAGTAGCACAGGGAGTTCACTCTGAATGACACCGTTAAACACATTTATGTTTGTATATGAAAGAACATTTCATTGCATTTATGGACCATAGTATGTGTAATCATTGTAGTAGTATACTTACTCTACAGCTGTACCATCCTGTAAAGCAATTTACACTTTACAGTGTTACAGTAACTACAATACATAGTGTAATGGTAAGGGTCTGTGAACTAGCCCAGCATAGGAACCCATCCCATTTAAAGCCTTACCAAAAGCATTCTGATAATAATGCTAGGTTGTGCCTGTAGCCATATCAGAACAAGTAATACACATGCTCTGTGTATACTGTCTGTGATAGTTTTGCTGTCTATGATAGTTTCATGAACTCCCCAGCTAGAGTTGCTAGCCAGTAAGGGTGTGCCGACTAGCAGGAAAATACTAATATCGATACAATTTTGGACAATTTTACAACTTCGAATATCATCCAACTATTTTGAGATTTCTGTAGTTGGATAAAAAGCCTGAGCAACAAAAATAATGGGAAAACTCCTTAATCCAGTGAGTCACTTGTAATTCCATTTTAATTGGCCAGAATTATTGTGAGTACATTATGTTAGAGTGCCTCACATTAGGCTTGGTTCAGCCATTGTTATTATTTGCAGGGCATTTCACATATAGTTATGAACATTTACGAAGCTGTGCACAGTCCAATAATATCTCCAACAGGGAGAGCGTGTAGCCTACACACGTTTATTTTGTGGTTTTTTCTACTCATGTAGGCTAACAGTTAAGAAAGAGCCTAACGTATACAGCATCCCCCTGGGACTGATATATGCAGTTGCAACCTTGAAATTGATTTGAATTATAAAGAAGAAGATTTTGACTTGAGAGAAATGCATGTCTTCAGTATTATTTCCCCTAAACAATCTTGAGATGAGTGGATGTCATTATTATTTTATAGGTTCTAAAGTGTTTGTCTAAAGAGAAGAGCTCAAAGTTTGGACACGCCCATATTGTAAAAAAAAAGACAACAAAAAAATCTCAGCTGAACTTTACTGTCTATAGTAAAGTGAGGTCAGCACACCCCTACTAGCTAATTAGGTAATGCCAAGAATAGAAAGCTAGCTAAAATGCTGTTGGTAGCTACTGCAGTAGACCACTAGTGATTGAGATGTTTTATACTGTAGCTTGAATGTTGGACAGTGTGTTTTATGAAAAATGACTGTTTTTGAGCAGTATTGTCAATATAGAGGATTTGTTGTTCTCGTGTATCTAGATACTTGCTACAGTAGTCCAAATGGCTGAGCACAACACCTGGCAGACTTTCTACATTCTGCTTCCCTGGGTCACACATTGCCTAGCAACAGTGACTTGGCTTCAACTCTTTAAAGTTCTACCAATGTGTACAAATGGTTCAAAGTTGAGTTTTTAACAGCTTGTAAATCTAAAAGTGCAACAGTTACTGACAAAATGATACAGGATACTGTACAATGATAAATTATATGTAGTGTTAAACCTAAAAGACTGTGAGATGAATTAGAGTTCATTCATAGAGTGTTTTTAAAGAAAATGATAAACAAGGGAGGGTCATATTGGATTTCAGGAGTTTTGACATTTTGGGGAAATCAGTGATTGACACACTTTAATAGCTGCCTTGATGATAAATATTTCATGACAATAATAATTCTGTGAGCAAAACTATGTGTTTAAATTGAGTCCTGCATGTGGTATCAGAATGGTGTGTATAGTAGTGAAAGTTGGCTGCACATTTTTCACCTGTTCATCTCTTGCATGTGTTCATTTCTTTTTTAAATGAGTTTAAGAGTAAAAAGCCTGTTGTTGCTAGACAATAAGTAGTACAATGTTGTGTATTTTATGGCAGGCAAAAAAGGTTTCATGAAATCAAAGCAGTTTAATAGATAAATGTTCAATTTATACATGGACCCATCAACATACAGGCAGTGTCCAGTATACATTTCATTAGGAAAAGAAAAGATGCATCTCAACCAAGTGAGCATTTTTACTTCTTTTTTCTCCTTTTTACATGAGCAGTAGATAAGCTGTCTCGTAATAAGATGTGCAAAATTTTAGGCGTTAAAATCAGAAAGGCTGAAAGTTGTTTTTTTCTTGCCTTTCCCACTTAACTCTTGACACCATCACCCACATTTTGTTTAATAGTCTGTAGATGCAAAATACTCTCAGTCTCCAGTCCCCAGTTCGGCCTCTGTATGCATTTTTCACATCAGTAGCTTCCGTGAGCATTCACGCGTTTGTCTCGCATTCAGCACATCTGTCCCTCATGAATAAAAAAAAAAAAATGACTGTACATTTATATACAGCATGCCACTACAGTGTATCAGTGTTCCCCACCCAGGAGGAAAGGCATCATTACCCAGCATGCCTCTCTGCCAGAGGGCAAAGGGCAGGGGCCACAGAAGCTGCCACTCCACCATTAGGTGAAGCCAAAGGCAGGTGGAGCAGAGAGTAAGAAGGACAGCAGGTGCCGCGCGTGTCGCTGCTGGCTGTGTGAGTTTAAACAGGCTGCCATATGTACCCCCCTGGAAAATGTCAGTACTTAGCTTTATAATATTGTAAGGAGAGGCAGTCATCTGACAGCGCTGGCACTAACTGGTGCCGAACGACACAGGGAGTTCCCTTTGCCTGTTTGTTAGCACATTCAAATAAGACGCTCTTCCAGGTTGCATCTTTAAATAAAGGTGTAATAAACAGATAACTTATTTCGACTGTGTAAAAGTACGTTCATGGTCTTGACACACCCGTAAACTGCCAGTAATTTGTAGCTTTATTCAATTTACACACAAGTAGTTAATATCTTCTTCAATAATCTGATACAGAATACATGAAGAAACTGACCATTGTTTGTATGGTATGTTATCAGCAGTTGCAGTTGTATATCTGTGTGTTTTCTTTATCTGTAAGCATGCTTATTTATTTGCATGTAGCTGTGTTTGGCTTTCGCGGTCTTTCCATGACCATACAAAGACTGGGTGAGCACATACTTTACAAGAACATTGGTTCTTGTCTGTGGGTTCTGCGTCAGTGTGGTTGTTTCTCATT
The DNA here is from genome assembly GCA_019176425.1 of Megalops atlanticus. Classification (NCBI taxonomy): domain Eukaryota; kingdom Metazoa; phylum Chordata; class Actinopteri; order Elopiformes; family Megalopidae; genus Megalops; species Megalops atlanticus. The sequence continues at coordinate 26,760,965 of CM032890.1, forward strand.
GACGCACTGTAGTCTCTCAAATGCACAAGCCTTTGCATAGTGCTTTGGGCCCATGGGTTTGCCAGGAAATGTACTGCGCACAGCCGTATCCATCAACCAGGAGCCATAACCTTTGGGACTCTGGGCTGATATGTTGGGAGAGATTTAATGAGGAGTGGGAATCAGAACAATGTCCCTTCAGGTAAGGAAGTCCACTCGTCAGCTTTTTACATTTGAATTTTAATTTGTGAATTAAATTTTCACACTGTGTGGTTAGGCCATTCTTTCGAGTTTAAACAAACTGCTATGACTTATGTAATACATAAGTCATGTTTTTTTTTTCCTAAAATTACGACTCCAAATGAAACTAGTAGAATGTATAACACAGAATTTGAGGCTTTGATGAGTCTTAGAGTGTGCTCAACATTTGAGAGCTGCCCTTTGGAGGACCAGTAAGAAGGGAGAGTGCTGCTACGACAGTGTAGGGTGCCTTAGCAAAAACAGCCACTGCCTTAAATGACACAGTTCATCTAATTTGAGGCTTTCAGTCTTTGGACTTTAATCCTTCAGATACTGTGCCGAAAAAAAATGCATAGACACACAGTGACTTCCCCTTTCCTGCTCCTGTGAGCTGAACAGCGCCCCCCTTGATGAATGCTACTTTGGCTTATGTGTCTTGTGGGTGGCTGTGGAATTGCAAGTTGTCAATGTTCATCGTTCTGTAATGTAACTTGCATGGATATTACGGAGACCAAGAAAACACGAGACATGGGGATATTTTAGAGAACATGAGGATGCTTTAGACAATGAAAGGATATTTTTCTAAGGAATAATGTGGAAGTAATGTGCAGGCAGAAGGCACATTTCCTCAGTGTAAAAGAGATTTACTTCTAATAAGACAACTGAAACAGTGGACAGAATGTTAACAGCCATTAAAGCACTGATACAGATAAACAGTGTATAATAAGATTAAAAACAGTTTGTCATATAAAGATAATTTGTTATGTTATTTCAATTTATTTATTCATTGATGAAACATAGCTGCCCATTTGTGTTCTGAACACAATCCCTAGGGCAAGTAGGAGACTATAAAGACAAATATAGTTTTGGCCCCAGCAGAGAACACAGGAGAGCAGGAAAAAGGAGGGAGTAAAGTTGGTTAGAGAATCACAAAGCTGTTTGTGTACTAATGGTGCCTGTAGTATGGTACAAGCGCATTTATGAGGACATGTACAGTGCTTTAAAAATGTGCTGTTCCCGTGCTGAAGTCTTGAAAACTGTGCTTATCTGTCTTGCGCTATAAAAGAATGTATACAATCTTCATTACTCTATTATTGCTGAAATACTTGGATATGACTCCAGTATTGCATCTGTTTAGATTTGCGATTGGAGCGTATGAATTTGATGCGTTTGGCCTGTGGATAACTGCAGAGACACACTATGAAACACTGAGGGACAAATGAAACGCAGGGTTTTCAGCAACACTTTTATTATTTTGAACAGCAAATTCTGAATGTGCATATGCATACCATGAGCTCACAGAACACAGATGTGACAGTGTGTTCAACATGGTTAATCATATGTGGGTTCTCAGGACTGAAGTTCAGGTGCTGGGTCATGAAAATAACTCTCATTGTTACATAGAATTACTTTCAGTCTTAAATATACATCAGTATTGTACAACTACTGCTGAAAATAGCTAGTGTGTGTGAGTGTGTGTGTGTGTGAGAGTGTGTGTGTGAGAGAGAGAGAGAGAGAGCTGTGTTGAGACATGATGCTGTCTGTGTCTCTGCATGTGGATGACTGACAGTGAATATGAATATGAATATTTGTTGTTGAATATTTGCACGCTCTTTTACATCTGTATGTGAAAATCCTGAAAGAATAAGGGACACTCGTAAGTTTACATCAAAGGTACAGGCTTTATGGTTTTATCAGCACTTTCAGTATGCGGCCTGAAAATATTTTAGGTAGCACAGTTTTCATGTGTACATGTTCGTAACCTCATTCCTCAGCAGGGAATTACTTTATTTTAATTAGAGACAATGTTATTTATATTAGGGCTGAAGATGTTGAAGGAGTATTGGGGATTGAAGTGAAATTTGTAGTCTTCTTGTGTGCTGAAGTCACTTTCACCTTTAATGGAAAAGTTGTGTCTGTGGCACACTCAAAATTTTATCTTATTCTGTTTACACATTCCAGTACTACTTTTGACAGGTGAAAAAATCAACAACTAGTTACTATATGGAAAATGATCTTCTACTGACAGCAAAACATAATTTATGGATAGATTTGTCCTCCTCTGTTGCCTTCATATTTAGCTCTGTGTTCAATGTTTTTGATTTTAAAACAGCAGCTGTTGGTGACAAATTGTTCATGTTTATACACGTATAAAATTAAATGTGTAGGTAAGTGAAACTATCACCTGAATTTTTTCCTCTCCATCTATCTCACTGTAACCAGGGTTTACTCTGGCTAAGCAAAGCTTATTGAAAATGTGTTTAGGCTATGATTAGTTAATCTTTTACCTTACAAAAGGCTTCTTAATTTGTGTACACAGCCGGTCCACCTCTGACATTGAGCAGGGGCAGTGTTCATCTCTGGTGTTCTGCCCATGAATATGATTGGTTACATATCACTAATTGTCTTTGAATGACTTTCACAACTAACTAACCGGTGCTCACCTAAGCCGACGTCTTAAAGTAGTAAATGCGTGATGCTACCCACCTCCTGTTTCTCCTGTAGAGAAACAACCCCAAATCTGCATCTGAACTCACACACGAGATCTGACGTCCTGCAAGAGCGTTTTTGATTGCTGTTACGTGATACGAGTTTGAGAAAACCCTGCTAATAGGCGTTTGTTTTTCCTCCTTTCCCGCAGCCCCCAAGTTTGAACTCTGCTGAAATGAGGAAACGGCAGCAGCCACACATCGAAGGCCCCCCCCAGGGCCCGGGACACCCTAGGCCCAACACCTGCTGCTTGTGCTGGTGCGGCTGCTGCAAATGCATGTGGTACGTTGCACCTACGTTTCAGATATGTTACACTTACGTTACATTACCTTTTCACACTGCTTTATGTTGCACAAATGTTTTCCATGTATATGGTCGTATTCTTAGTATATTTAAATAAACAAAAATTTGGCAGTAATGATATCTTATAAATATTTGACATATTCCCATAAGCTAACCTTTGCTCAGGAAGGCAACAGTAATGCGTGTAACTGCATTTTGTCCTAAAAAGGAGGGATTTCCCATTTCCACAAAGTGATGAAAACATGACTTCATGTGAACAAAAAGATCTGATTAAGAAAAAATATATATTTAAGGGTTATGATGCATTTTAATGGAAAACACTCCACTGTGTTCACTGCTGTCTCATACTTCCAGACTTCCAGACTCCTGATTCTGCTGTCCTGTTACTCTGTGTTTCAGGCACAGAAAATTGGGATTGTGTCAGCTTTAGTGGTGGCAGAATTGCGTTGACGTAGCTATGCTCAGAGTGGAGTTTTGCTTCATGGGGTAGCACAGTTGCTGATTTCATCATATTCATTGTAGGAAAAGGGTTACACAGCAGTTTTGTGTGCAGAGCATGTATAGAGTATCGTTTAAGTCATAATTTCTTGCTTCTTAGGGGTTGCATTGTAGCATAGTGGTAAGGTGCAGGGCTTGTAACCAAAAGGTTTCTGGTTCAATTCCCTGCTGAGGCACTGCTGTTGTATCCTTGGGCAAGGTACTTAACCCGGAAATAACTCAGCAGATATCCAGCTATATTAATGGCCAATATATAAAAAATTGTAACCTATGTAAGTCGCTCTGCACAAGAGTGTCTGCTAAATGCCAATACTGTAATGTAATGTACGTGTGTTAAGTGATTGTTAGATAACTTTGCACAGCTTTGTAAAAGAAACATAAATATTCCAATATATTTTAATGATTAAAAACATATCTGTATGTTTTACTCTGTAATATTATATCACAGAAACATGTTCGTATAATGTTGTTATTCATGTTTATGTGCTCCTCCTACACATTCGGTCTGTCATTGTGTTCTGTGTTTCTAACACAATGCCGACATTCAGTCACATGGTTTGCATACATCCCATTGTGTGTAGTGTGATAACTTACTGGATGTTGGCTTTGGGTCAACAAAGTTTGAATAATGCAGTCTAATAGTAAAATACATAGATAAATAGTCCTTAGATGACATTATGTGTTTGTGGAAATATCAATGTCATCCAGACTAAAGGGTAGAAACTGACTCTTAATCAGTTTAGAAAGGAAGTTTAAAAATTAAAAAAATAAAAATACAGTAATAAGTAGGTGATGTGCATTTCACTCTGTGACCTACAGCTTTGATGTTCAGTACCGTTCGAATGGCTGCATTAGAGACAAACTACATGATGTGTTTTATTATTTAAATGACTCGAGCAGTAGGGATGGACATGGAGTTGACTGCAGAATGTTTCGAGGGATGTCTGTTCACTGCTGCTGCTCTTGTCCTTCTGCCGCATGCTGCGGTTTGACCCCTGGAACGTTTGCATACAGCCGAATCATTTCCACGTTCACAAACAGGGCAGGCAAACAAGGCAACAAAGCAAATGGGAGGACTGATATTGCGGCCATTAGATATGCTTAAACTGGCAAGGAAAACATTAATCTCTCTCTACATAACGAAAGGAAAACATATTCGGAGGCTCTGTAGTGTTCCGGGAGGAAGCACCAGAACCACTGGGTCAGGTTAACATTTTCAGGATGTAATTAGATTAGATTTAAAGGGCATAAACCAGAAATGCTGTGATTAGCTGCAGCAATGAAAAAGTGAGATTAGCACAGGGATACAGAGCATGTTTCAGCACCTTGGCTTTGAGGGTTGAATGGCTTGGTTCACGTGAGGTTAGTGATAAGCTTGCTGTGGAGAGGTTCTGTAATGTATAATTACCATGAAAGCTGGTGGTTATAAGACCTTCTCTAGACTTTGGTAGAGTCGCCAATTGGTCTGTCTTGAGGTGACATTGACAAAATGTTGCAAAGCAAATGACATTGTATACATATACATATATGACAATGCTGTGAAGTTTTCTGAGGATTCTGAGTTTCCTGATTGTGGATGTTAACATATTTGTATTTGTGAGATGCATGGTGTTAAACTGCTCCTCTGCCAGGGACGTGTGTGCGGTGAAGTGTGCGGTGCATTCGGTCCAGTGGGGCATGTGGTCCGTTTGGAGCCTATGTGGGGGGGGGGGTGTGGGGAAGGCCTCGTCCCAGTGGAAATGGATTACAGCACGGCAGTACCAGGCCAGCACTGCGCTATTTATAGCAGTGGAACTAACACAAATACTACATGAAAATAATGAAAACATTGAGAAAGCAGGCCCACCCCCCCAGTTCTGTTTGGAAAGCAGTGTTTCCACAACCGTTCTCAATTAAGTAGTGCCATTATCTAGTCTGCGAGCAGCTATTTCCAGCCGCACATCACATGCAAAACAGCTGTGCTGAACATGTTATATATTTAGAGGCCTCTCAGCATGTGTGACCCCTCTGGCTAGCGGGCCCAGCTACGCAGCACAATAGAGACTCTAATGCAGATCCCGAAGACTCAGTAAAATTCACCACTGGGAGGCTGAAGCTTACTGAGCGTGTGTGTGTGTGTGTGTGTGTGTGTGTGTGAGTGTGAGTGTGTGTGTGTGTGTGTGTGTGTGTGTGTGTGTGTGTGTGTGTGTGTGCGTGTGAGCGTGTGTGTGTGTGCGTGTGAGCGTGTGTGTGTGTGTGTGTGTGTGTGAGTGCGTGCGCGTGAGTGTGTGTGTGTGTGTGTGTGTGTGTGTGTGTGTGGGGCGGTTTCCCGTGTGCGCTGGCAAAGACTGATGGGAGGGAATGCACAGCCCGAGGGCCGCCGAGTTTGACAAACGCAAACAAAAAAATGAATTTTGGAGGTTTTTTTTTCCCAAAGCAAACAGCCACTTTTTGATTGTCAGAGGCAAAGCGGAATTTTGTTCCTATCCAGCCGCTGTTATTGTTGGTGTTGCTGGGGTCCCCTGGTGACAGAGAACAGCACTGTGCCACTGTGTCAGAGTGTTAGGGATGGTTTGGTGCAGAATATAGAAAATGCTGACAAACTTACATAGGGCCACGTGAAGGAACCCGATATCCCTGAATTTCCTTCTTAATACAAAAGAAGGAATACCCTGTGAACACATTTGTATAGTAATGTAGTATTATTAATATTATTAATGCTAAGAATATTAGTATTAATACTTTCAGTCTAGATCAGAATGGATCCTTAATTAGTCTAATATAGTTTGTAAAAATTCTTAGTGACCGTGCAGCTACTTCTGTTGACATCTGATGGCTCACAGCCTGGGAGATCCATTTCTAATCTATAAAAATTCTTCAACACATGGCATTACTATTTTATAAAGCATACCTGAAGAATAGTGCTTTATGATGTCTAACACAGTGATATAATGAATGTTATATAAAAGGAGTGCTTTGACAGAAAAAGAACTTAGATTCAATTCGGTTAAATGATTCAGTTTTATGTAATAATGAGGCTTATGCATTTAATCACATCAATATATTGTGGTAGATTTGGAGACGTGCTGATCTCCCTCACTGTGTGTATTGGAAATGTGTTTATCCTCCTCTGACTTTGTGTGTGGCAACGTGCAATGTGCAAACTGATTGTGTTTGCAAGACGTACTGATCTCTCTCTGACAGTGTGTGCTGAAGATGTGCTGATCTCCCTGGCTGTGTGTATTGGAGACGTGCTGATCTCTCTCTGACTGTGTGTGCTGAAGATGTGCTGATCTCCCTGGCTGTGTACATTGGAGACATTCTGATCTCCCTCTGGCAGGAACGAAGACAGAGTGGAGCACGCTGAACGGCAGACCTGCACAAAAATGGATAGCATTGAAGCAACAGAAGAGCGGTGAGTATCCAGTTACACAAGGCTGGAGCTGCGCGGACAATTCATCAGCGCATATTACAACACAACCGCACTCTGAGCGCAGCATTGTCGAGGTGAAAAGTTTGTATTTCTTCTATTTGGTGTGAGGCTCGGCTTGACTGTAACGAATCTGAGGGTTAAAGCAGTTGAAATGGCAGTGCGTGGAGTGATAAGGACCCTTTCCGTAATTACTTTAAGCTCCTTTTGTTTAAAACCTGCCCTGTGAATATATTTGTATTGTGTTGGAGTATTTGTGAGAGAATCTGAGATCCTGAGGCTGTTCTTCTAGATGACAGCCTAAAAGGTTAGCTTTTATTTAGGTTGGTGGGGTCCTTTATTTGGAATTCCTCTCCTACAAGGTCTCAATTGAGTAGCATTAAGTTAGGTTACTATTTCAGATCTTGTAGATTTGACCTGCAATATGCATCTTATAAATGTTTAACAACATAGTTAAATTTCTTGTAAGATTAATTTCTTATTAATTCCTACATGTAATAAGTGCATAGGAGCTTTTTTTCTCCCTTTCGTGTAATAGTATATGGGTATTATTGTGTGTTCAGCAGCTAAAATGCACCGAGAAGTCATCTGAGATGTGTTTACTCATGATCTGGAAGGGTGGTCCCCTCTGACTTGTTAGAGAAATTACAGCCTGTACCAAACAATGACAACCTCTTTAAATACTTTCTGAATTAATACAAAATGCACAAATGCATCTAACCATTCTGTGTTACAAAAACTCTGCTGTGCTATTTCTGTGTGTTGATGTAAGTTTTTAATATAAAAAGATGTCTGGGTTTTAGATCTCATCATAACACTGGGGTATTTTTGGTATTTGAGCCTCTCACAAAAGATGGTTCGTTTTGTTTTCTTGCTTTGCTGTGTCAATAAATGGTCCTCTCTTTGAAAATGCAGCTCTCTCTCTCTCTCTCTCTCTCTCTCTCTCTCTCTCTCTCTCTCTCTCTCTCTCTCTCTCTCTGCTGTATTAGCCAATTAGAGCATGAGTTTCAGCCTCTTTCCTACTCTTGGCGAGTTGACTGAAACAGCTGTTCACTCTGAAAGTGTGTTACAGCTCTGAAACCCAAAGGTTGAAACCCAGCTTAATACAACAAATGCAGACGTAAATGCTCCAGTATCTGACAAATCCTGCTTTAGAACCAGCATATCTCATATTGTGACTGTTCATATGGAGCTTTTGCATTGTGTCTGTGTATTTGATTTCTCCCAGGCTGTACCCAAAGCTTTGGTTCTTCTAAGTCGCACTGAAAGGTGAAAGTCACGATTTCTCTCCCCCTCCCGTTGTGTGTTTGCGTAGGCCCCCCACTCTGGATGAGGTTCTCTCCTGGTCCCGTAGTTTTGAGAAAATGATACACTCCCCAGAAGGAAGGGACATTTTCAGAGAATTCCTGCGATCGGAGTACAGCGAAGAGAACCTGCTGTTCTGGCTGGCATGTGAGGAGCTGAAGAAGGAAACAAACCCAACTGCCATTGAGGAGAAGGCCAGGATCATTTACGAGGACTATGTCTCCATACTTTCGCCAAAAGAGGTAGAGATCGCGTGTCTGACCTTTTGCCGCAGCTCAGCCTATGGCCAGAGGTTCTGTTTAAGTTTAACATTTAGGTAAAGCACAAAAGCAAGGAGACAGGAAAAGCACAGAGCCTGTTGTCGGAATTGCAACAAATGCAGGTCAAATGCAGAAGTAATTCCTCATGTCTCAGCCAGAACCTGACTAATGTATGACCCTGTAGTATTACAATGGAGACAGAACCATCTGTATGTGTACACCACCTTAATGGATATGAACCTCTGGATCAGCTGATGACCAGACGAAAATCCAAGTGGTTCTAACACAATGGTGTGCTAGTATAATTTGTAACAGGTCAGATAAACTGAAGCTAAACTAAAAGTCAATGATTACTAACTCTGTTAACGAATAGAACTTTCAAGGCTACAAAAATAATTGTATATCAGGACAATTTATACAGCCTCAAAATGTATGAAAAAAAATCTGTCTCTCCAGCAGCAGATAATTATCAGTCTGTCATTAGATTTGATGAATGAGTGATTACTCAGCTTCTGTCACTAGGGTAAGCATGCCAGTGGTCATGAGGAACACTGTATCCATGCTGCGCTTAAGGCGTCCACCCCAACCATTCTGAGACACACAGCGCTATCAGTTATCACAGACTGGAGGCCTTTGTGCTTAACGTAATCCTTTTCGCACAGCTACAGAGCAGGTCAGGCCATTCAGATAATGGTTTTACCATGTGGATTTTGACGGCGGGAACTCTGTGCGGTTCCTGGCCTTGCTGGAAAAGGCTGCCCGTGCCTGAAATGAGCCAGCTGTCTCTCACAGTCTGTGGTGCAGTGCTGCTGTAGCTCTCTCCTCCATATTCAGATTACCATTCACAGCTGCAGTCAGACAATACAACCAAGCGCTGCATGAGCAACACAACTGCTGAGCTGCGGCCAGGAGCAGAGATCTGTTTCCTGGAAAATCCTCTCTTTTAACCTCTTCAAGATAATGCAAAACTCAAGAGCAGCCTTCTCAATATTCCATTTCCCAGAATGCTCTAATGCTGTAATAACAATGCTTTGATTTATTTACCAAGGCTTATTTCACTGTGGCCTCATTTTCTATGAAACAGTCAACTGCTGAATATATTATTATACATAAATAAAATTATCTACCGTCATTGGATAACATTATTCATTGTCCTCAGTAAAATACTCTAAGATGTTTACCTTGCAAAATGAAACCATCTATGTCTGATGCTACCTTTCTTGTTACCATCATGCCTGCAGTATATTTGGCAAAACATCCATGTTCTTCTTCATAGTTGCTTGCATAGTCAAACAAACTCCTCATATATATCCCAGGCATTATATAATTATAGGCTTAACATAATTTACAATGAATATCTTTGTGTAAACATTCTTTATTTAGGGGAGAAAATGTTTGTTTTCCCTATGTTTCAGTCAGAGCTGCACATTATTTCTTGAGAAAAGAAGCTGAGTGGCCAGTTATTGCCACTTTCTGCTGAAGTGTGAGAGTACCGTGTTTATCTGTGAGTAATGTCTGCTGAAGTGGAGAGCTGAGGATTGTGGGTAGCAGTAAAAAGCTCTTTAACAAGGTGGGGCAAAGTGGGGAAAGAGGGGAGCGCTTCCTGATCCCACAGTTTTTACATTACAAAGATCTGATGATCTGAGATCTGTGGGATCCCTGTGTATTGCAGCAAACTGGGCAAATTCTGGCGTATCTCGGACGTATTTCTGTGAAGGACAGACTTCATTTTGCAGCTTTTCATGCATGAATGGTCATAGAATTAAGTGAATTCAAATATGACTGTTCGAAGCAGATTGTATGACGATAGAAATGCTCACCTCAGTAAGCACTCATGAAGGCTTACTTTTTTATTTGACACACTGGTTCTTTCCAGAACACTCTTGGAATTTTGTGGAGCAAGTTTTCTATGTACTGTAAATCATTTGTTTAGGCAGTTAACTAAATTAGTCAAATTTTGACATTGGTCCTAAAAGGTTTTTTTATATATATAATTTTGATATGATGGAATCCTGTTTTGGAATTTGACCTCTGAAAGACTGAAAGGACTGTAGATGAGGTTTTTTTATGTAGGATCTGGTTTTTGACTGTATTGATTATTTATAGTTGATTTTGACAGCTAGGTTAACAGAAGTGGCTTTTTCTCAACAGCAGGATGTTTCCTTTACTGTGGACAATATGAATGTGTCAGACCCGCCTCCAGCCAACTCCCTGTTCAGCCACACCCACGCTCTGAGTCACCTGAATATTAAGCACACCTGCAGCAGATTCATGTAATCACCACTGGGGGATTTAAGGACTGCAGTTCAGGCACCTCTTTGTGAGGTATTGAGCCTGCTCTACCCCGCGGTATCCTTGTTTGTTTGGTTCCACTACTCTCGTGATTTTTGACCTGTTTGCCTGTTTTTTGACCTTGCCCTTTTGTCTCGTGATTTGGATTGTTAGCTTTGATTCCTGTTTTGCACTCCTGGCTTTTTGACCCTGGCTTGATATTTGACTTTCCCAAAGGATTTGCCCTTCTGAATTAAAGCACCAGAGCTCTGCACTTGGGCCTTCTGTCTCGTTCATTACAGAATGTGTGCGCTTCCCAAGCCTCCAAGGGCCTGGGTGTGGTTCTGGACCTTCAAAGATAATATAGCATCAGTCACACTGAGCTGTAAATTCCTGCCATATAACATCTGTAGAATATGTCGGGTTCTCACTACCAACTGGACTCCTGATCAAGACCCTTGTGCTCTCTAGCCTGAACAACTGCAATTCTCTTCTTGCTGGCCACTCTGCAAACACAATAGGCCTCTCCAGCTGATCCAGAATGCAGCAACTGGACTGATCTACAACCAACCAAAACACTGTTATGTCAAGCCTCTGTTTTCATCGCTCTACACTTGCTACCCGTAATGTCTCGGATAACATTTAAAACTTGGGTTCTAACCTACCGAGCAGTAACACAACCAAAAATAATCATCACCCTTTACACTCCTTCCAGACTACTCTGCTCTACCTCTGGCCTCCTAGTTGTCCCTTCTTGGAAGGGATGCTCATCTCAGTCATGTTCCTTCTCTACTGTGGCCCTCAAGTGATGGAATGATTTCCCCATATTCGTCATGACAGTGGGGTCATTGTCCATTTTCCAGTGCAGACAGATAAACCCACATGTTCTGACTACCCAAACGCTGAACATCCCCCTCCATTGCACTGCATTAAAGGCTTTTGGTAAAACCAATTATAAATATAGGCAAGATATCAGCATTAGAGGCAAAAGCGTGGTGATAGCATAAGCCTCTGCTACATCAAAAAAAGTTAGCAGCCAAAACTTTGTGGCATAGAAACTTGTGACGGTATGAGCTTAGCATGATGATAATAGTGACAGCAGAATGTGTTTTTGTGCCTTATGACAACATTTAATGTGGCATTTAATGTGTTTCCAAGAATAGCCCTATATTACAAGTGTGGCACTAATGATTCAGTATCTATACGGCTACCCGCCTAACTCGGTTGAATGCAGTCTTTGTAAGTCGCTCAGGATAAAAGCATTTGCCAGATGAGTCAATGTAGATGTGAAAATGGAACATTTAAAGTTAGGCAAGATAAGAACAGTCTTTCAGCCAAGGCACATATCAGACAAATGCAATTAAGTTTAGCTAAATTAAGTTAAGATTAAGTTTAGATGCAGAATGACTGACTTTAACAGCTCCTCAACAACATGCGGCTCTCGCTCATCCAAGCGGTAGTGACACGGTTGCCACGGCGTTTTAGCTGCAGGACGTGAGCCATGAACCGTCTCGTTATCTCTTTCGCCCCCTGCAGGTCAGCTTGGACTCGCGCGTACGGGAGGGCATTAACCAGAGCCTGGCAGAGCCAAGCAGCGGGATGTATGAGGAGGCCCAGCTGCAGATCTACACCCTCATGCACAGGGACTCCTTCCCTCGCTTCCTCAACTCCGCCCTCTACAGGAACCTGGTGGAAAGCAAGCAGAGCGCCCCTCCGGACATCTAAGCCCCAAACGCCTACAAAAAAAGAAATAACCGAAAAGTGTCCAAATCCGAAGGTTTGAAATCTCCTATTGATATAAAAAAGAAAGGCAAAAGCGGTTGAGTAATCTGATATGCCTCCGCTTGGTCCCCTGGAGTTCGGGTCCTGGTGAACTCCCGTCCAGAACCTCTCAGGCAACTGATAACAAGAGAAGGAAAAAGGCAGACTTGTAGTTATGGTACTGTAATTTCCCTCCCTCTCTCTCCCTGTCTCCTTGTCCCACTCTGTTCCTCTCTGTCTCTCTCTCTCACTGTCCCACTCATTCTGTCTCTCTCCCTCTCTGTCTCTCCCTCTGTCTCCCCCACTCTCTCTCTCTCTCTCTCTCTCTCTCTCTCTCTCTCTCTCTCGCCTCACACATCTAAACCCAGTTTGGAGAACAGTGTTTGTTTTTTTTCCCTTTGAGTTGTTTTAACAAGGTTTAAGAGCTTGGCCGTAATGAGCCAGTGGCTTTGTATGTAATAGGGTTATTGTATTTATACTGGTTGACAGTTTTGGCTGTTGCCTGGGCATGAGATTGAGTTTATTTGAGTTCTCTGAATTACCCTTTGCAGGCTCGTCATGAAGGGAATGAACTGATAGCTGTTGTTGTCTTTTTTGGGAGGTGGGGTGTCTTGATAGCAACTCCACCTGTACTTTGAATCCGTTCAAGCACTTTCCTTCCTTACAATACTGACACTGGGAAAATAAGGGCTAAAGCTGTAAAGTGGTCGGGCAGCTAAGTGCTAAAGCTACTACTTCCCTCTGCAAAAATCACAAAGCCTGAATCAAACAGCTGCTCACGTTGGCCTATGGTATGAGTCCTTCCCGTCCGTCCGTCTCTCCGTCCACCACACATTTTACACAGAGAAACAAGCACAGGTATTAAAAAAGGCGTAATGTTAGTGAGAATAAATAAGCATAAACTGCTGTTGCGGGAATTAAAATCTTAGCTGTTTTTGGAGCTTTATGGAACATTCGAAAATTGTTCCCATTTTGGATGTCAGTCAGTATTTGTTAGTTCAAAGTAGTAATCACAAATGTCTGGTTTCTGAAGGTAAAGGTGTAATGATGATAGTGAATTATGCTGCACCGTTATAAAATATGTTTCTTAATAGTTATAAAACATTGTTTAGATATGGTCTGTGGATTCAGGGTGGTGGAATTTATCTGAAGGTTTATTTACAGACCGAGACGAGTATCAGTTCTACGTGCAGTAAAAAAAAAAAAAAAAGAAGAAATTCAGTAATTCAGCCAGGAATCAGTAATTGTTGTTCAACCTTTACTGGAAAGGGTTTGGATCTAGCATCTAAAATCAGTGATTTCCAAATTCAGTACACTACACATCCCAAAAAATACGATAAATTGTTTATTTGATCTTGTAACTTGTGAAAAAAAATTGTTTGGATTTGAGCAAATGTTAATGTCCCTTTGAGGGATGTTTTATTATGTAGGCCAGTTGAACATGGAAGCTTTGTTCCAAGTCTTTGGCCTCTGCCTGCCATTTCCTCTTCTAAAACAAACGCATGAGCAACCCTTTTTTTGAAGGACCGTGTACATAATCATAATCACTCAGCTGAACTGATTAGGTCACACTGGATGAAACCAGTCACTGAATCGCATATCTGCTTTTTATGATTATTATGTGGCCACCAGTTTTCACATCTCCTGTGGGCCACTTGCCAAACATTTGAGGCCTGTCATTAGTTAAGTTCAAGCAGGACAAAGAAATAACCCTGTAGAACATTTAAGTGCAATTAGATTGTATTCTGCACACCTTGTGTTGCCGTCTGAAGAAAAAAAAAGATGGTTTTTAAAGTTAGCAGCAGCAATTTCAGAGCTCTCAAATTGACAGTGTTATTTATTGAAGTCTTCACTGACTGCACAGTGCTGGCATACCAGAAATATTCAAACTAATCTTTTGATAATGTTCAGTGAAATGCATGCATTGTAATGTTAGGCATACAACATTGTCGCGAAAAATTGACACATTTTAAATGTAGCTCTTTTGAAGAGAAAACCGAGATCTGCATTGACGATCTCTCATTTGGTTTGAACGCACTTGTTTACTTCTAGCTCTGAAACGTTCAAAGACTGACCGTGCCCTGATGTTGCGGTGTGCTCCTTCCCGGTTTACATTAAGCAGGAGGGGGCACCCGTTTTTTGGACTGGTGAGAGAAGCCAGTTACTCTTTAACCAATGGCAGGTTAGGAGATCGGGAGGTGCTGCAGACACGTTTGATGCACGTTTCGATCGGAGCAAAAGCACTCTGCGGGCTTGCATTTTATCTCTCTTCACTCTCCTTCCCAGGCAGTGTGTTCACAATCACTGATTTGATTTTACTGGAGAGGTGAAATGCCTTGATGTTTGTTTCTGGCATTTTTTTTTATTATTATTTTGACTTCATTTTAAAGAAAAAAAAATTAACAAGCAACAATTTAAAGTTGCACTGCATCATATCTGTAGGATGGTGCTGTGCAGCTGGGAAAGAGGGTCTTTGAGCCACAGGAGAGACCAGTGAGAGACGCTGTAAGATTTTGAACTAATGTATTGTATTTATTGTTACCGGAAAAGAATACTGGCCTTATCTACTTTATTTGTCCTTTGAGAGTTTCATTAGGGTTTATCACTACCTCTCATGTCAGTTCATTTATTTCTCATCTAGTTGTCAATTGTACAATTTCTATTTAGATCTACTTGAATCCTAACACTGTAATTGAAATGTGCACGGGGAAAAAAACCTATGAACAGAGAGCTGGGGAAGAGTACTTTTTTGTTTGTTTAATTGTATTCAGCTGAAATAGATTTTTAGATATAAAGAATTCAGGAAATGTAATGTTCAAGGGCTAATCTCATTTTGCCTATGCAAATATATTACTGTTGTAATGTGGGGGAAAAAATACTGAGCTTTTTGGCTACGTTGAATGGAATACGGTTTACATTGCCCTTTGCTGATGGTCTTCGATCTTATTCAGCAAAAATGTATTCTTGTTTTTATTTCTATAAACGTATTATCAAGATAATATATAGAGACTATAGTATATGCCTTTGTGATGGTAAAAAAAAACATTTATAAACACTTTAAATAAATTTCTGTCATGTCTGAATTGTGGCTGTGTTATGACTGCAGATCACTAGAGTATAAATGTATAATACACTCAGTGAATGGAACATAGGTGTTTACAAACCTCTTCATTCATGGCTGCTTGCAGCTTACACAGTATGTCCTTCTAGGCCCACGAAAACCGATTTGACATAAGGAGTTGGTTGGTGTGATACTTGCAGTTTATTAATGTTATGTACAATCTAAACAGTTAGTGGTTTTAAAACCATTGTCGAATCACGGTTTCATTTTCTTGATGTTTTCAAAGGTGCATTTAAGTGTGTTTTTGGAGCGGATTTTGTGGCGAAGGGCTACAGAAGGCGAGGTACTTTTAACAGAGATGTTAAATGACCAGAAGAGAAATATCTACCTCTGGGCTGCCTACCTTTATGCACATAACATCGGCTTTTCTGTCCAGTCCTGTGGAATGATTGTTCTCCATTTCTGTTGGCGGCTGTAACACAAGTGTTGCAGAGTAGCAGTGGTATTTTAACAGCACTTTTTTGCGTAGGGAATCACATTTTCTTGGTAAAATTTTAAGGCGTTATTTAGTGAATTCCTGTAGTGCACTGCAGAGTTACTGGTGAAAAAGCAAGCTGGTTTACAAGCTGCCTTTTGTGGTAGTGCTGAATGATGATGATATTTTGTCGTGGTTGGGTTTCAGACAGAGAAACAGCATTAAAGCAGGTTCTCTTTTAATCATCAGAAACCTGACAAGAAATCGGAAATTTTCTCGAGAACAAGAAATTTGAAGTGGATTTTCCTTGTGGCCTATTTACCGTTTCTTGTTATTCTGTCACATTTTATTCAGACATTTCATGGAGGAAAGTCTCTCAGAGAAGACCTTTCCTTCTCTAGGACTTCCTGTTTAGATGCCTGAAACTTAATTACACTGAGAAT
The DNA here is from genome assembly GCA_019176425.1 of Megalops atlanticus. Lineage (NCBI taxonomy): Eukaryota > Metazoa > Chordata > Actinopteri > Elopiformes > Megalopidae > Megalops > Megalops atlanticus. The sequence goes on from CM032890.1 coordinate 26,777,460, forward strand.
CCTCAGTATGTTTCTTTTTTTTAAATGTCTTAGTTCTTAGAAAGCCATTGAAGTTACCGAGGTTCTGGTGTGTTTTCTTCTCTTCCTAACCTGTTGCGTATCAGGCAAGATTGTGACCCTTCTGGCAGTCACAAAGGCTAACCCTGCTGCTTCACACTGCAGCAGAGCCTCCTAAATGTTCTTGGTTTGTCCTGATTGGTCACTGCTAAGTCATGTGACCGAGAAGGGAAATGATCATTCATAAGATGTCATGGTGAAGGTTACAAATCCAGACATTACAATTTTAGCAAAAAAAAAAATGTTTGAAAAGGATAGTAGTGTGTAACATTACTGTATGAACGGTAGTGGTGTGTTATATTTCTCCCAGGGCCGTGTTTGATGCTTTGGCCACCGCATGGATGTCATGGGCAGATTTACTGGCACCCAGTTGACCTGAGCTCTTTTTCCAGACTTTTCCAGTGAAAATTGTAAGGGAAGTCCCTAATCTAATCCCCATGGCAACCAGCAGCTCTCCTCTTGGTTTTGCTGCGGAAGCATGCTGAAGTCACTGAAAGTGGAAAAGGCTTTTTTCATCCTGTTTTTCATCTCACTTCAGCAGAATGTTTAGACTAGCCTTGCAATCAGATGGTCTGGCCTGCGCTCACGATGTTTTTTTTTGGTGCAGCGATACGTTCATCCGGGGGGTGGTGATGAACAACATGTTTCTGTTCACTCGAACGCTGTGTTACCTGTGTTCCACCGATACATTGCTGAGGGCGGAGACGTTAACCCAGTCGTACCACCTGCCATGCCTTACCAATGCTTTATATCTTAGTTCAGCCTCCTGGGAATAGCAACCTTATGGGTCCTTCTCCTTCCTTGTGACATGGTGCAGGTGTTCATGGAATGCTATGAATGATGTGAAAATCTTTCTCAAAGCTTGTGTGCACTGACCAGGGGCAGCAAAGCAGAATACTGACTTAAACCAGTGTAGAGCCCAACTGATATGGTACATTTTCTGTGTGAGAGGGGGTTGTCCAATCAGGATAACAAACTTTTTTATGAGAACAAGCTAGCCGTTCACTGATAAATCTGCCTTTTTAAAAAATGTGAACATTAACATATAAGGGAAACAAGGAACAAAGGAATGAATTCAGTTTAATTTAGTGGATAGCACTCAGTAATAGCACAGAGACCCATTTCAATAAATAGATCATAAATAAATTGTTTTGTATAAATTGGGTGTTTCATCCTGAACATTGAGAGCAAATATTTTTAATTTTGATGTCCACCCATGGACATAGTCATGACGGAATAGAAGTGTAATGAACATAGAAGTAATAAAACTATAAAATACAATATTATATGAAGTAATCTCTTTTGTTATCCAGCTGACTGGCTTTTGTCTCTTGCCTGGGTACTTCATCTTATTTAAGAGTAGAGCTATTAAAATTTCTAATTTTGTCTTTTGGCATATGATCCAGCATTAGATAAGCAGTGTTAAAAGGAACAATTAGAAATGATAACCCCCCCCCCTTCACAAAGATCCCACCTTTGATCTTGACATTAGAAGTAGATTTTCTGTGAATCAAACCAAAGACTCACAACATATTAAACCAAAAAAGGCTTACTGCTAAGTAGGCTCTCGACAGATATCCCAAAATGCCTTTCACCAGTAATTTCTGATCCGTGGTTTCTACCGGTGGTCAAGAAGTACTGTGCAGTCCTCCCCTACTGCTGACTGCACAGGGGACTGAGCTGGCAAACCTATTGATCCTCCTCTCTTCTGTGGGACCTGCACTAATTAAGCCTGTATCCCTCCCAGGGTGTCACACAGTTCTGTGGAGCTGTTCCTCATGTCACACAAAGGGAGGGGCTTGTTATAACATGCCCATGTGGATGTGGCTGTCCCCTTAAGGAAATGGTGTGGATGAGCATGGCGGTTAGCACCATTGTGCGGGTTAACGCTGTCCTGTGGAAAGGAAGCCTTGGTGGAACATGGGTAAAAGGATGGCTTTTAATATCCCACACCCCTGGAGAGTGTCCATACCCTGCTAGAGGAATGCCAAACTCTTCTGTGTCTAGCAGAGCGCAGCATGTAGCATTTCTGTGCTGACTTGATGATATCTCCCACAAAGGGGTTTTGGGGGCTGTTTTTTCAGTTGGTCAGGGATAACGGACTGTGGTGGAAGGCTTGGAGTTATGCCTCTTCTCTTTTCACGGTGCTATCTTCATTTTCAGTGCCAGGATTAGAGGAATATTTTAGGCAATATCGGTGGAACTTTCTAAGATCTGTAGATGTAATCAGAAACCGCCTTTACGGCATCTCAAAATCTTGACCTGCTGAAGTGTGTTCTTGACCCGTAGCCAGTAAAAGAGCCATGGCTGCTGTTTCAGATAGGCAGGTGAAGTACTGTAGGTTGAAAACGTTCATTGGTATTGGTCCAGTTTTGTTTGAACAAATGTGGTACAGGACTTCAGCAGCATGCTCAGTGGCTTTTCCACTGTGCAAGACTAAAGGCATCACCTTACTGGTCCCTTTTCAAGAACAGTCTTCAGATCCAGATCCAGCTATCAAGTGTACTTGATTATGGCTGTTTGTTATTTTTAGGTGACCAGTATCCATTTGTTCTGTTATTGGCTGAATTCCACTTTCAGAAACAACAATATATGAGGCATTTAATCTGATTGTCTTAGTCATTAAATGCCAAAATATTCAATGTTATTTCATTTTACTCATTGAAAATGCTGAAATATTGAAGTTCTTTAATTTTGTTTCTTTAAAATGAAGAAATATCCAATGTTCTTTATTTAAAGACTTGAAATTACAAATCCTTTGTATATACCTTCAAGTCAATGAATGATTGAAAATATGATGCAGAGTTTCAGACACTGAAAATATTGATTGAAAGTGATATTTTATACTCAGCATGCATTTACTAAATAAAATAATAAAGTTATTTATCATAAACAATACTGTATGAGTATGTATTAAAGTACTGCAATATGCAGACAACTAGTCATTTTGAAACTCCTTGGAGAGGAAATTGTTTTACTTTTGAGTATGTTTAGATGATATAAAAATGAAAGACCTTTTTGCAGTGGATTCTTAAAATTGCCTGAATGACTGATGCTCTTTATATTAATGAGATTATATTATGTTAGGTCAATTCAGACAATTGGCAGAATTCACATGTTGCATGACCTTGGTATACCAGTCATTGAATATATGAATGGCTGAATTTGGTTATTAATTTTAGTCTGTTGAATGTTAGACACTCTTATAGGTGTAAATAAATGGAAAATGTGGTTTCAAGAGAATGTACCCTTTGTAGGACAACATGAAGAGGAGTCATTAGGTCAGAGAACACCAAGGAATGGGGGGATAGTGATTTCAAGGCAAAGAGGTGGAGTGTTTTGTGAGCCCACTGCTGTTAGGTGAAGAAGATGGTAAATGACAGTGTTATTTTCTTTTCTGCTGACTTTCTGTTGGCCATCTTGATGGGAAAGCTTGTGCCACCTTTCTGTAGCTGTGAGCATCCTAAGCTGTTCCGGGTTTTTCGCCACCAGTGAATGACTGAAACGAACTGATAGTGAATCTAATGGCTTCCCAGAGCAGGAGTCAGAACTAGCCATCCATGATCAGTGAACCCCTTAGTGATGATGTGGGAAACGGAGGGGTCAGCTCTGTTGAAATCCCAGAGATTCTCACCCCGTTGTAAAATATGTGAATTATCTTAACATTTCGTTTGGGTCGTGACTCTTTATTTTTCTCCATAATCTGAGTTGTTAATCTGCATGGCATGCAGGAGAGCACTCTGCTGAAAGCTTTCCACTCCCAGAGCCCACTGCAGCCTTAGGTCGTTTAGGGTTCAGTCGTGGACCGCACAGAGAATTCCCTCGCCGTCACCGCTTTCTCTAATGTGCACTGTTGCCACTGCTGCGTGAAAATGGCACTATGACAGTTTCCTCCCCCCTGAGGACACAGGAGTCTTGACGTCTCTTGCTTTCACCGCACAGGCCTCCTTAATAAAAAGAGCAGCCGGCACCACCCGATCGTTTCGCGTCTCTCTGTCCTCGGCGTCACTCCTTCCCATTTCTCTGTTTCGCGGAACGTGTGTGGAAGTGCCAAATGTTCTTATGTCGCCGTGGTTACTCACTCTGCTCAAATGTGCCAAAGCGCTGAGAGGGAAGTGGCAGTTTGATTTGTGAACTTGCACAGGGCCGTGCGAACGTCTGCACTGGTGTGATATTGCGATACGCGTGGTTGATGTTCACATATTAGCGGCACATATTCGCAATCATGTCTCCTCCTAATGTATCCTGTGTATGCCTGGAGGGTGTTCTTCTCAAAGCATTGTTTCTGATTAGAAAATATTGTTTTTAACACAGTTTTTCTTTTCCTGTCTTCACCTATTAAAATCATGCACTGGAAACATCATACCACATGACCACAGGTTCGTTATTGAACACTGATGGCTGCTGTCATCTGTCCAGTCAGCATGGTTTCGCTCTCACAGACCTTTGAGAAATCTTTTGAAAGAATCAAATCATAACATTAGAAGACATCAAAACGTGCAGCAGATCTGTTTGAATAAATGAATACAAAAACATCTGCAGTCTCGACTGAGACAGAAAGGGAAGGTGGAGTGCAGGGAAGAGTGGGGCAGACCATAATTCATTGTTTTTGTTCTTTTGGTTCTGGAAAAAAATTGTGTTATCATTCATAACGCAGACATGAGTGTTTGTTGAATTTTTATTTTCCAAACATTTCCCTCACGGTTTGGAACATGCTGATGTCAGAAGGCCTGGCGCTGAAACCTGGCCTGGTGGTTTGGGTTGTTAACATCGCACTGTCCTACGGAAGGGGAAAGTCACATCTGTTGTAACTGCCCTTGAATATTTCTGTGTATTTACATAGTGCTGCTAGAGAAGAGATGCTGAATTTAAGTGTAACAACTTACTACAATAAACACTTTTTAGACTTTTCTCGATGTTTGGTTTGAGTTTTTCACAAGGGAAGTTTCTGTTCTGTCTGCCGCTGATGCAGGATCAGTTTTGACGCTACTATACTAGTTCCTGTCCGCAGAACTACAGATGAATAAGATGTGGTAAGTGTGACAAAGTATGTATGTATATATAGTATAAGTCAAATGTTTAGACACACGTGATTAAGATCATGCAAAACATGCATTCAAAGACAATTTGATTTAAAGACTTATTCTTAAATGCTTAAAATTTGTTTCTTAGACAAATATAAATATTGAAGTTGATGCCTATGTATGAATTTCTTTCCAAAAAAATTAATTCTAAAAAATATTTTTTGGCTACTTTGAAGAATCTAAAATATAATATTAATATAATAAAATATAAGATAGTTTTGATTGTTCACTTCATAATTCCATTTTTGTTGTTTCATAGTTTTGATGTTAGTTTATTCTAAAATGTGGAAAATAGTAAAAATAAAGAATAAAAGTTGTGTCCAAACTTTTGACTGGTACTGTAGGTATATATGAACTGAGAGGGAACGTCTTAGTTATGACTAAGCTGTGACTGTCTCCCACACAAAAGAGGTGGAGACCTAATGCTGACTGCATGCTGTATTTGCAGACTAATTCAGTAACCTCATTAAACTGTTGTCTGGTGCTCTTGAATCTGACATCACTCAAAAATGATCAAAGAAATTATTCTGTAATGCAGCTTTGCTATGCAGAGCAAGGATTTAAGGATTTTTCTAGAAGTTCTACAGTACAACTATGTTGAGGATAGTGCCGCAATCTAATTTTTACAATACTGTGGAAACATGACAGATATTTAGAGTCATTTTATGCAGCAAAGCACCAAGATCCCCATCCTTTTTCTTTAAAGATATGACTAGATGTAAAGGCAATCAGCAATGTTTTTTATATGCTCACTATTACTTACTACATGATCTACATAAAATATTGAAATATCACACACTTAGACACACATATGTACATATATAGTAGGTCACTACTCCTGGTCCTACATGCTCTAGTGCCTAAGTGCCTGTATTTAAAGCTTTAGAATGAGATTTTTTAAAAGCACATATGGCGTGCAATAAACCACAGGGAATAAGGGAAACAGGAATTATAGCTACGGAAGACATGTATAAATGCGTGTGTTGAAAAGTGTAGTAGGACATGCTATAGTTGGAGCTGAAAGCAAACACGGAAACAGATGTTTTTCCTTTAGCATTTTCTTTCTTTTTTATTTTGAAAGGAGTCGATGGGTGGATGGTTTTAACTATGTTTTTGAATCAATAATTACAGGTGATGGTGGCTATTTTAATATTCTTATTTTCGTATCATGGCTGGTCACATTACAGTGCTCCTGGAACTGTTTTCAGAAAGAACAAATAACACTGACTGAGAACAATCTATTATAAGAAACATTCAACCAGTTCTTCCTATTATCTGAGGTCCTTGAAACGGACATTATAAAACAGAATCAAAATCAAGAGGCATTTTGGTTTGGAACTGCTGTACAAAGCGGGCTCTTGTAGAGCCTAAAAGCTGAAAAGTGTAATCATGAAATAATCATGAAAAAAACACTATAATAATCTGGGCTCACTATTTAATACAAATGCTGTTTTTTTATTTATGAGAGGACACAATGTTTCATAGACCTTAATCAGAAACAACCCCAGCTACCCTTTGAGCATAGTGAAAAAAGTGAACATTAGACTCGACTGACAGTGTCTGCATTTCATGCACCAAAACCAATTAAAGCAATCTCACAGATGTCAAGAACAGTACCGTCACCACTCATTGGCCAGACTGAGAACAGAACCGTCACCACTCATTGGCCAGACTGAGAACAGAACCACCACCACTTATTGGCCAGACTGAGAACAGAACCGTCACCACTCATTGGCCAGACTGAGAACAGAACCGTCACCACTCATTGGCCAGATTGAGAACAGAACCACCACCACTCATTGGCCAGGCTTACTGGAACTGAGCCAGGGGCCGCCCCCATGCGTCCCACCTTGGCAGCCCAACCCACAACCTCTTTCACAGCAGTGCCTACCAGCAGCTTTGAATGTACTCAAAAAGATCATATCCTTCCCTGTAATTTTTGTGTTATGCTATAGTTAGATATCAGAAACCTCCTGTCATGGTGAGCCTTCCTACACCCGTGTGGCTGTATCGGCTTCAAGAAGGCAACTGTAACTTCCAGGTAATGTGAGAGCCAGGTGGTTAGAGTGATAACAGCACGTTGGGCAAGCCCCGGTGTTTTCTCCTGAACAGCTACAGGGTCCTTAACCTCTCAGATTTGTTTGATTTTAAGAAAAGCCGCTGTTGAATTGGTCTGAAAGTAAAGGGCGTTGTCTAAAGGGAGCAGCCCTCGGGCGGACATGCTGACAGGTGGAGCCGGCTGACAGGCGGTGCGTCTCTCTCAGACGGTCTTCTGCTCGGGCAGCTCCTGAAAGGAGGGGGCGGAATCCTCCTGGCTGCAATCTGTGGCCTGGCCGTAGCCTCTGTCAGTGGAGGGGGTGCTGTCTTTGGGAACTGTGACGTCCAGGCTTTCGTATGCCTCTGAGGTCCACTAGAAGAAGCCACGGGACAGATGGCATGCGTTAGCCCGCCCTCCATTTTATTGGCCACTAGGGGGTGAGTTTGTGTGGCACACACTGACACCAGCAATATGCATTTTTTACATCACATTATTGTCATTTAGCTGATGCTCTTATCCAGAGCAACTTACAGAGGTTACAGTTTTTTACATGTTATCCATTTATACAGCTGGATATTTCCTGAGGCAATTCTGGGCAACCCAAGCGTACAGCAGCAGTGCCCCAGTGGGGAAACAAACCAGCAACCTTTTGGTTATGAGCCCTGTGCCTTACCACTGTGCTACGCTGCTGCCCACCGTTACAGATCAAAGCTAGGCAATACATGTTCACTAATGTCATGGTTACATTGCTCTTAAGGCTAATTGTCAGGCACTTCATGCAAGCCGTGAGGAAATGAGGTGTGTGTGTGTGTGTGTGTGTGGTGTGTGTGTGTATGTGTGTGTGTGTGTGTGTGTGTGAGACTGTGTGTGTGTGTGCGTGCGTGTGTGTATGTGTGTGCGTGCGTGTGTGCAGGGTATGACCGTACCTGCGTAGCCCTGCTGCCGGACCTGCAGGAGGGGCCGATGGCGATGTTGACGCTGCTGGAGGACTGGGTGTCGGTGGTGTTGCCCCCCTCGGCGGCGGACAGGCCGGATATCACCAGGCCGCTGGAGAAGCTGCGCTTCCCGAACAGCAGGCTGAGCGTGGAGCTGGAGGACGACACCTGGCTGGAGCGGTGAGGCGCGGCCGCCTGGATCTGCGAGCTCAGCGGCCCCGCGGCGGACAGCCGGGGCACCTGGGAGAAGATGGAGGCGATGGAGGTGTTGAAGGACAGCTGGCTGTTGGAGAGGCGCTGGACCAGCCCGTGGCCGGAGGTGGACACCTGCTGGCTGTCCAGGATGGGACCGGACTGGCTGGCCACAGGGGGGCGCTGCTGCTGGGGCTGTACCGACCGGCTCCTGTACTCTCTCCTAGCTGAGGACACAGAGAACAGGCGTCACCTGCAGGAGACCTTTCCATGAGACACACTGTACATACCAACAAGAGTATGACTTACATAGCCATGTCACAGCTGTAATATACAGTACACCTTCAAGTTTAAACCCAAGAGTGGTCTTCAGATCACCATGCACCAAGTAGTCAGACTCAATACAGGTGTGGACATAAGTGTGGGTGTGGCCATGTATGCAGGTAAGGGATACAGGTGTAAATGTGGGCGTGTCTGTAGGTGCAGGTGTGAATGTGGGGGTGTCTGTAGGTGCAGGTGTGAATGTGGGCGTGTCTGTAGGTGCAGGTGTGAATGTGGGGGTGTCTGTAGGTGCAGGTGTGAATGTGGGCGTGTCTGTAGGTGCAGGTGTGAATGTGGGGGTGTCTGTAGGTGCAGGTGTGAATGTGGGTGTGTCTGTAGGTGCAGGTGTGAATGTGGGCGTGTCTGTAGGTGCAGGTGTGAATGTGGGCGTGTCTGTAGAGGCAGGTGAGGATGTGGGTGGGTCTGTCCGTGCAGGTGTGAAAGTGGGAATGTCTGTAGATGCAGGTGTGGATGTAGGTGTGTCTGTAGGTGCAGGTGTGAATGTGGGGGTGTCTGTAGGTGCAGGTGTGAATGGGGGATGTCTGTAGGTGCAGGTGTGAATGTGGGCGTGTCTGTAGGTGCAGGTGTGAATGTGGGCGTGTCTGTAGGTGCAGGTGTGAATGTGGGGGTGTCTGTAGGTGCAGGTGTGAATGTGGGGGTGTCTGTAGGTGCAGGAGTGAATGTGGGTGTGTCTGTAGGTGCAGGTGTGAATGTGGGGGTGTCTGTAGGTGCAGGTGTGAATGTGGGCGTGTCTGTAGGTGCAGGTGTGAATGTGGGGGTGTCTGTAGGTGCAGGTGTGAATGTGGGGGTGTCTGTAGGTGCAGGTGTGAATGTGGGCGTGTCTGTAGGTGCAGGTGTGAATGTGGGCGTGTCTGTAGGTGCCCTGTGGTACCTGCAGCGTGCGGCCGGCTGGTGTGGGAGGCCCTGGGTCGGGCGGGGCACAGGCTCAGGCTCTGGGAGGTGATGGAGTTGTTGTTCTGGCTGAGAGAGGAGGATGCTCCAGCACAGTCCACATCCTCCATGTTCACCCCACTGCTACAGCTGGCCAGGTTGTCCTTTCTCACCCTGCAAGGGACGGACAGGGTCACCACACAGCACCGGGGCACTAAACAAGAGGAGATAAAACTCATACACACACTCATACAAACACCCGCACTCATACACACTCATACAAACATGCATTCACACACTCACACACACACACACACACACACACTTGCATACATGCACACCCTCGAGTCACATTTTACAGCACAGGTCTCACTTTAATGCAACCAAGTTAAGCAGCTCAGATATTACACTGTTCTCACATTAAATACCTGAGACACTGTTTCAGCTTGGATTTTAAACACCCCACTCACAGAGCCCTGACCACCACCATTCCAGCACTATTGGCTAAAAAGCTTTAGTATGGGCAACTCGACTTCAAATTGCCAACCACTCAACACCACAAATCACTCATAACTGCAAATCATCCGATGAGTATAGCAGCCCAGTGCTGCTCTCACTGGAACAGTGGTCCTCAGTATAATTTATCTGTGGTCTTCACCAGAGTGCAGTGGGCAATAAGATTTAGCTGATTGAGTGATCTGTCTATCTAAGGCGAATGCGCATTTTTACATGAAACAAAGAGGACACATTAAACATTAAGATAGCAATGAATAAGTGGTGGGGAAAAAATTATTACCAATACCGGAATGGATCTAACTCATGAAAAGGTAAAGCTTAATAACATAGGTTAAAAACTAGGCAAGTTAAAAATAGGTTTAAAGCTTTAACGTAGGTAAAAAAGAGATACATCTCAACATATTTTCATTTTTGCAGGCACAACAGACATCTCTCGTGGTAGGCAAACTTCCCGTTGTCTAGACTATAACTGTTTAACATCAGATCAGTAGGACCATAACAGCATGCAACAGCTCTGCCCATGTAGCCTTGTTGACCCCTCCCCTAAATCCCCTCTGGCCCCTCCCCTAAAGCCCACTTGGCTCCTCCCCTGAGGTCCTGCTGGCTCCTCCCCTAAAGCCTCTCTGGCTCCTTCCCTAAAGCCTCTCTGGCTCCTTCCCTAAAGCCCCTCTTGCTCCTCCCCTAAAGCCCCTCTGGCCCCTCCCCTAAAGCCAATTTGGCTCCTCCCCTGAGGTCCTTCTGGCTCCTCCCCTAAAGCCCACCTGGCTCATCCCCTAAAGCCCCTCTGGCTCCTCCCCGAAAGCCCCTCTGGCTCCTCCCCCTGCGGTTTGCACTCACCGCCTCCACTTGGAGAGCAGCCAGGCATGGAGGTTCTCCAGGCTGATGGGGCCGCCCCAGATGCTCCTCAGCTGGGCGTGGCTGCCCATGTAGGAGGTGGTGAGGGGGGACACGTACATGGGGTAGCCCAGCGGCTGGTCGCAGGACGAGTTTATCATGTTTCGCAGGGCCTGCTTGGAGTTCTGGATGCTGCCCCGCTCCGGGTTCCTGTTCCGCAGGAAGACCAGCTCCTGCTGCTGCCCCGCCCACAGGCCTCGCACACACTCCTTATTGATCTGGAATGGAAAAGGTTAACTGCACCACCATCACACACACCACCAGTCCAAACACAAGCCAGACAATCTGTCAGCTCCTCCACGCTCTCTGAGCACCAACAAATTGATCAAACATTTTCTCAAGCCATTGATCAATACTACTGAGAACCCGTCTCCTGGTTCATGTGACAGAGTGTTTGGAAATAGCAGGCTTTTGCTGGTTCATTGCCCCGAGAAACATCATGTTATATATCCTTTATTTTTTCATTTATCCTCTATTACTGTGTTCCAGGAAGACCCATCAAGATTAATATCTCTCTCTTTGCCAGGGGAAATCTGGCCATCTTCATAGTTGCTGCTGTTTCTACCTTTTGCTTTCTGCAGTGCATTCCAGAGAAGCTTTTAAAAATGCTTCCTTCCTCAGGGTATTAATTCTAAATGTGCAGAGCACCCAGAATCATCAGCACAGAAGCACTGACACAGAGAGGCCAAAAACTCGTACATGCTCTGTTTGGTCTCCTGAATGCCTTGGTTTAAGAGGAGATTGTGTGTGGATTTCCTCTTGTTTTCTCAGGCCTTCTCCTTTCTCCAACAGTAACTCGTGAGAACGCCTGCATCCCCGGTGACCACTTAGCCCCTCCCTCATGTACCTTTGTCTCTTCATAATATGCAGCTTAAACCCTAAAAATACACCACCCCTCTGCACAACCCCCCCCAAACTTAGGATGGCAGTTTAGCATAGCACTAAGGAGCAGGGCTTGTAAACGAAAGGTTGCTGGTTTGATTCCCTGCTGGGGCACTGCCACTGTACCTGTGGGAAAGGTACTTAACCCACAATTGCCTCAGTAAATACACAGCTGCATAAATGGATAAGATGTAGACAAACTGTAACCTATGTAAGTCAGTCGGGATAAGAGTGCCTACTAAATAACAACAATGTAATGTAATGTGACATACATTCCCTACCCCACTCACGCACCCCCCTAAAGGCACCCACCTTGATGACCTTGAAGCTGAGGTGTCTCTTATACAGCATGATGATTTTGTACTCATCTGTGCCGTCGTCCACCATGTGCCTCAGGGTGAGCAGCGTGTCCCGGCTGGACAGTACCGCCTTCCGCCAGGCGGGGTCGCCCTCGTGGCAGATGACCAGGCTGTTCTCGTAGTTACTGATGGCCTCGTACAGGACGGCCGGCTCTTCCGTCTCCTCCAGGCAGGTGAAGTGGTCCTGAGAGGTCAGAGGAGCTGTCAGTTAATCTGTCCGCCAATCGGTGAGCAGAATGATCAATTTTGAACAATTTTGCAGGATCTGCAGAATTAGAGGTGTCATTGACTAATCTGTTAATCACTATTATGTGGTTTGGGATGCAGGGTGGGGATGCTATAGGTATGAAACTACACTTTTATACCCTTGAGCACAGCACTGAAATGCTTGAGCAGGAAATACGTCCTGCCTAAATTGTAACAGAACAATGCAAGCCACTTTTTGCCACTGTGATGAAGGCATCTACTACACAGAAGAACACACATGTTGTGAAACAAAGATTTGAAAGTAGGGTAAGCCATACACTTCCTCATCTTTTCTCTGCAGTTAGGATCAGAACATGTGTGCACCTGGTGTAGGTAGAATCAGAGCAGCTCATGTACCTTGTGCCATCAGGATCAGAGCATGTGTATACCTGATGCAGCTAGAATCAGAGCAGGTGTATACCTGGTGCAGTTAGGATCAGAGCAGGTGTATACCTGGTGCAGTTAAGATCAGAGCAGGTGTATACCTGGTGCAGTTTCAGACTCATCCTCACTCCGGGAGCCACAACTTTCTGAAGCAGGTCCACGTCGGCGAACACCCACTCGTCTTTAGTGGCGATGCGGAAGTCCCCCTTGAACAGGGCATTGAAGCCATACAGGAAGGATTCCAAACTGCCCAAACAGAAGGCATAGTGTTCACATTTTTGTGATGTTGCAGTAACACCATGTCATTGCAACAATGTCACATCCAGAGCTTAATGAGTGTCAGATGGGGGGACACTATGTTCCCCTTTGTTGCTTGGAAGCACATCTCAGGCTGTCCTTTATGACATGTTGCATTGCTGCCACCTCCTGGTAAACCTGAGGAATTGCCTCAATATAAATATTGCTTGCCTTGAAAGTGACTGTCAGTCAAAGTAACGCAGATTCAACTTTGCTTGATTCATGCTGGAAACTCAAACTTGTTTACAGTCATTTGAATTAAGACCAGTGCAGAGTCCTATCTGTAAGCATTTGAATTGCATCATGGTTTTGTAGTTCATACCGAATGATAACATAGTGCCCTTATGTCCTTACCTGTTGGACATGTTGTGAGAAGCTGTCCCCAGGGATCTTCTGCCCAGTACAGACAGGGCAAAGCACAGAGTGACGAGGGCTGAGTCCTCATCGCACTCCACTACCTGAGAATGTCCAGCAGAGGGTGCCATTTAGCCCTTAAATCAGAAAGGCCCTTGACCTGAAAGCCCTATTATTTTTTCAAATGAGCTTTAGGAGTCTTCACATGGCTGTTGGTCACTCAACAGTAAAGTACAGATGAGTGAGGTCAGATGGAGCTGTAAAGTACAGTAGGGTGAGGTCAGAAGGAGCTGTAAAGTACAGTAGTGTGAGGTCAGATGGAGCTGTAAAGTGCAGTAGAGTGAGGTCAGACGGAGCTGTAAAGTACAGTAGTGTGAGGTCAGATGGAGCTGTAAAGTGCAGTAGAGTGAGGTCAGATGGAGCTGTAAAGTACAGTAGTGTGAGGTCAGATGGAGCTGTAAAGTGCAGTAGGGTGAGGTCAGATGGAGCTGTAAAGTGCAGTTGAGTGAGGTCAGAACACTGAATGTTAGATGGGGCAGTGCATGGCCCTCTGTCTCACCTCGTCCTGCTTGTTGGCGCAGTACTGTATCCACTCCAGGTAGACGCTGCAGAAGCTGGCCCTGGTGACGCCCTGCAGGCAGTGCACGTAGTCCTCGTCGATTTTGACGCTGAACACGGCCGGGTCCCTCTCGATGTAGTGCCACTTGGTGAAGGGCTGCAAGGCCTCCAGGATTGAGGGCTCTTTGATCCAGACCGACAGTTTCGGAGACTGGATCAGGTAGTACATGATGCTCTGAAGGCAAAGGGCAAACACACACACTGCTGGTGAGATTGTGTCCCATAAGGAGCCTACAGAATACCTCCCTTTCACGGTACACTGTGGGTGATGAACAGTATCTCAGTATTGTATTTGTTAATAGTAAAAAAGTTTAGGACTTGATTGGAGAGTGTACCTTCAGATAATATATGTTATAAAGAACAGATATGAAGAACATGCAACAGAATATGCGGTAATTATCTTATAAATTACATGCAAATTATGTATAATAAATCATGAATACACAGTGCCTAATTACTGTACTTAAAGCAGCAGGCATCGGGTATTGCACTGTAGCTGGTAAGCTCAGTGTTTAGCATGCCGTGCTTACTGGGACACAGTGTGTTGAGTGGGCTAGTTTTGAAAGCAGATTCGCTGCACTGCGTGTGCGGTCGGCGCTGGTCACCTGTACCTTCAGGTAATAGGTGATGAGCAGCTTGCGCAGGTCGTACACCTGCAGCATGGTGGCGGCGTTGTTCTCGCTGATGCTGTAGCCCTCCAGCAGGTACCTGGTAGTGGTCACCTCCCAGGCCAGCCAGCGCAGGTTGAAGGCGGCGTTGCAGGACAGGACGTGGGGCAGGTGACCCGGCTCGCAGCAGCAGCAGGCGTCGTCCTCCTCCACGCCCTCCGTGATGGCCTCCACCTCCCTCTGCTGGCAGTACGTGCCTGAGTACAGTACGTTACATTACATTACATTACATCACATTACATTATGTTACATCACATTACATTACATTACAGTACATTACATTACATTACATCACATTACATTACATAACAGTACATTACATTATATTACATTATTGTCATTTAGCAAATGCTCCTATCCAGAGCAACTGACATACAGTACCAGTGAAAAGTTTGTACTTTTATTCTTTATTTTTACTATTTTCCACATAATAATAGTAAAGACATCAAAACTATGAAATAACACAAATGGAATTATGAAGTGACCAAAAAAGTGTTAAACAAATCAAAAATATCTTATATTTTAGATGCCTCAAATTAGCCAAAAAATATTTTTTTTAAAAATAATTTTTTTGGAAAGAAAGTCATACACAGGCATCAATTTCACTATTTATATTTGTCTAAGAAACAGATTTCAAGTATTTAAGCATAAGTCTTTAAATCAAAATGTCTTTGAATGCATGTTTCGCATTACCTTAATCAGGTGTGTCCAAACTTTTGACTGGTACTGTAGGTTACAATTTTACATGTTATCCATTTACACTGCTGGACATTCACTGAGGCAGTTGGTGGTTAGGTACCTTGCCTAGGGATACAGCAACCAGCAACCTTTCATTTGCAAGCCCTTCTCCTTACCACTATGCCACACTGCCTGCCAGAGCAAGACACTCAGGGCAAGACATCCATGTGCACAATCACATGGGAAAAGTCTACATAATGGTTTTAGCCTGCTACACAGCTATACTTGAGTCTGAGTTTGAATGCATTTTTGTGGCAATGATTCATTATGACTAGTAAATTGGCCCCAATTCCTTGCAATCCTACTGTAATCATGCCAGACATTCTGGTGAGAACACATGTGGATGGAATTAGTCATCATTACAATCTGCACCCTTGGACTGAATTCATTCATTTAACACACATGAAAGCTGGTGATCTCTCAAACCCCAGCCCAGAGGACCAGAGGGGCTGAGAAACTGTATGACATAACTATAATCTATATCTAAAATGAATCATTATAATTTGTCAGTATTAAACCCAGGCCAGGTTGGATGTACAAAGTGCACACAGATTTAAAAATACTGACTGAAATGGGTCGAGAGGAAGGAGAGCCAACGCTTCATGTTGGGATTTATTGCCGGAAGGGGAATTCACGCAGAGAGTTCATGCTGGAAGGGGAATTCACACTGCGAGGGGAGTTCAATGCTGTAAGGGGATTATATGCGGGAAGTTTCTGCTGGAAGGCGCTGGGATCTGATCTAACGCTTTTTCCCCATCGGTGCCTCCGAGCTCCCCGTACCTCTGAACTCCAGGCCGCGCAGCTGGAAGGTGACCAGGCCGTTGCCGATCTCGATGAGGTGCACGAAGGCGTTGAGGTAGTCGGAGGCCAGGATGAAGCAGTCCCCGGAGCTGTAGTTCCCCCACCGGCCCAGCATCAGGTCCCCACAGAGAGAGTGCTGCAGGGAGCGGGTCAGGTACTCGTAGAAGATGGAGTTCAGGTTGTTGTCATCGCATCCTGAGGGAAAAGGAAAAAGATTCATGACGTACACATAGCTGCATGTTCTCCTCTAAAAGCAAAACGTACCACGTGTACCAAATGCAAATAAGTCACCTTCAGGAGAGGATTCTTATTGAAGTGTCCCACAGGAACAATGAATAGGGCCACTTCTCATGCCATACTTTTCACAGCAATCTACTGACCTATTTCATTTTCAATAAGCATTTTAGAATATTAACACTATATTACAAAAATTCTGGGGACAAAAAGGGTGGACTGATGGCAGTGGAACACGTGAGTAGGTTGCTCTCATCCAATGCAAGGCAATGAAAACAGATCATACACAAATGAAAACAGCTTACACTCTAATGAAAACAAGCTCATACACCAATAAACACAGCTCATATGTGAACAAAAACAGCTCAAACACTAAAGAAAAAACAACTCATAAGGGTAATACAAACAGCTCACACACAAATGAAAGCATTGCATATGCACATGACAAAAGTTCATGCAGATGATAACAGCTTGTATATAAATGAAAACACCTCCTGTGCAAATGAAAACAACCCACGTGCAAATTAAAATAGCCAGTACACAAATGCTAACAACTTGTACGGAAATGAAAACGCATTGTAGGTAAATGGAATGGTTTTTATGTTAATGACATCTGGCATGTGCATGAAATGGCTCGTACACAAATGAAAACAAATATAAACGCTGTAAAGGAATTATCACCCGTATCCTTGTCGATCTGGGACACCAGCCTGCTGTTAGAGTTGTCGATGCGTTTGGTGCTGGACAGATGCAAACAAAGTTTTCCATATTAACAGGTTAGATATATTTGTATGTAAGTATGCAAAAGAGTGTTACCTCATTCACACTTTACACACTCAATCTAGATCAAAATCTATTTTCTAAATCTAAGCTGCTCAATCATGTACAATGTGTCTCGATATGCAGATTTATTTTTAGGTAAAACCTTGTTTTTTTTTTGTAGGGTTTTTTGCTTTCTCACATAGTAATCTGGATCTTCTTTATGTATTATATATATCAGTAGTGTCTTTTTTCAGCCTGTCATAACGCAACCTTTCAGCTCATGCCATGTCCTCTGCAGGGAAGAGTCTGACATCACCTCAAACAAACCATTATCACAGACATGTTCACTGGGCAGCCCAGGATTGCTGCCACTGAATTTACAGCTTCTACACAGCAGAATTAAAAATGATGACAAAATGAACCAATGCTCAAAAGTCGACTATAGGACTACAGTTGTGCAAAGCTGTACCTGGTAACAACAGATCCACCTCTAAAATCATCCAGCAATGGACTCCCCCTTTAGACAGCACATAACCTGCAGGATGTAGGGGGGGCTGTAGACATCCTACAGCCTCTGGGGAGGGATGAAGGCATGCATATTTCATGGAGCTCTCAGACAGCAAGAGAGGAAGCCGCTCACTTGTAATTCCTCTCCCAGAATTTGACGGGGCGAGGGTAGGAGGTGATAAAGATGGCACTGCCCAGGAAAGGGCTGAGGGGGGTGTAGAACAGAGTGGTGATGAAGGTCTGCAGCAGCAGCATGGCCGAATCTGAGCTGCGAGTGAAGGAAAAAGCCACACCCACCCAACCCAGCCCCGCCCAACCCGACCCCACCCAACCTGGCCCCGCCCACCAAGACCCCACCCACCAGGCTCCGCCCCGAGCAGCCCCCGCCCCAACCAGGCGGGGTTACTGCATGTTCACACTTATTTAAGGTTGCATCAATTTAACATTGAAATGCTACGCTTGCTGTGTTCCAAGATGCTGAACACACATATGTACAGTACACATATGTACAGAGTTCATATGTACAGTACCCAACAAAACTGGCAATGGAAAACAGTACTTGTAAAATCTGAGAAAATTACTTCCACGTGAATTTCTGTCTGATGTAACTGCAGAAATGTTTACATTTAAGGAATAAACAAGGTCCAAAAGGAAGATGTATCTCAATTCATCTCATCAGATCTCAATTAATCAATTAGTTGATAATGACCTTTTTTTCATAAGAAATGCAGGTCACACTCATGACCTGCACACAAAGAGAATGAAAGCACTCGTTTAATCAAACCCACCCTGAGGAGGACTCTCGCATGAGTCTACCTGAGCACAGGTGTGCGTGGAGGTGAAAGGATACGCGGCAGGGCAAAAGGCTGGGCGAAGGCGTGGAAGGCACTGCCCCAGGAGATCTGCCAGGGGGCGATGTACACCATGATGAAATGCAGCTTGTGCAGGAGATCCCAGAGCTGCAGACCAAACGGCAGGACAGAAACGACATGGGGACCAGCTGCTGCTAGCGCTCCACAATCATACACGAAGAACGACCGCACACACTGTGGAGCATGATGCAGGTCGTCCTCTGGGCGTTAGGTGACAAAGTTTTAGAAATTTCAAAGAAACAGTAAAGTCTTTTGTAGGATTTTTGCTGTTCAGTGCTCACCATATCAACATGTTATGCTTTAGCACTGTTCAAGCACTTTTTAGTTTTTAGTCTGATGCTTATTTACTATAATTCTAGCTGTTCTGTGCCAGTTACTGTTGCATTTGTTGCTCTTGTAACACGTCCTTATTGTTTTAACCCACATCAGCCATGCAAGTTGCTCTGGGTAAGAGTGTCTCCAAATAAATAAGTTAATTAAAGAATAATAACAACAGCACCAGTAAATATAATAACACTGTCATGGTTACTGTGAGCTGGGGGAAGAGTCTGTTGAAGGGAGGAGCATAGGCCTGGTTACTGGGATTACATAAATGATTTCTGAAGATAGCTCTAGGCGTACCCCATATTTTACAGCTGTCATTTGCTAAACCCGTGCGTTAGGGCTGACCTTGTGGAAGAGGATGGTCATGAGGAAGAAGTCCAGCAGGAAGGTTTCGGAGGCCCCGCTGCAGTCGAACTCGAAGAAGACGATGGTGAAGATGAGGGTGACAAACTGGTAGCTGGGATTGCAGAAGGAGGAGCGGAGAAGCTTCATCCCAGCAACTGTCATCAACAAGACATCACAGCTGGAGCGAGACACAGACACCTGAGAGATTCAACCAGGCCTGGCACAGACAGGAGGCTGGGGGAGGGGCCGAGAGTGCACCGATGTCAGGACTGCATCAGGCCAGCAGACAGGTCTGTCTGACAATATTGTTGCAGGTATCCGTATGATCACGTACTGTGGCTATGTATGTACAGTACCAGTCAAAAAATTTGGACACAACTTTTATTCTTTATTTTTACTATTTTACACATTTTAGAATAATAGTAAAGACATCAAAACTATGAAATATCACAAATGGAATTATGAAGTGACTGAAAAAGTGTTAAACGAATCTTATATTTTAGATTCTTCAAACATAAATTTTTTTGGAAAGAAATTCTTACATAAGCATCAACTTTGCTATTTATATTTGTCTAAGAAACAAATTTCAAGCATTTAAGCACACATCTTTAGATCAAAATGTCTTTGAATGCATGTTTCCCATTATCTTAATCAGGTGTGTCCAAACTTTTGACTGGTATTGTATTCTGGAACAAGGTCACACAAAGTGTGTATTTGTTGCATGCCTTTATAATCTGGCATTGCCAAATTTTTTTTGCCAGTGCTTATTGTCCATCAATGTGACATAGATGTTATCAGACACTGGAAATCCTGATCGGTGCACCCTGATTTTGGTCAGCAACACATTTAAAGAGTTACATCAGTATCTTAAGAACAATGCTTCCATCTCTGCTGGAGTTGTCCTGTGATTGAGGAGTTCAAAATGACAGCAAAGACAGTGAAAGCCCAGCGGCTCTGTGGGAAATGATATGTTATTTCACAGCACACTGCAAACCCAGGGGGAAGCATGGGGTTATGCTACTGACACACTCTAACAGCACTGTTTTACAAGACCACCCAGCCATGACACGCTGTTTGCCCCTGGACCTCTGCGAATAGTTTGCACTCTTAAAGACCTGGATTTCCCTCCTCACACTACGTGCATTATGGGAAAGGCAGCACACACCATGCCTCTGCAGGCATGGGAAGCATTTCTGCCAGTGCGGCAGGGTGATTAATTTTGGCATTAATGGCCTGTGTGAAAGGAGGGTACAAGATGGATCTCTTTGACCCGCTGCCTGGAGAGGGTAAATTTGGACTGAGCTGAATCCCCAGACAAGAGGGAGGTCACAGGCCATTTGATTCACTGATTCATTCAACACTGACACAACTGTAACTGGGAAAGGAACCTATGGAAAAAAAGTGCTCCACTACTTGAAATTTATATCCTTCTCTCTTTCACTTGGGGAAGGGGGGGGGTGTTTAAAACACACAGGGGAAAAGAAAACAGGAAGCTCTCAGGGCACCGTAGGACAAATTTCCCTGAGATACCAGGACTGATGTTTACCCTAAGGTACTAGGACTAACATCCTGAGGTACTGTAGGTCTAATCCTCACCCTGAAGCACTAGAACTAACACTGATCCTGAGGCACCAGGACTAACACTGTCCCCAAGGCACAGGGACTACTGCTTTCCCTATTCATTTCTCCATAGCTGTTAGATGAGGCGGCAGTGTAGCATAGTAGTCAAGGAGCAGGACTCGTAACTAAAAGGTTGCTGATTGATTCCCCACTGGGGCAGTGCTGCTGTACCCTTGGGCAAGGTACTTAACCCACAACCGCCTCGGTAAATATCCAGCTGTATAAATGGGTAACATTGTACAAAACTGTAACCTATGTAAGTCGCTCTGGATAAGAGCGTCTGTTAAATGCCAATAATGTAATGTAATGTAATGTAATGTCGACAGAGCAGAGGCAGTACTCACTGGATGCCCAGTTTCTTGCGGTGGCTGAGGGAGAAGCCGTCGTTGGTGAGGGCGCTGAGGACGATGGCGGGGTACACCACGTACTTCTCAAAGCACAGCAGGCACACGTAGAGACGCTCGTACCACATCAAGTGGGCGTCGTCTGCAATGGCAGCACCAACAAGGGCGGAGTTACAGATTACCACGGTATACACCTCACGCAGCACGGCGACACAGGTGGACGGCGTGTCTGTCATGGCTTTATTTCTAGAGCAATCAATGTGCTCGGCACACCCAGCGTGACAATTAATTGCATGACCTTATGTGCCATGCTGAATGTAAGACCTGAGTCCTGAAAGTGTGTTTTGTCAGAAGGAAAAAAGTGCCATGGTTATGCACTTCTGTGCTCTGAGTATAAGCAATAAAATGCAGTAAATTCGCCCCCCAAATAGATTCCAGATGATAATAATATTATTTTTATTCATGCATGATTATATTTGTAAAACACCTTTATTCTATAATGTTACAGTGAAGGGGGGAATTATCTAAACCACTACTAAAGTGCAGCCCACACTTGAGTGATGCAGGAAAGGACCATACACAGAACGGATTAGACCAAATAATGAAATAAAATCATTTTAAAACTATTTTTCTTTTTTCCACCAGACAATAACCTTAAATTAACAGTCAGACAAAGATTTGTGAGAGAGGTAAACTGCACAAATAGGGGACAGAAGACAGAGCAGAAAAAAACTGTGATGGACTAAGATGATTCTAGAAAAATTGTGGAGTAGACAGGGAACACCACAGACAATAAATATAACACTTCCACCAACAAACACAGAAAAAGACAGTGACGGCACAATAACATGACCCTCAGCCAGGAGGACACAGCCTGAGTCCTGTCCCGAGAGGGTCTGGACTAACCTCTGGGCTCAAACTGGGAGTACTCTCTGCTCTTCAGCACCGGGTGTGAGATCCAAAGCCAGGGGTGGTGTTTCCGTAACTGCGGGATCAGGTAGTGGGTGACAAACCCCACTGTCCCAGCAAGCGCGTAGAGGACAATGGTGACAAAGGGCTGTGCGAAACAGAGGGGGAAAAGCTGCATATTTGCGTACAACACCACTGAACCCGCTCCATTCTTCACACTGTAGAAGACACTTGGGGTGTGCATAAAGTAATGACTCCAGTAACTGAACTTCCATTTGGGACTCCATTTCAACACATTCAGGGTTTTGCCCTTGCAATTCATTTAAAATGAATGTAAAATTAGATTATTGGTTTTATTTCATGTTTTGTGTTTTAGTGTAATGTAATACCTACATTATCAGTCACCCTGCACAGATACAGAAAGGATCTGAATGATTATCCTAAAATGACCACAGTAAATGAAATGAAAGTCAGAAGGTTACGCAACACAGCGATAGACTACCAGGACACACTGCGTTCGCTATAAAACAAAGCTATAATTAAAGTAGTTGTTAATGGTATAATTCATTAAAAAGGCAGAGACTGGTTACCTTTAGGGACAAGAATACTGTACTGGCAGTCACAGCGAAAGTCAACACAGAGGCCACGGTGCACACCAACAGGTCTGACTGCAGAATCTCTTTCTGCAACAGGACAAGAGACAGTTCCTGTATTCAACACACGAGTATTTACAAAGTTAACATCTCCCAAATTCATTCCTTTAATGATATCATCTTGTAATATTGGCTTGTACATTGTATTTGTCACATCCAGAAAGAATTGCATACATACAAAAAATACACTGAAATGTATAAATTTTAAGATATGGAATCAAAGATGAAAAGTAGCAATTATATTAGGAATTACATTATGGTATTGTGTAGCATTTATTTTACAAATCGCCACGAATGTTTTTAAACGACTGACAGCCAATACAACAATGAATATTTCAGTTACTGCTTAGTACCACTGTGTTCAAATACATGGTTGGGATGTGTTTTTATCAAAGTGTTGTACCATGGGAACAGAGAGACCAATGTTTTTCAGTAGTGCTGTGGGTTGGAGGCAAGAAATACGAATGATGGCACAGTTTCCCTGAAAATATTAACAAACTGCTCTAGTGATGCCAAGATACAGTGTAATAGTAAACTGTCACAAAGTTAGCAGATTAATTTACATAATTAATCTTAAGAAAAAAACATAAGTGAAAAGCAGAAAAACGCTTTACTGGTGACAACAGCCATGGTAAAATACCACCCAAAGCAGAGCCCACTTAAAATCATACATCTCATCTATTTGAACATTGTGTTCTCCTTTGCCTCATCTATACTACCTAAGATTTTAATTACATTTTGGCAAATATAAACAGAAAGCCAAAATGGACTGTCTCATAACAAAACTTTAGTATAACAAAACTACTGGATAAAATTTGTGACACTGAGATTTTTTTCAATGGCTAGTGTAACCATTGATTTTAATTCTTAAGAAAATTCTTAAGCAAAAAAACATTTACCTTTGATGAACAACATCATGGAATATATTGCAATGTATGGTATTGGGTAAGTCCATGTAATTCAAGGCAAGTCTTGTGGCAGAAAAATCAACTTGGTTAGTGAAAAATCCAAACTATATATCAGTTTGACTTTACACACAAATTCAGGAGAGGGCTCACTTTCACACACAGAATGCTCAGACGGAACGTTCCGGTAGCAGCATTACCACTGAATTCCTGAGTTTTTCGGGGAGGGGATCCCCAATCTCCTCCTCCGAGTCGTCCTCCTCAGCACCGTCCCCCAGAACGGGCATCAGTTTGGACTTGATTAGAGACCTGCGGCTCAACAGAGACGACCAGTCAAATCAAGCCTCCCAGGGGTCACCCAAAAAAACACACCACTGACCCAACATGGCTAGCGGCTAGCAGCAAGCGACTAGCGGCTAGCGGCGAGACGCTTACATCAGCACAGAGGGGTCACTGCTCTGTCGGCTGAGGTGGTAGGACAGCATCACCAGCAGGCCACAGAACCCAGAGAACAGGGCAGGAATGTGCTGCTCATCCCAGGGCTCCTGAGGACACAGAAATGTATGAATCACAGATGAATTATAGATTAGTGTACTTCTAATTCATGTTACTCAGTACACAGCACCTCAGTTCAACCTCAAATCCCATAAAAGACTTACTTTTGGTGGGAAATTGTAATTTTATTAATGTTATTATTATAATATGTGTAATATAATACTATAATACTATAATATAAAAGGTAATATTTATATATTACTTTGCATATTACATTTATATCTCTTGAGTCATTTGTTAATGAACGCTTTGTCATTCCTCTACGGACTACATTTTGCTGTTGTACTCCTTAAATTTGCTTACTCCATGTCCTGTCCTTCTGGACTGCTCCTTAAGCTTCTTGTTTACACCTGGAGCACTCATCCCTTTCTCCTACCAGCAGTTTGGAATAATCAGTAGTTTTCTAAGCAAAATCCCTGCTGAGACGTGTGCAGATGGCAGCTGCCTTCAGACACTTTCAAAATACCGCCAGCTATCTTTAGCTACTGCCAGCTACCTTCATCTCCCACCAGCTACCTTCAGCTACCTCCAGCTCCACTGCAGCACAGATTTTTTTTTTTTTCCCTGTTTGCACACACATGGAGTGTGAAAGCAAGACGAGCCTACCTTCAGCGCTCCGAAGCAGAAGCCGTAGAGCAGAGACACCGCGGTCAGACTGCGCAGGATGCCGTACAAAGCCGAGCTCAGCCCGGTGGCGGCTGCCCAGAGCAAGACAAACGCCACAGGCTGAGCAGGAGTTTATGTGTTTATACATCAGTCCATATCGATTGAGCAAAAAGAGATCCGCCTACCTGTTCCACCGAAGAAATGCATATCGATTTGCTCCAGCAGGTAGATGACGAAGGTGTTAATTTGGGGGAGGAGGCCCAGGAGAAATGTTATTGGGAAACAGTATGTAAATCCTGTAGGAAAGGAAGAGGAACATTTTAAATGAGATGTAACTATGTACGTTCTGGTCTAAAACTAGACCTATATTTATGTAATATGAATGATGAATGTATTTATATCTCTCTCTCACACACATACACACCCACACACACACCCACACACACACACACACACACACACACACACACACACACACACACACACACACACTCTCTCTCTCTCTCTCTCTCTCTCTCTCTCACACACACACACACACACACACAGTCTCTCTCTCTCTCTTTCTCTCTCTCTCTCTCTCACACACACACACACACACACACACAAACAAAAATACACAGGACAGCTGTAATGCTCTAAATGTACTTACCAATTAAAATGTCTCTTAAAAATTTAATGGCATCTGAAGACACAATTGTAATGCCATACACTGTGGACACAGGCAGGTCTGGTCTTTTCAGCATTCTCTCCAGCACCCAGATAAGGCCACAGAATATACAGAAATACGCTGCTCGACTGTAGGCGACAATCTGATTGTGTCCCTGAAAAATCAGCCAGAGTTAATGAATTTGAAAAAGCAGATACTTTGATGTGAGAAATGTTATGCATGCAGTGTGGGTTGGCTGTGTTGGCAAGGTGTTACTCACATGGGTTGGTGAAGCAGCATCAGGTTGGACGCTCTGTAACAAACCAGTGACACTAAAATCAGGCACAGAGATTTGCATAATGAACAACAGTTACTTGTGTGGCAAAACTGTTAGATTGTTAATGGAGCTCTCTTTCAACATCATTTTCACTGGCTGAATGGCTTGTTTCAATTGGGGATTTGACAGCACAAGATTTACAATGTACAATAAGTTCATCAAGAAATATTATTATAACATATATGGCAGTATTGGAATGGGGTTTTTTTTAGATTTGAGAGTCACATTTATGCACTGATAAACTAATGTATTCTGACATTCAAATTCATAATTTTCATACACCACACAGATTTCCCTGTTATTTAATATTTAAATCAGGTGTTCTTAAAACACATTACTTTTATTCTTCATTCGCTACTGTAACTTTGATAAAATGTATTTATTAAAGCATTTGCGTTTCTATACATATAATATGAAAATAATTTACAAGTCAGAATATTGTACAGACCAGCAAATAAAGTAAACAATCTGGAAGCTATTTACTTAGTAAAAAACTGTACTGCTTAACTTGAAAATCCTGTATAATATATTTTTAGAGTAATCTCTACCTTTAACAGAGAGTACTGGCAGCTTGCAATGACCAGGCAGAACTGGAAGACCCAGATGTCTTTGAAACAGCCATGGTTCAACAGTATGAACCCCAGGAAGGCAACCAGGAAGGCCAGGGCCACTGCCACCATGTTCTCCATCACATCCTGGTTCCTGCATTAAGATGATTGTCATTTGACCAGCCCACTGACAGGATCGTCCCCTCTTGTGTTCACTACAGCGTGAGAACGTGGGAGCTCTCACCTGTCCAGTAAGGCCAACAGGGTGAGCCGGTCATACAGGATGTTGACCCATTTCCCGGGAAAAACCTTCAGCTTGTAGTAGAGTTTGCGAGAGGGCTTTTCCTGCGTTGAAGTGTCAGAAGACTCCTCTATAGAGACCTCTTCCTAAAAAATAATGTGAACATAAGATTTCATAAGAGAATCACACACTGAAGATTCCACTCACACTGAAGGCCTGCCATAGGTGCATCCTTGCTGTCATGTATCAACAGTAACCTGGCTACAGCTAACAGTTTCCAATTAGGTATCACCAGTAACCTGTCTAAGGCTAACAGTGTCCGGTTACGTATCACCAGTAACCTGGCTAACGCTAACAGCTTTCTGTTACATATCACCAGTAACCTGGCTGCAGCTAACAGCTTCCTGCTGTGTATCACCAGTAACCTTGTTAAGGCTAACAGTGTCCGGTTACGTATCACCAGTAACCTGGCTAACGCTAACAGCTTTCTGTTACATATCACCAGTAACCTGGCTGCAGCTAACAGCTTCCTGCTGTGTATCACCAGTAACCTGGCTAAGGCTAACAGCTTTCTGTTATATACCACCAGTAACCTGGCTAAAGCTAAAAGCTTCCTGTTAATTATCACCAGTAGCCTAATACTGAAATCTTCCTGGTGTGTATTGCCAGCACCCTAACACTGACAACTTGTGTGACTAGCAGCCTGGCTCCTGCTCACAACTCCCTGCTATATTTCACCTGAGCTGGAAGGTGGAGTAGTGTTGGATCCAGGCAATGTCTCCCTGCTCAGATCCAGGCTTGCTGATATATGGCCACTGTTACTGTTTGCAGACACAGCGTGTCTGAGCCGAGACACTGTTTGCGGGCTGAGTGAGTTATGGGCCAGGGGGACGGGTCTCACCTGGAAGATTTCGGGGTGCGTTCTCCGCGGCCGCAGCCGGTGCGTCGGGATGATGCGGCGCTGGAAGGGGCAGTCCGTGTGCACCCCCACCAATCCGTCCTGGCACTCCGAGTTGGACGACGTGGACAGGAGGTCGCTGGGAGACAGAGGTCACCATGGTGATTTAATTAAAATGACCAACCTGAGCTATGCTGGATGAGGTGGAGGAGGACCACTGTTTTTTTGCACCCAGTGCACTTCAGTCGTTAAGTTCATAACTGTCTGACCAACGGGATCAATTTCCAGTGTCCAGTCTCCACTTGTAAAAATGTGTCCTTTCATCATAAAGCCTTTGTGATAGGTCAACACTGAAAATCACAGTTGGATTTGCAATTCAAAAGTGTAATGTGTAATAATGAACGATAAGAAAATTAATGTCTGACCACATGTTGCCTGTGATAAGCTCGGCTCCCAGGGGCAAATTAAGAGCTCGTTCAGCATACAGCTTTCGGGGTCTGTCTCCTACAATTAGAAAAAGAAAAAAAGGTATGAAATTTACACAATATCTTTTCATGATTTTGTCATTTTGTTATCTTAAGTGTGGTGTGCAATTCTGCAGGAAATAATAAGAATGTACATTTTATGTACATTCTTATTACTGTACATTTTATGAATGCAATATCATGCTGTCAGCTGCCCTGGATTGTAGTGTCTTTTAAATCATAAAATCATAAAATAATCATCATCATCACCATGGTCTTAATATCCCTGGTCATCGCCATTACGCATATCTCTCTGATTGCATAATGCATTTGGCTTGAAAGCCAGATGACCTGCATGCCAGGTGAACGTTGCACTGTGCAGGTGTTTGGCTCAGCAGGGTCTCCCCACTTACGGTGCACTGTGTGGAAGGTGTAGGCCTCCTCTTTGGACGTGGCCTCCGGCCTGCAGATCACCTGCAGCATGGAGCTCTCCGACTGAGACGTCTGGGATGGCAGGGAGTCGTAATCTGGGTCTTTGTCCTTGTCTGTCTGAGGGCTGAGCAGGAAAGGACTGGTGACATTACATTACGACATTTAGCAGACGCTCGAGTGCTAAACTAGTATAGAGTGTTTTTTTGTTGAATAGAAAATAGGGATAGATAGGATAGATAGAGGGGAAGGTAGACTAGAGATACAGCTTGAAGAGATGAGTTTTCAGCTTTCTCTTGAAGGGACCCAGGAAGTCTGTTGTACGAATCTCTCCAATGGTGACTTGGAGCACCTGCCAACATCTCCTCTCTATGCCACAAAAATGTCTCATATGAAGCCTGTTCTATGTGCTCAACATGCACTATGCTATGCTGTGTGCTATGTAAGATTACCTATCTGGAGACACGATGGGGATCAATTTTTCGGGCGCTGTTTGGGGCGTGTCTGTTGTGGCCAGACTGTTGGGGGGGTTGGGACGCTCTTGCTGGCCCTCTGTCGCTGTGTTCTCTTCATTTCGACTGGCTGCAGCGCTCTTTTCTGGAAGAGGAGGAGACATTAGAAATATCGCAGATAACGAATCAGATGCTCTCAGTGGCCAAACCCTTATGAATGCACCCGTTGAGCTTGGATGAAAACAAGGGGCACTAACACTGTATGAGGATGGACTCAAGCTGACTGCGAATGGAAGAACCTGGCCACAGTCACAGGTCCAGGTGTACCCCTCAGGTGCAGACCGGGGTGTCAGGAAGGATCGATTCAGACACTCACCTTCATCCACGGCCCTCTCTCCCTCTCCCGCCACCTCCCCGGGGGGGTTCCCAGATGCAGCCCTGCTGCTGTTGATGGACTCCAGCAGGGTCACAAACTCCACAAAGTTGGACTCGTTGGGGATCTGGCCCTCCTTGGCCTCCAGGTCGGACTTGGAGGAGGTGAGCGGGCGGAGCTCCTTGGCCTTGTCGGCGCTGAGCACGGCGTCTGTGCCACTGTCCATGCTCATGCCTCTGGCGTGAGTCCTGCCCCCCCCGCCGGGCTTCCCGAACCCCGCCGGGATCTGCAGGAACCCGTCCGAGTC
Source organism: Megalops atlanticus (assembly GCA_019176425.1). Taxonomy (NCBI): domain Eukaryota; kingdom Metazoa; phylum Chordata; class Actinopteri; order Elopiformes; family Megalopidae; genus Megalops; species Megalops atlanticus. The sequence goes on from CM032890.1 coordinate 26,807,066, forward strand.
CAGCCTCAGCTCGGGCGGGTCGGTGTCGTCCGGGTGCGAGTGCACGTCGATGCCCGAGGAGCTGTTGTCGTTGGTCAGCTGGGGGCTCGGGTGCTCGAACTCCGGGTCGTTGGACTCGCAGTCCCGGCAGTCCTGGGCGGCCGAATCGGAGCTTACCTGCTCTTTCGACAGGTGAGTGTCCGGCGGGGGGAGCGGCTGGAGGCTGGCTTCCGCCTCGGGCGCAGGTTCGTCGTTCTCCTCAGCCGCCGCCCCGTCGTCCTCAGGTGAGTCGAAGGTGATGACAGGTATCTTGATGAGGCAGTCTCCCGCGGCCCCGCCCTGCGCCGACTCCAGGAGGTGCAGCTTTACTGACTCCTCCAGCTCGGCGGCTGTCTGCGCATCGCAGCTCATGGTGATGATGATCTTCACCGTGTCGCTCTCGTCCAGGTGCGCCGAGGGGCTGGAGTTGTCCACCAGGACGACGGCGATCTCGTCCGAGCAGTAGTTCTCCTCAGGCGGGCTCTCCGGCGCGGCCACGGGGTCCCCCTCTGGCTCCTGCTTCCCCTCCAGGGAGTTGTTGTTGGGGTCCTGAGTCTGCTTCTCCACCTCCGAGTCCTGGCCGGTCTCCTCGTCGCTTCCTTTGGAGGGAGGAAGTCCCTCGTCGGCCGTGTCGGCGTCCGGCAGCAGTTTCTCCTCCTGCTCTCCGCTCAGAGGGCGAGACGGCGAATCGGGGCGGCCCGTCGATGGATCCTGACCCACTGCTTTGTCCTCAGCTGGAGTTCCACCTCTTAGCTTCTCCTGGTGAGGAGTCTCACTCACGGCTGCCAAACACACACGAAACACACAATGAACCCCAAAACAACCATCACGAGTTACCTGAATCATAAGAGTCAGCGTATGTGGCACAAGATAACTCTTCTGTTTGACTTGTCATTTAAATCCAACCCTCACCCAAAAACACATCATATAGTTAAACGAAAATAATAATAACAGTTTAGCTATCTTGAACAGGTAGTCACAGAGCACACCAATGTTTAAAATATGCCAGTCCAACAGTAGTACTGAATGGGAAGGCACATCAAAGAACATTTATAATCTTTGGTTTGGCCCTGACATATACTGTGAGAAACAATAAACCCTGCCAGCACTGACACATTCTCTTAAAATATATAACGCTAGAGATGGATAGAAAACTACACACGTGACCTGTCAATGCCTCTCAAGACATATTGTTTATGAAAATACATATTAAGAAAACATTTGTAGGGTTTCCTTAATATTATGAATGTAAAATCATGTTTTCAAAGCCATCTGAGAACTACCTAACAGGAATGTGCTGGGAAATAATCCACAGACTATCATACAGTACTACCTGGGTGTCCTGGATGTGACATCACCAAAACAAGGGATTCCGGGATTCTCTGAAATGAGCTGTTTCCAGGTGAAGGTTGAAAATTGTTTCTTTAACTTTCAAAAAATATTCCCAGATCGTGTCAGACTGTCCAAGTTTCAAAGCTTTCTGCTGGGCAGTGTGACCACTTCCTAAAGCAGCAGTATATATATTGTGTCTGCATATGCACATGCCGGTATTCTCACCCTGCCTGCTCCTTTCTGGAGACCCCGCCTGAAAACCATTACGAGAAGCCGATCTGAGAGGCTCACACAGGCTTAGCTAAGCATTTCTGCAAAGCTGATACACCACCTCAACAGCGTCTCATCAATTTACCTCTGACAACAGCATATCGTTTCACTCAATCTCGCCTACGGGGGAGACGTGATGCTAACACAGACAATATGAAATTTTCAATGAAGCAAAAATGTATCTCATTCTAAAAAAAAATGTATATCAGAAAATACATATGCACAATGTGCATTGCACACTATCCATTCATGCAATACTAGAAAAATCACCACTTTTGACACTGGAAAATATGAACATTACATTATTATTATCCATCTGATTAATCATATAAATACCTTCATTGTTTTTAGTGTCTTCCGACTTCTGGCACTCCTGTGTGAGAGAGAAACTCGGTAAATAAAGTTTTATTGGAGGAAATATAACAGCAGGTATTAAATATTCACCTCTGATCCCACATCAAAAAGGTCAGTCGGATCTTTGGAAAGGGCCTAGCATTCAAAACAGCCAGGCTATTCTCACGGTTATTTCCCTATTTCCTGCAGACTAATCATAATGAAACCAGGCAGTAAGCATAGCTGGCGTTTACACAAATGATAACGTGTAAGTGCTTTTGAAAGGAAGTTTGCTCAGCTTTTAGCCTCGAGCACTTACGGATTCTAATTACTGTTCATATCAGCACACTGTTTTTTTTTTTAAAAGAAAACTTCTGAGACAGTTAAAAGATGCCTCAGTGCCTCAGTGGATATGGTGGCAGAGATGCGTAAACCTCCAAAGGCCAGTTCCAAATGTGAAAGAAAAAAGTATCTTCGCTGCAGTTACTGACGCACAAAAAAGCACAGATCCACTTACCACTCCGATTAAGCCTGGATCGGTCTCCGTCTGCTTCACCGTGACCTGGATTATGGGACTGGGCCGGTTTCGGGCCAGAACTGTCATGGCAACGCTGTCAGGGGCCGTGCTGCTTTTTCTGTTTCAGAGATCAAAATCATGCACACCAGCTCACCTCCTGCACAAAGCCCGCTAACACAGCACCGTCTGCTTACAGTGCAGTTACTGGTGATCTGTGATAAGGACATTACAGAAGCTCTGTGGTACAAGGAATGACAGAGAGTGGTTTATAATGGAGAAATTAACACAATGGGATGCAGTGGTTACTTTGATATATCGAACTGTACTGACAAAAGGTTAATTTCATCAGTGAATTCTTACTGCTGTATTCTGCAAGACAAGCCTTCATGACAACTGCTGGAAAATATGTGTGAGTCAGGTGTCCGACATGGAGTCAGGAGTGAGACATGCATTTGTTCAAGGTGGGGTTTCTACAACTTTGTACATTCTGTCAATAGTAAGAACCTCCAAGTGGACTCTGCAGAAGTATGAACATGAGTCAGGGCAGGTTGTTTTCCAGGTGCCTTACCTTAAGCTTGTCGGACGACAGGAATCTGAGCCTTCACTCTTTCTCTCTGCGCCTTTGCTAATGTCCGACAGGCTGCCCTGTGCCACAATCTCCCCCCGGTCAAACATGAGGTGAAGACGGTAATTCACCATCTTAATCAGGATGAAGAAGATGGTCACGGCACTGCAGTAGATACCAAGAGCCACACTGGTGGGAGGCAACGCCTAGGGAGAGAACACAAACACAACTCCATCAACACAACAGCTCCACGATCAAACCATTGACTACAACAAACTTACAGACACATACATCTGTGAATACATTTATATAGGAACCTTCTCATTTTGAGCTTAATTACCCTCATTACCCTGCATTTCTTTCACCAAATTTTATATGGTAATTTTATGAACATGCCTGCTTATTGCACAGTAACATCATCAACTCTAGTGAAGATCCAGTGACTACATGCTGAACCAGCCAGGACAGAAAATAACATTCTTCTTGCAGATGTAAATGTGTTTTCAAGATTTGAAATTAGACCTTTACAGTTTTTTTTCTGGTTTTTAATTCCATTCCTGAAACACTTTGCTTTACTGAACTGGACATTTTCTCTCCTGTGCCATTTTACAACCAGACATTTCCATTTAAATTATTTAAAAGCTTTTCTTCAAGAGATGCTGTATTTTCTTAAATAGACACAGAAAAAGAAAACGTTTTTGTATTTACAGTCCCAGACTGGTCTGATATTAATGGCCTTACTTTCGATACACCTGGGACCACCTCCCTGTCTGATAATCCATTTCTTTTTGGCAGGTTCTCTGCTTTGCACACAAACTATCTTGGCAACAGGGCTGTGAGGTAAATTTAGGCATGCTATTTAAAGCCTTCAGGGTCTCCCTTTTTCCTGTCTTTCTCGGGATTGGACAGTTCATAGCTCTTTCTGAAGTCAGCTGGATCTATTAACAGAAAGTGAATTTATCTTCATTTATACAGTCAGACTGAACAGTAGAACAGTAGAATGCTAAAATTATCAGCCTATTGTGAGATGCAGACATAAATGTAAAATTTGAAGAATTCTATACCTCTGCACAAAAATGAAGCGTATTTACGTAAATGCATAAAGCGCCATTTTAAGCCTTGCTTAAAGTTGTCCACATTACAGATGTAACATTGTCGATTCTTAAGTGGGTTGGGCTGATCACAGAGAGTCCTGCACGGGGAAAGTGCACACTGAGGAGGCACACAAGGCCTCTCCACCCTCGCAGTATGGCCGTCGTACACGCAACCATGGAGCTACATGACCCAGGGGCAGCAGTGTAGCATAGTGGTTAAGGAGCAAAACTTGTGACCGAAAGGTTGCCGGTTTGATTCCCTACAGGGGCACTGCTGCTGTACCCTTGGGCAAGGTACATAACCCACAATTGCCTCAGTAAATATTCAGCTGTATGAATGAATAACATTGTAAAAAAACAAACCTGTAATTGATGTAAGTCACTCTGGATAAGAGCGTCTGCTAAATGCCAATAATGTAATGATCCGGAATAAGCTTTGAAAACAAATGCATTGGGGAGCTCCTCACTCCACCAACAGAGTGTGTATAAGACTGAAACTGTGATTGTAAATTCCTCATGGTGACATCAACCTACTGTCATATTCACACTTTTACAATTACACAGTTACCAGGAAGCACTCAGTTCCATATCATTCTCACCCCATCAGAGAGGGTGTAGGTGTGCTCAGTGACCCCAGCAGAGCAGGTGTAGGTATGCTCAGAGTGTTGTGGATTATGGAGCACTTAAGTTCTGGATAAGCACATCTGCTAAAAGATAATGATGTGTTGTAGTGTAGAGCACCTGTAGGTACTCTGGTGGTCCAATTACACTGTATGCCAGGCAAAGACAGCTGATTCGGTAAGAGCTGGTTTTTGGGAAAGAGCAACTATGCCTTATGGTCCTATCTCAGCACAAGCAACAACTATTTATTTATTCATTCATTTTGAACATTTTTAACAACTTCACCTCTATCTACATTGGGAAATATCATTGCCTCAGAGCATTTCATTATAGGAAAGACAAACCAAACTAAAAGAAACCAGGAAAGATGCTGACGAAACCTTTAAATGGAGCGTGACTCACTGAAAGACAGAACTTTGACTCAGTTTCTATGATGTCATCACTATGCACAAAGTGTACATCAATACACACAACAAGCTTTTCTACATAATATTCTTAAAGTGAAAAGAGAGCAAACCATGGAACGTGTAGCTCTTGTTCACAGGGGTTTCCGTTTCTCTGTTCACCCTATTGCAAAGGTCCGGCTGCTTGTCAGGCCAGTTTGAACCCCAATTGGAGGAGGAAGGCAAATGCTTGTACTGCCCCTTTAAGAGTTGTGATAAATATCTATATATCTAATCAGAGAATGACGCAAACCGCGTAGAGTTCTGGGAACGGTACTTCTTTTGTGTCACGTCTTCTGACTGCTTTTATCCACGTATGTACCTATCCATGACATATCCATGTAAAGTGGGTATTACGCTGGAGTTAGAATAATTACATTAAACATTGAGATGTGCCGCTACTTGTGTATGTCTCATTTTCATTTGATGGTTTAACAGCTCGCTTTAAGAGGCTGGTGAAATCAGCTATTTAACTCCCCCCGCCCTTGCCAGCATTAGTTTGTAGATAGTGGGGGCCACATAGCTAAAGAAAACTGCCACAAGTTTTCATACAAAAAGATATATGATATAAAGCTTGTCTATATCAGTATGAGTTTCAGCTTCAGCATCACTTGGCGACGGCTGTCTGTTATTCGTGCGACCATCACCACATTATGAGTGGGAATCATTAGCCTACAAACCTACTGGCTGTAAATGATCTATTAGCCCATCTATGCGTAACTTACAGTGCAATTATGACTTTCAAATAGAAAAGAGACTTTGGGTGTTGCACAGGGAATGAGTTCCTATCCCATGGTGTTAATTATAAATGTTTTACCAACCCTGATTGATATTTTTTGGCATGCATATAAACCTGCATGATGCTCCGGAGTTAAAGCTATTCACGCACTTTGGAAGAAGAATTAATTCACATTCACTCAACAAGAAATTGACTCAGACTAAATCCAGACAAAACTCCAATTTTACTAATCTGTTTGAAAAATGGGTTAGTGGTGCAATATCAGTCTATTATGTAAGCATGGCATGATCCCAGTCTGCACCTACAAAAAAATGCAGTCATGCACTCGGATTCGTTCAATAACTATGTAGATCCGCACAACTTCATAGACTGCTGCTAACATGCAGGCATGCGTGCAATAGGTAAACCTCGGTTTTTACCTGTTAAAAAAATTAGATACAGATTTTCATCAAACAGATTTACAAAATCTTTCAGTGACAAACTAATATATTATTGTTAGCTTTCTCTATTTAAAAGAAGTTCCGCCCATCAGTCTGTATAGATTTGCGTGTTACTAGCAAGGGTGGTATAAATAACAAGCCATAATATATGCAAACCTGATGGTGAAACAACTATACGGAGGAATGTCATTTTTATCATCCATTCTGTGATATATCAGCGACATTCTCTGTCCATTTCGGTAGTGTTATGAATCTGGGAATATGCAACTGAAGGCACATGCTGTTAAATAACGGAGACGCGGTTAAGCAATAGGTATAACCCTGGTAAACAATCTGAATTGGATAAATAATGACCTTCGCCAGGTTAAAACCTTGCAAACGATGTCATAGCACGTTAATAATCTTTAACATTTAAGTTATTTTTCACTTTATTAAGGCAAACGCAGACAAAAAATTTAACTAAATAAATTAACACTGTTTCATATGTAGTGTTGTTACAAAGGAAAACGGGCGGACACCTGACTCGTGCACATCTCGATGTGGAAACTCAGTGTTTTTGTTTCGACGGTGGAATTGACAATTGATGGTGTGTAGCGCTCCTTTTCTCAGTGGTGTAGCGAGCTAACTACTGAGCCGTGTGGATTCCACGCGTTCCATCATTATGGTAGAGTATGCAGAGAAAAAATGCGACAATACCAGGAATTGTCCATACATTTAGCAGACAACCTAAACCATTCCAGGAAAAAAATCACGTGCCGCTACCTTATGGAAATTAACCTTAAGACAGCTCTGATTTCTTCATAATATTATGCTGGTGGGTTTGAACTATGTGTACTGACGTCTCCGGGTTATGCGCGAAGGCATCTTTAAATACAGATAATTAGTTAGAAATGCCTGCAGTTGAAATGAAGTCTGTCTGGTCTTATGTTATAGGCCTATCCATACTCACCAAATGTAGTGACAATGGTAACATAAGCAGAAACATCCATAGGTAGAGGTGGCAGGAGTTGTTAAATTTGTTCTGGTCCGGGTCATGGTACCACCCTCCGGTTAGCGATGCCCAGACTCCCTGTCTCAGAGTCTGAACCACCTGAGAGCCCATCTCGACAAATGCACTGGAAGCCCGAATAACACTGTATAATCCGAATATGGCATTCAGGACGCTGCCATGTTGAAATTGCAAGGTTAGATTATTTATTAATATTTTTTACCCAGCGCCCCCCTTAATCCTAACGCCAGGTCTCGGGTCTCGGCACATTTTTTTTCCTTTTCTTGCTATCCTCCCTCTCAGTTCATCGTCATATACGCTGCGTCGTCCTGCGGCTTCGCTTCCTTGCCAGACCTACTGGGCTGCAAACCACCAAACACAATAGCCTCGCATCTGCAATCCGTGATGTGGCTTCCATGGAACGGACCAATACGCTGCTGGAACCAGCGACACGCACTGTGAATTATAACCTGGTGTGGGGAGATACTGTTCGTGAGACTCGGACGAACCAACCGTACCCTAGTGTTACGCAATTTTAGGTGACACGATGTTCAGAAATAAATGTGAGCGAGTAAGGTGCTAGACCAAAAAGAGCGAAAGGCGCGTGAGAGAAACGCAAGTCATTATTAAACCAAGTATCACGTCATCTGAAGGAGAATCCGAGATGCAGATAAATGCTGATATGTCTGTGAACACATGGAGGACTCATGGACCCATTCTATTATGCAGATTTTGACCAATATTATGCGCATATGTTGATCAACGGTGTATGTAGAACTCCAGTATCGAGCAGCTCGGCATTAACCAATACAGGCAGTGACGGAACAACGTGTTCATCAGTCGCTGTGGAATTTTTGAATAAACCACACGTGGCTGATGTCCACCATCTACTCAAATACGACAATTTTCACTCTTATACTAGGTTTCGTCTAGAGGCAAACCCAAATGTAAATGACTCATTTTGGACGTGAAGGGAAAGTAGCATTACGTACAATTTAAATAAAATATCAATTATACGTTATTAGTTATGCTATGCGTTAATAGGTTAGTTTAAATAAATAAATAATTCAACACACCAATTGTTCAATCGCTGCATTAAGATAGATCCGTAATGAAGGCCTTAAGCTTATAAAGGATAACCATTAAAGGAAATGCTAGAGGCAGAGGAATTATACATGGAAATGTTTTAATTGCATCGGACTTCAGAACTCATCCTGCTAAGAGTTTAATGTTATAAGAATTCAGTGTAGCAAACCAGCATTTGTTTTCTCTTAATGTTGTTGTGGGCAGCTGTGTAGGTTTTTATGCAAGCCACAGAGCAACAAACACATTCAATGGAACCTCCGACTTCAAATCAAACATTTCTAACTTTTGTTTAGCTAATTGCACACACTGTAACTAGTAATGTTTCAACCGTTAAATGTTGACGTTTGTGCTGTCTAGCAAAGTTACACCTTATCTGACAGGCTTGAAGAGCCCCAGAGTGTTCTGTCCTTAAACTTGGACTGCAAGATTTTTTGTCTGTGACAAAGTTTCCTGTGAATGCTGGTTGCGTCTTTGTCCTAACTAGTGGAGCAGATTAGGGTATGGAACCTTATGTCAGTGATAGAGGAAAAATACTGACAAACATATAGGCCTTGATTTGCTTGTGCGGGAAAAACTGTGAACCACTGGCAAACATAACATGGAGAGTATTTTTTGAGTTGGTTATCTTAACATACTTTTCATGGCATTTTTCCTGGCCGGCTAATAGGGCACCTGTGCACATAATTGTTCCCTTTTTTAGAAAAACAAACAAACAAACTTCTTAGCATGCTTTAACTTTCTGGGTGTGTCAATTTAAAATGATGGTCTTAAATATATTCTTGTTTCAGCATGTACAGGTCACCTTTTACCGACACATCCAAACATGCATTGTGAAGGCTCATTGTACATTACATTAGAACTAAAATCTCCCAACATACGTAGTTCATGAAAGAGAATGTCTTTGCATGGAAACTGATTCAATCTCTGTGATTGATTGCTTGATCACTCCATTGGCAATTGTTCACATATTGGTTCATGAATTAGGAAGAGGCAGTTTTTTGCAATGGGTACTACATGATCATATGATCATTAGTGCCTATAATGTCTCAGTCTCTCCCTCTCTCTCTCTATCTATCTATTTGTGTGGGTGTGTGTGTGTGTGTGTGTGTGTGTGTGTGTGTGTGAGCAATGACTTCTACTAAATGAATACGAATAATATGTAAATGAATTTTAAAAGTACATAAAATATTTTTGGATCGTGTCCCATTTAGCTTTTTTAGAGCTTAGAGGGTGACACAAAGCGGAAATGTGTAATGCAATCAAAACAGGACAGGATGAAACAATCACAAGCCTTCCTGACTTCTGCATGGCACTGAAGACTGTGCAGACAGGTTTCATCCAAAATATGTCTGATTTAGTGGTAGCAAACTAACGTCCACTCACTACTTTGCATCCTGCCGGAATCAAGAAGTTCCCATATGACATATGATAGCATGCAGGCCTATTTCGAATTGAATGCTGTTGATTTTGGCGTTGGTTTGGAAGTTATGGTAACACAATAGAGTGGGTGCATTTACATAGTAATGAGTCTGACACTTTTACGAAAAGAGATGTTTAGTGTGCAGAGAGGGGAAGTTAGAATGCACGGATCTACACGGGGTTGAGTTGTAGTAAGATGCCTGACAAGTTGGCCAACTTTTAGGATGGTGTGAGGGACAGTCGTTCTCCGCCATGTGCAGGCGCGTGTAATCTGCCAAAGGAATGTATAGCCTACTCCTCCTGTTAATGTCCACTTATATCGAAAAAAGTTCATAAATATGTATCCACGGAAACGGGAGATTATCTGACACGGTTCTAAATTGAATGAACGCGTCTGACAGTGGCTCCAGTGAACTTTGAAACGCATCGATGTGTACGTAGTACTCTGTCACCAGTGCGCAAACTTCTCAACTTTCAAAGGTAGCTCCTCCCGTTGTTTTCTTCCAGGGACGCGCACGTCACGTGCGCCGGGGCCGCCAATCCGTGGGTAATGCTTTCTCGTTCCCTAGGGTCAGACGGGTCGGAGGAGCCCAGGAGCGATGGCGGCGCCGTATGGATTGTTTTGAGTAGAGTTGTACGGAGCTTTTTAGAGCTTCTGCTGGATCCCAAATGTATGGAACGTAAGGACCATCTCGGGTCGCAAGTGATATATGCCGGGCTAAAACACTTCGGGAAAAGATTTATGAAAGAGTTTTGGCTCAACCTAAATGCCACAAGTTCCGAAGTGTCAGTGCGGCCAATGGATTGCGAGGACGGAGGGGGTGAGGGGTGAGAAAGTGATAAAAGTGTGTAAATTAAGATCTGTTTCAGAAACATCCCGAAGAGTGAAGTCAGTGAAGTGTAAAACTGCTTTCGGGTGTATGCGGTGTTGTTTTTTTGTATACGTAGACCTAAGATCATTTTTGTGCAGGTGTCTAGTTACACGTTTGTATCAGAAACTGCACTGCTAATTCACTAGCGAGCTCAGTCGGTGGTAGAAAATGTTTGCATTATTTGCTTCTTTTTATCCGAGCGGAGAAACGAGACGTTTTCCAGCCTATGCATTCGTTATCTGGGATCACGCTGGTGAAAGTTAGAAAAGTAACTTTTAAAGTTAGTAATGGAAATAATTGAAGAAACACTGTGTAATGTCAGATTGGTTACGCGGTTGTGAAGTAACGCGTAGCCTCGAGAGCAGGACTTTGGAATGCTACGGAACTAAAGTGGAGCAGCGACCTGTTGCCAGTGGAGTTGGCAAAAATTGAAGCTGTAACTAAATTCATAGCGTTTGCTTTACGATCAATTAAATTGTTTTGTTTGTAGAGCTACTTAAGTACGCTGATAAGCTTTTTATTTACTCAGCTTTCGGATTTCATCAACATAATTACAAGCGTGATCCTAGCTTCGTGGTATTTTTACGGTAGTTCTTGCACCCACTACCAAGCACCTTATGGTGCGGCTGCAGGGACCGAGACATGGATGTTTCCCAGGCCGGTTTCCCAAACGGTGAAAGGCGGCCGAGCAGCAACGGTGACCATGCCTGGACCGGGTCGCCCTTGGCCGGTTCCGGGGCTCACTCGGCTCCGCTGTGCTCCCGTTCGTTGTGGACTGCAGTGTTTGATTACGAAGCGAGCGGGGAGGACGAGCTTAGCCTACGCCGCGGGGACGTGGTCGAGGTCCTGTCTAAAGATGCTGCGATCTCCGGGGACGAAGGGTGGTGGACGGGAAAAATTAACCACCGAGTCGGAATTTTCCCTTCCAATTACGTTACCTACCAGCCGGCCATTTATCACAGACTGCCCGCCGGCGGCGCAGTAGGGGTGCGGGAGAGTGGCCCGAGGTCTCCCGTGCAAATCGCCTTCAGCGAACTGGTTTTGGAAGAGATCATCGGCGTCGGCGGCTTTGGTAAAGTTTACAGGGGGACATGGAAGGACCAGGAAGTAGCGGTTAAGGCAGCTAGACAGGATCCTGACGAAGATATTACAGCGACTGCGGAGAGCGTTAAGCAAGAGGCCAAACTCTTCTCCATGCTGCAACATCCAAATATCATAAAACTGCAAGGGGTCTGTCTGGAGGAACCGAACCTCTGTTTGGTTATGGAATACGCCAGAGGGGGCACCTTGAATCGGGCTCTGACGGGTAGAAGGATACCCCCTCACATTCTTGTGAACTGGGCTGTACAGATCGCCAGAGGCATGCACTATCTTCACGAAGAAGCCGTCGTGCCGATTATTCATCGAGACTTGAAATCCAGCAACAGTAAGCAACCATCTAAGACTTTCTTCCTTAAAGTGCATCGTATTAAGGAATCGATAATGCTGTACTGGTTTAAGTATACATTTCACTCCTGGCACCCACGGGCTATATGGGTGTCATTGATAGAATGTATACCATCAAGTGTATCACTCTTAAATCAAGGCTTCACACGTGTCCTTACTACACATGGGAGTTTCTGATCCGAACCATCACGTGTCACTTTTGCAAATGACAGCAGGCATAAGCAGGCATTTCATATATGTACACACATTAATCCAACCACTTTGAATGGACATGTAGTCAGATGTGTAGAAAAATGTTGCCATTTGATATAATGTTATTAATGACTTTACAAGAGGTGAAGCAAAGCAAACACAGGCATGGAGTGTATCCACATCTTGCCTGGGAAATGTCTTCAGACCACTAGCTCTTATCAGCATACGCCCGGGCAAGTTTGTAGATTGTTGAGTAAACAGGCAAATAGAATGGTTGGCCTTGTGTACTGAGTGGGTGAATCACGGATAAATGCACAGGGCTACTCAGTGCACATGGTCCAACCAGGAACTGGTGCTGGACCACTGCAAAAGTCATGGTGTCAAGTGGCTCACAGAACTGCTCTTATGATCAGTCTCAGACCTGATATCTTAAAGCCTCATGTGAAATCAGTGTTTGACATGGTGAAAAATGGTGGTGACATCCTGACCCAATCTCTCTGTTTTATCGACCGTGGTACAAGTGAAGGTGACCCACATTGGAAGTAAACCTACTTTTTTGGTGTATTTTTACCCTGAAAGTGGTTTGTGCCAATGCCAGTTCTCAATGTCTTATTCACAAATTGAGGTTGTCTGGAGGATGAAAGTCTGAAGTTATGGTTGCGCGCCATATCTTCTTAGCAAGTCATGCAAGTTTGAAAGAAAGGGTGTACAAATGAATGGCCTTTGACCATGAGTCAAGCCTGATTCCTCTACCCTGGGAAGCTTGTCAGACTTTGACAAAACATCTTGCAGTGATGTGGACCCACAACATCCAGTTAAACACACCACTTAGCAAGGCGTGTGTTCCACCTGGAGTGTGCTAATCTGGTCCGAAACAGCCAGCCTTAAAATGCATGGTCAGAGAAACTCAGCCTGCCCTGCCTAAAGATCCAGTGCCCTCGAAGGGGAAGGGCCATTTTTCATTATCAGTGTTTGTAATGGTCTCATGATAGCAGTCAGCTCCTATCACACACTCCTGCTTGTAACTCCTGTTACACTGGGAGTAACCTTTGCAACAAAGAGGTGTCAGCCTTCTGTGATTCAGAATTTCCCTCGGGATTAATAAAGTATCTATCTATCTATCTATCTATCTGATTCACTTGTCTGGGTTGGGTATATGGTCTCTGGCTTCTAGTAAAAGCTGTTGAGTCCCACGTGTCAAAAGGATCTGATCTCTTGCCATTGAAATCAGCAGGTACCGAAACCTTGTTCATATCATGGTCAGGTTTACCATGTGGGCCATCAGTGGTAAAGATTCCTGTCATATAGAGCCCTTGGCCTGTATTTCTTAAATGGCCTGTATTTCTTAAATCACATAGCCAATCAATGGCATCTCTGCATGTGCTGTTAGGGCTGTGTGCTAAAGCCAGTGTGCTGCAGGAGAGTTTGGTACTCTTAATGACTTGTAATGATCAGTGTTTGTGTCTGTACATTATAGACAGCATGTATCTGTACATTAAAGCAGTCCCAATGATGTTACATGCAGTGGAGGGGACTAGTTAACAGTTCTTAAAGCCAGTGGGTCTCTTACACACAGTAGAGTGAATGGGGGTGGTACACTTACGAAATGAACTATTCTGGACTGTCACTGCAGTGTATCAGGTATTTGGGACTGATTTTTACACACTACTAGATCTGATACTCATATTTCTGCTCAGACCTTCTGTAGCCTCACTGAAGAAACACAGCTGGAAGTTCTGTGTTTTACCTGCAACTTGGAGCACTTGCATTGAGGGCATAGTTCAGTATTTCCACATTTAATTACTTTGATAGGGTTACTGAATGTCCTTTGTAGTCCCAAATTGCAGATATATCTTACATCAACTGGATCCACCATTGAAAATTCACTTTCTGAAGAGAAGCAAGCATGCAGTATTTTTCATGTAAATTAGTGTCTGTAACACCCAGAAGAGGATTTGAAACCTTTGCTTTATCATGCATGGTCTGACAGCAAAAAGTAAAATTATTGATATCGTCATATTTCTTTTATAAATTAATTTCATAGACATGAAACTGAATACATTGTGCAATAAAGTTGGTGCCATTTCCTTCAAAACTAAAGCCTCAGACAAGTGCCCTGCTGTCTGTTTTGGAAACTGTCATTTACATCTACCTTTATCCTCAATTAATATTATCCCTCCTCCTTGCGCTTAGGAATACTTGTTTTTAACGTGCTCCCTTTTGCACATAAAATGGTGTGTATGCTTGCTTGCTGTTAATGGACACTATTATAGTCCCCCCCCACCTCCCTCACCAAATGGCAGGTAAGAATGCTTTCTGATGTACCCGCAAAGGTGTAAAATTGATGTATGTGTCATAGATGAAAAGGTTCCTTTATAGTTAATGGTGAAGACCTGTTCTTTGAGAAAGATACCTATATCCAGCTGGTTTCAGGGCCCTCTGGCAAAGACATGCTTTCCCTTCTGAAGCAGGTCAAATAACAAAGCTTTGTTAAGGATGGGCTTTCCTCATAACTTCATATTTGCGCTCACCTTGTGAAGGCTAGTTAATCCTTAACTTGGTCAGTGTCATGTTCTGTTTGAGGAAAGTATGAGCCCTTTTCGTCCTTGCGTTGAGTGGCCGAACAAACAGCTCTGCAGTCCCTACTGACAGAGGAAAATCACAGCCTGGAATCTGCTGTTGTGAATGGTGAGGATGGGTTGTGGGTCACGTCCAGTGACACTGTAGCCTGAGAGAGGTGCACAGTGAGAGCTGTTGGGCATTCTGGAGCCCATCTGCTGCAGGGCTATCTGTTGTGGCTCTGTACCCAGACACTGATACCATAGTGTCAGTGTTAAATCCTCAGTGTTAATATTTCTGTATCATTCACAAGTGGAAGGATTATTTTATGGCTTCCTCTCCCTTTAAGATTAGTACATAGTGATGTATTTCCTTTTATTGATTTGTAGACCTTTTGATATACCTTGTTTGAATCAACGTACTCAGTATTTGTCAGCATGAATTGGTCCATTTGCGTGGTGTTTACATCCCTATAATTAGCTCAGAGATGTAACTAATTCTAACAGGACAGATATTCTTTTTGCCTTGGATCAAAACTTTAAATGAATGCATTTGTGTACAGCTTGGCATTAAGTAATTCCTTCAAACACACTGAAATCTAAACTCTAGTCTTTTTCCAGGATGTGTCTATTGCATGCCATGCTGTCTGTCTAGCCCTGTGTGCTTAGCTTGAACTAGTGCCAGGGATTTTTTTTATTGTACTGAAACTGAAAGAATGATCCTCCTGAACTAAATTCCTTACATATTTGCGAAACGAGTATTGCCAGCATTTTCCATGCATGGTTTCGCAGGTCTAGCACAGGTGTGTTTTGTCAGCTGGGTGACACCTGAATAAATTAGTTACAGCTGATCTGGACTGGCACTTTCCGGCCTACAGATTGGTATTTGATTGTAATGTGTACAGTTACATTGATATGTCTTATTAAAAGCACTGCAGTGTGTGAAGGCCTCTCACTTCCTCTTTTGAGAACTGTGGTACTGATCTATCACACCTACTAATGGATCATACTGTTTGCATACGTGTTTCATGGGAGGGCTCTTGGTCTCTTTCCACCTGTAAAATTATGGGATTTTTTCTTTTCATTTGAAAATTGGCTGTGTTTCAAGTTACACATTTAAGGTTGGTACGCTGTGTCTGTGGGATTTTAAAAGCCTGTAATGACCCATCTTTTTCCTGGGTTTGTCTGTGCTGTAGGCTCCTGCTGGCTTGCTGTGTCACCCCACTCTTTGATGATGTCATCCATAATTCCACCTTAATTTGAGTTGCACTAAGCCCGCTAGTAACTATAAACAGTGATCCGTGAGGAGGATGTTTTTGCAGAAAAGCTGTATTTCTCCCACGCAAGTTACAGCCGCAAACTGTGTGGGAGAGATGAGGGGCAGCGCAGGCTGGTTTAGAAGTGAGAGCTGCCCCATGGTGAATGCGCAGTCAGCGGAGCGTCTGCGCAGAATGTCTGCACAGAGCATCTGCAAAGAGCAGCTCAGGAACCCCAGGCAAAATGAACATTTCAGAAAGTTTAAGAAATCAGACTGACAGAAAAGGAGTAATTTCAGCAATGTTTGTGGAGAATACAGATTGGATTTATTCTGTCATTATTTATTTGGAGTTTGAATTTAATTTGATCTTTTCTGAGGCAAGTCAAGAATTTTAAAATGAAACATGTTCTGTTGTGACATACAGACCCAAGACAACAGGGCTTTGTAGACACCTCATTTTAATGTATCTCCTGCATTGTAGAGTGTTTCCTGTTTTACCCTGATAGAATCACACCCCGTGCCTCTGAAATGAATCACTTCAGCACATATGATGTCTCGAGCAAAGTGTGTCCATTGAATATTGAAAATATTATTGAAAATATTACATTACATTACATTCATTTAGCAGATGCTCTTATCCAGAGTGACTTCCAGCACAAGAGAACAGAAGTGCTCAAGTTGAATGTTGAGCTCAACATGTTGGCCTTTGCGATAAACTGTTAACCAGCATATTACTCTCCCTGTGTCTGTGTGGCATGGGGAAAGTCTCTGCACCCATAGCCCCCCTCAGTGTGTGTGTGTGTGTGTGTGTGTGTGTGTGTGTGTGTGTGTGTGTGTGTGTGTGTGTGTGTGTGTGTGTGTGTGTGTGTGTGTGTGTGGATAGGGGGTTGGGGGTGGGGGGTTGGACTCAGGAGGATGTAAACTGAGGTCAGAGTTTGCTCAGCTGGACTCCTAGCTGAAGATATGATGTTGTTCCTGCGTCACAGAGAGTGCCTAACCTGCACACTGTTGAATCTGAGTCTGATGTAGAGCTCTACAGAGCTGTGTGTTTATGCAGGTGAACAAGGTTTTCTTTGTTTCAGTAAATGGAAATTCTGTCTACATTGTATGCGAGGGGAGCAAAGATGTTTTGTGTTTTGACTGGTAATCATGTGAAGAAATGAACTAAAGATAAGGAATCAACACCTTAATCTTTACCCTTAAATCGCAGTGATTTGTGTGTTCTGAGTTGATCTCAGGAGTTAGAATGACTCTTGCCAGTGGTAGAGTGCTGTGTGTATCTCCGTTATTTTGAAATGCATCTCAGAAAAAGTCGGGATGGCAGGATATGACATCACACAATATCCGAAAGACTCATTTCCATTTATGGACATAGCAAGGCTATACTCAGTAAGAGTGTGGAAATGTCAGAAACACTAGGAGTAGGCCTAAGTTTGTGTGTTGTCATTCATTTTGGAGATTTTAACATTTACTCATACGTGACACACTAAATCTCCTCAGATGTGCTTCTGACAAGAAGGAATTTCCACTGGCATATTTCAGACGCCTGAAAGTTGGAACAAACCTACTACATTTACATACTGTTGGAGCTTATCACTGATACTGTCACCTCCCTAGAGCTTGAGGCCTTAGAGGGCATTTGAAGGTGTCGTACTGATTTCACTGCTGTGATACTGGACCCAGAATCCTTGTAATGTTCACATCAACTACCTCTCTTGAGTTTTGTTGCGAATCAGTTGATCAGACATGCTGAAAGACAATCTTTCCTTGACCATCAAGACCTCACCTAAAGTTGGTCAGTCCTAAATAAATGAGAGCCTTTTCAGTTGCAGTTGAGTTCCATGCCCTCTGGGTGTGGAGTGACCCATGGATCTCTATCACTGAGGATTTGAGCATCTTACTAGGTTTCAGTTACTCTAGGGCTGAACCTTGTACACTTGTTCAGTTGAATAATAGGCTTTTTACACGTTGATCTTTATTTAAGAGGTGACCCTATGACCAGCTCTGAATTACAACAGGAAGTTTGAGGCCTGTTTAATCGTTGGGTCCCAAACGTTTGGGACGTTATTGGGCCTCAATGGCAAAGGTTGTGAGATGCAGCCCCCGATACAGTGATGTTTCTGTGCTGCTGTGCGTTTCCTCCAATCACGCCCCTCCCCTCCCCCCCTCCCCTCCCCCACACGGCACTGCAGACCTCTCCACCGCTAATGAAACAGCCGGCCAGTTTGTCTTTGCACACATTTGTGACAAAACAACAATGGTGGCTTGCAGAAGTTAATTGGAACAATAACGTCTGTTTGCGTGGGAACATCCTGCATGCTTGCCCATACAGCGAAGATCTCTTCTGTCCTGTAGTCCCTTAAATCTCAGTTTGTCGGGACTGTGATTTTTAAATATAACAGTTTGCACAGCGGTTCTTCCGCTTTGTTTATGTTGGGAGTGCACTGTAAGAGCAGAGGGGGCATTTAAATCCAGTGATGTTATTCACAGTCTGCAATCTAGAAAGCCCCATCTGTCATGTTTTTATGCTTTTTACCTAGTGCTGGCCAACTTGATAAAACGGTATCGTTAAAAAAAAAAAAAATCAAGAAGTCACTTAAATTGTGTGTCTTTGTATGTCCTAATCTTTTAATACCTTACTTGAAGGAATGCGGCTAATGAGGGGCAAAAGATTAACATAAGTTTGCACAAAAGAGTGGTCAACCGCCGGTTGCTAGGTGACGGCGGCCGCAAGAATGCCCCCGTCTCCCCGGGCCTGAAAGGCTTATTTTCATTATATTTAATCTGCTCAGTGCCCGCTGCTCTTAAAAAAAGGCAGCGGATTCCTGAGGACGGGGGACGGACGGCGGCGCGTACAGTAGGGCACAGTGCGTTCGGGCAGTCCCCGCTGAAACCTGGCCCGCCGCCAGCCTTCATAACACACTTTCATCCCGCAGTTTCGGGCCCAGTAGATTGAAAGGTAAAAGAATTTCAGGCATGCCCTCTCTCTCTCTCTCCCTCTCTCTCTCTCCCTCTCTGTCTCCCTCTCTCTCCCTCTCCTTCTCTGTCCCCCTCTCTCTCTCTCTGTCTCCCTCTCTCTCTCTCTCTCTCTCTCTCTATCTCTCTCACTCTGCCGCATGCATTCACTTGAAATGAAACCAGGGAACAATGGTCCCTCCTGTTAAAACACAAACAGCACTGTCATGCATGTCCAAACCATGACTGTTGTCGTCTCTCTCTCCGGGGGTGCCTCCACCTCCCTGTCCCATAAACCAGCTGCCATAAATATCTGAACAACAGAAAGGGGGAACGAAGTTGAGTGTCTCTCGGTCGCATGGTGGCTTTTTGTCTTTCCCCTGCGGTTCACCCATTTGACCAGAGTGGTTACTGAAGACTTTACCCTGAAAGACAATACAGAGAAATGGATATGTACTCACACATATTTTTGAATCTATAAAGATGATCTTAACATTAAGCATGCCAAAACTGGAACTGTTCTAGCAGTGGCTCAGTGTGTTTGGATATGCACACACAGAGTCAAGATATTCAGTAATCCTGCATTGTATTTCTGGCTGCTGGTGTGATATTCCTGTTAGATTCTGTAGCCAAAGTAGGCATTCCATTTGGTTGTCTACTTTGTTTACAGAAGCAGTTCATAAGAAATTAGCACAAATCACTTTTAAAAATGTCTCCTTTAACATCAGAAAGCTTTTTTGTGAGTTATCTAAAACAGCTTTGGGACGATTAAGTGTTATACGTGACCAGGCTTAGAGTCCTCTTTAAAACACTAATAATAACATATTGGAAGCTGCTTATCAAGAGGTTTTACTGTTTGGGGTGTGTAAACATTGATCATATTGAATAGGTTGTGGTATAGTTGTCCAAAAGAAAAGCTATGCAGGGTTTTAAGTGTAAATATGTGAAGGGTTTGTACCCTTATGAGCAGTGGAAGTGCTTTGTTGTGATGTGACAAAGGATAACTAGCAACAACAGTTTTGCAGATGTATTCTTTTGATTCTACTATAAACATCCCCTGATTTAAATGAAGTTGCATGTGTAAAGTTGAGTGGATGAGCCAATAGATTAAGTGTCTAATTGAAATTGCCTTTCAGACTGTAAGCATGTAAAACCACGCTTAGCTACTTTCTGTGCCATGTGTTCACAACGCAATTCATGTTGTAACTGATGGTACTGTGCTCAGTGATGGTTGTTTATGAAACACTGTGTCAGTTACACGTCAGTGTCCACATCCATACACAGTATACCTGCTTTTCTGCAATCTTATGATGTGATCCTCCCCAAACCTGCCTCTTCCGACTGATGGAAATGAAAATGAGAAAATGGTATTTTGTTTTAGGTTTGTTACAAGGCAAACTCAGTTTTTGGTTTGGCTCATACAATGTTATGTATGTCAAACCATTTACTTTACACCTTACTTGAATGACTCATTTTTAGTGTGATTCCCAAACTATCATCATGCTTGCTAACAAGATAGCAGGCCATTTTATGTGTTGACAACTTGTATCTAGTGAAGATGGCTGTATAATCCACTTAAAAGTTTTAGATTCATTTTTTTTAAAGGCAAGACAACAAAATGGAACCAATTTACCCCTTGCATGGATGACACAGAAAGTGACCCTAAATTCTTTGTCATTTGTGCTTGACTGTAAATTATGTACCGTTTTGCTGAACCATAATGTTTTATGATCCAGGCTCAGGTGGTTCATTAAACTGAAGCTGAGGTGCATTAGTGAACATCATGCAGTAAAAAGGGTAATGTGTCCAATTTGAGATATGCAAGTCTCCCTGGATAAGACAAATGAGTAAATTATCTGCCAAACAATAATCTTCATTAACTAACATCAAGATCAGTGTTTATCTAGTTAGCTGCCAGCTTTTTTATGAACTGCTGAATTCTGGAGCAACAGGAAGGCAGTGCAGTGTTACTGTACCCTGAAGCATGTGCAGAACCATTAACGATGGAATTACACTGCATAATCTGGACTCAGGCTAGCAGATCATATTCAGGAAACTCTGTTTCCTCTCTCCAGAGTCACACCAACTCAAATCAGATAACTGACTTTTTTAGTGCTGACATTGTGAAATGGCACCCTCTGCCCTGGTTTGAGGTGTGCACTAATCACTAGCTGATTGATAGCCTGATTAACCCCAATAAACTTAGTGGAAACACATTAAAAATGGCATGCTTCCCAACTGCCTTCCACGTTGCAGTGAGGGTACAGAAAGAGGCTTTTCAGTGTAGGGTGCCTAATCCTTTACAAATTAACCAGAAAAAAAACATCTGAGCCTGAAAAATGACACAGTTCTGTGACGCAAGTCTAAAATGTCAAAGCAGGTTTGTCTGGAAAAATCTAATTTTATAACTCGCTCTTCTCAGAATAAGGAGAACAAAGTAGCTAGTTGTCTGCAACCGTATGTTTTCCAGCCAAGGTCACCAACTACATGTTGCCTCTTTACTCTGTTAATCCTGACAGGGTGGTCATTTTGTTGCATTTATTCCACACCCTCCCGAGAGGTCTCTCAGGGCTGTGCTGCTGGCTTCCCATTGGCCGGAGCTCTGAAGTCCAGTCAAGGTCTCCTTATCTACTGTATATTCAGGAGTAGATGATTATTAAATGTCAACATTCAGGGGCATGGGAAAGTCGAAACAACACCTGTCGCAGTGAACCTTCGTGTACT
Source organism: Megalops atlanticus (assembly GCA_019176425.1). Lineage (NCBI taxonomy): Eukaryota > Metazoa > Chordata > Actinopteri > Elopiformes > Megalopidae > Megalops > Megalops atlanticus. Next base: position 26,828,936 of record CM032890.1, read on the forward strand.
GTGTAAAATGGCCCACAGCCTTGACATAATGGACTATCTACAGTCACAAGGTCCGCTTGGAGAGCTCAAAGACAGGTGTAAGTGAAGCACAGCTGAAAACTGCTACTCAGAAACAAGTGTGATGCCGCATGTCATGGTCACAAGGTTTATTTATGTGAATAACCCGTGATAACTGGGCTTTTCATTAGATGGCACTGACTTCACTGATGCAGGCAGAAATTCATGTGTGCTGAGCTAAATATTCAATATAACTCGGTCTCAATTTTTATACTGTATTCATATCTGTGCATGTTGTAATGCAAAGTAAAGGATGTGTAACCAGACAATTCTCAGTACATTTTTATATGGTTAAGAAGAAAAATAAAAACACAATTGCATAAAGTTCATATGTACAGCAAAGCACATCCAAAAGTGTACTTAGATGGCCAGTTAACCGTGCACATTGGATGTAATTTCACCTGGTACTGCATTATCCTACAAAAAGTCATGAGACTCATGTAGTTATGATTAGAACATTTTCTCCAGGTAATAAATGGTATATTGGCCCCTTTCTGGTAGAAAGCTGGTGATGTTGTGTTCCACTCATTTGAAAGCCTTTGTACGCTCCACTACTGAGGAGTGCTGTATTGGCCTTGCCCTAATTATGTATTGCAGTACATCCCAAAAATGTTCTACTGGGTTGAGGTCAGGACTCTGTGCGGGCATTTCTAATATTCCTATGTTATCCTCTTCAAGCCACATGTAATCATACCTTTAGCCACACCTATTTTAACTACAGTCAGGTAGGGTGTCCCATAACTTTTTGTAGAATAGTGTGTGATGTATTTCCAATCAGTTGTGCTGGGTCTCTCTTCACAGACAGGTTTGTGTCAATAAGGCCCGGTTTTGTTGTATATGCACTGGTTTGACAAGGTTTTGATGCAGATCCATATCATTGGTTTGCATCTTGGGTAATTCTGACACACAGAATCTCCTCTGTTTACAGTATTATTACTTGAAAAGATTGAGAACGATGACATTGGGAAGAAGACGTTAAAGATCACAGACTTCGGCCTGGCAAGAGAGTGGCACAAGACAACCAAAATGAGTGCTGCCGGCACCTACTCCTGGATGGCTCCTGAGGTCATCAAGTCCTCTCTGTTCTCCAAAGGCAGTGACGTGTGGAGGTACGAACGCCAAGTTGCGCATTACATCACATTATTGTCATTTAGCAGGCGCTTTTATCCATTTATACAGCTGTATATTTACTGAGGCAATTGTGGGTTAAGTACCTTGCCCAAGGGACAGCAGCAGTGTCCCAGCGGGGATCGAACCGGCAACCTTTCGGTTACGAGTCCTGCTCCTTGACCACTATGCTACACTGCCGCCCCAGTTGATAATGGGTTGATACGATATGACTTTCAATGTATATAAATGTTTACATATAAATACTTTTTAATACATATTATTTTAATCATATTAAGAATCTCTGTAGAATTCATTCTTACATGGAATTTTTCATAAAACACTATTTGTATAGGCAGTTCCTGTTTTAAGAAGATCCTGTTGTTCATTCCAGTCTTTGATTATGACATATCCAAAGCCACCGTTACCTGGTTTATGACACAAATTCAAGACTTAGGAGTGAGGTGACGTAGACAGAAGTATTATGAAGATCCTGTTTATGCCAGTCTTTGGTTATGACTTATCAAAAGCCACCATTAACTGGTTTATGACACAAATTCAAGACTTGGGAGTGAGGTGAGGTAGGGAGAGGCGCTCCTTTAAGGTGTGGTTGAAAGCATCCTTTCCCCTCCAGCTACGGCGTGCTGCTCTGGGAGCTGCTGACGGGGGAGGTGCCGTACCGGGGCATCGACGGCCTGGCGGTGGCGTACGGCGTGGCGGTCAACAAGCTAACCCTTCCCATTCCATCCACCTGCCCCGAACCCTTCGCCAAGCTGATGGAAGGTACCCGAGGGTGGGGTCTGCCAAACTGCTGTGCCTCTCCTTTAAAGGAGTAACACAGGAAGCAGGAATGCTGATACAGAGGAAATCACTTTATCTACGTCAGACGGAAGCCCTTTTCTTTGAGCGCTAACAAAAGTGTTCATGTTTTTGACATGAAATGCTGTGTCTGCTGCAAGTCTGTTTGAGAAGTGTTATTTGGAAGTTATTGTCTGCATTTTGTCTGAGGTTTAGTCTACACTTAAACACATAAACTTGCCAGTATTATCAAGAGGGAGCAAAATGGTACCTTTTATGTCTGCCCAGAGTGCTGGGAGCAGGACCCCCATATCCGGCCCTCCTTCGCTGCCATCTTGGAGCAGCTGACGGCCATCGAGGAGGCAGTGATGGCCACCATGCCGCAGGACTCCTTCCACTCTATGCAGGACGACTGGAAGCTGGAGATCCAGGAGATGTTCGACGAGCTGCGGACCAAGGAGAAGGTGAGTGTCCGTGCTGCTCCGCATGGGTGTTTGCAGCGGCAGTTTATTTAAAGGAAGGCGGTGCAGTGTTACCGTACCCTGAAGCATGTGCAGAACCATGAACGATGGAATTACACTAATCTGGACTCAGGTTAGCAGATCATATTCAGGAAATTGTGGTTTTCCTGTCCAGAGTCACACAAACTCAAGTCAGATAACTGACTTTTTTTAAAGCTGACATTGTGAAATGGCACCCTCTGCCCTGGTCTGTGGTGCGCACTAATCACGAGCTGATTGATAGGCCGATTAAACCCAATAAACTTTAAACACATTACAAATGGCATGCGTCCAAACTGCCTGCCACATTACAGTGAGGGTACATAAAGGGGCAATTTGAATTTGTGGCAGCATAATATATTTTCCTACCTTTTACTACTGAGTCAACATAACTGTTGGTCCAGGCCCTAATATGCAGACACATACAATCAGACAGGGTCATTCAGCATGGCTAATCTTTTGGACACAATATACTCTCCATTATTTAGCACTGTAGCAGTTTGTGTCTGACTGTATGTTTCATGTAATTCCAAGGATCTGCAGCTTTAGTTAAGATGTGTGTGAAAATTCAGACAGTTTTTCTGCACCATCTAACAACCACACATTCGTTACTTTTCAAAAGCGTCTTGTGTTTTTGAAATTTCTGCCCCCGGTTTTGATTTTAATTGGTTACTTTTGAAAAGCGAGTTAATCATCTTGTGAACAAAGGCGGGCTATTAGCGATGAAACGGCTGAAGTATTTCCCCTCCTTAATACCATAAGCTGCTTCCTTTTCTCAGTGACTGCTCGTTAAGTTAAATGGGATTTGTAATTGCTTTATCAAGGAGGTTCTGCAGATTCAGCTCAATCGTTAAGAAGCAAAGCGCATGGATTGTTCAGGGTGTATAACATGTTATTTGCGCCCCAAGAGATAAGACTCAAACGCATAGCACTAAATTATTTAAAAATGCTTAAAATCACAAGGAAAAAGTTTAATGCTGGATAAATGGAAATAGTTTGCTGTGTTGTCACAGTTTTGAAATGGCCTTAATCGACTGTTTCATGGTAGTTGGGTTTAAAGCTTCTTTTCAGAGGCTTTTCATTGTGGATTATTTGGTTTACTGAGTAAAAAACCCCATAAAATCTAATCAGAATCTGCTATTATTAGTTGAATCCCAAATGCTGCTGTCTCAGGTGTAATTTAGTAGTTCATATGACAGAGATTAGATGCATTTCACGTGCATTTCCTGATCCCACAACACAGAATCATTGTAATATGATGATATTATTTATATATTAGATATAGGGTATAATATAGAATTTATGCTGCTTTGGACAGAATGGAAGTTGTTGCTTGTTACGTTCACATGGAGTGTTTTTTCATCCCTTTTATCCCTGTATTATCTGCTATTGCTTTCGCCCACATCATTTTAGCATCTTGACTGTTTGCTGCAAATGGAGCAAAATGGTGAGGGGGTTATTTGAGGTTAAATTATAGATGTGAGACATCATGATCTGTGCGCTTTAACAATCAATTGCTGCAGGTAGATAGCACCATGTGGCCACCAGAGGGCGTTAGGTAGATGGCACCATGTCACTGCCAGAAGGCTTCACGGCCTGAGAGCTTTACTGAAGGGAGGCATGTAACAGCCAAAATGTTACAGCAGATGGGGACCCTTGTGCAATGACAGACTGGCACACTGTCCTGAAGCTCTCGGCCTCACTACCGCTTTTCACTCAAAATCCTGAGAAAATTAACACTCGTCCCTCAGTGTCATTAAAACTGAGACCAGACATAATTTTACTGACATTAGTTTAGGATGAGACAAACAAGGGACTTACTACTTTTATTTATTTTCACATTTTCCATATCCAGTGCTTGCAAAACAGTGAGTTGCAGTATTACATTACGGCAAATTGATTGTGGCTGTTCAGTTTATTGGCCTGTTTAATTTAGTGACCTGTTGTATCAGGCAGAAAAATGGTTTACTTGCTTCTGCAACTTGTAGGTAATTAGGGATTGTTAGAGTCTGGGATGGCAGGAAGGGTTGAAGGGTTGGGGTCCACTGGACTGCTGCTGTGAGATCACAGAAAGCCCAGGCTTTAACAGGCTGCTGAGATCCAATCAGGAGGCCAGAATCTGACTAGATTGTGTCTCTTCTCTGCATGCATTGAAGGCACAGAATCGGGACCCTATCCACACCGGTGGAGTTGCAGAAAATGCATTTTATAAAGCCTTTTCCAGTGGTCAATACTCCCAATACTCTGCTCCCTCAGTAGACAGCTGGACTCTGCCTTCGGAGTGGACAGCTAGACTCCACCCCCTCAGTAGACAGCTAGACTCCGTCCATCAGCAGACATGTAGACCCCACCCCTCAATAGACACATAGGCTCCACCCCCTCAGAAGACACCCTGACTCCGCCCCTCAGCGGACAGCCAGACTCCGCCCACTGTAACCCGACCCCGTGCGTGTGCGTGTGCAGGAGCTGCGCTCGCGGGAGGAGGAGCTGACGCGCGCGGCGCTGCAGCAGAAGTCGCAGGAGGAGCTGCTGAAGAGGCGGGAGCAGCAGCTGGCCGAGCGCGAGATCAACGTGCTGGAGCGCGAGCTCAACATCCTCATCTTCCAGCTCAACAAGGACAAGCCCAACGTCAAGAAGAGGAAGGGCAAGTTCAAGCGCAGCCGTCTCAAGCTGAAGGACGGCAACCGAATCAGCCTGCCCTCAGGTGAGTGCGGCGGCAGGTGGGCTTCACCTGTCTGCTGCTGTGTGGAGGGGTCTTTCTAATCTCTGGTAGTCATTGTGGGTCTAATTCAGAGAGGAGACAGTGGTTCTCGTTTGGTTCTGCTGGATGGTCTTGCACACATGCCGTCTTGTGCGTCTGAATCAGATTTCCAGCACAAGATCACGGTGCAGGCCTCTCCCACCATGGACAAGAGGAGGAGCCTGAACAGCAACAACTCCAGCCCCCCCGGCAGCCCCACCCTCATCCCCCGTCTCCGAGCAATACAGCGTGAGTGTTCCGCACTCTCTCTTTCAGCACGCACCGCACACCGTCACTCTCTCACAGTCTGAATATACCATACTCTGTGTTAGAATACACTGTACTTCATTGCTCTGTGATAGTGTCTGAGTATGAGAATATACCATACTGCATAACTCTCTAATAGAGTAGGCATGTCATACTTTCACATTGTGAGTATACCATACTCTCTTATCTAACTATAGACTGTCTGTTACAGTGTTAAAACTCCAAACTCTATATTGCTCTGTAATTAGTGTGAGTGCACTACACTGCATTACTCTGTTACAGTATGGATGCACCATACTCTAGCATGAGTATAGGACAGCAGTGTGGTGTAGCGGTCAGGAGCAGGGCCGCAGTGTGGTGTAGCGGTAAGGAGCAGGGCAGCAGTGTGTTGTAGTGGTAAGGAGCTGGGCAGCAGTGTGGTGTAGCGGTAAGGAGCAGGGCAGCAGTGTGGTGTAGCAGTAAGGAGCAGCAGTGTGGTGTAGCGGTAAGAAGCAGGGTATCTGTGTTGTGTAGCAGTAAGGAGTAGGGCAGTACGAATGAATAACATGTAAAATTTTAAGCTATGTAAGTCACTCTGGGTAACAGCATCTGCTATGCAACTGTTATGTAGTGAGTATATCAAACTCTGTTACAGTATGAATGCAGCATATTCTCACAACGTCAGTATACTATACTCTAATGTATATATACTGTACTCCATTACTCTATTATAGGACGAGATTACTCTAGGCACATTACTACAGAAAAAGGGCATATATCCAGCACTGGCAGTTTATTACTCTCAGCCATTATCGGCAGTACAGCGGAAGGACACCGTGTTCTCCCTTATCAGTACTGAAATGCTCTACCGCCAGCCACGTGCTAAACAGCACAGAGCTAGTACATGCTGCCCATTCTGCAGCTCTCTTCCCAAAACCATCTGTTCACAGAAATGGATGTGTGCTTGCTGTTTACTAAAATGCTGCCCTGGATTTCCAGGTCTTTACTAGACATTTTTTTCTGTTTTTCTGTGCTTTTCAGCCATTCAACAAGTTGATTAAAATGATCATTTGTGCAGCTCTGGATACTTTGGAAGTGAACATGCAGAGTAGGCCATTATGCAGTCTGCACCCCTTACACCCCATATTAAGAGACGGATGAGCATCTTTAGTGGGTGCCTTACTGCCCCTAGGTGCTCTACAGAGAGGTTTAGGCATTTACACCAGCAGCTATATGCACTTTTAATAGTGCTTCAGTGTTTTTTTTTTAAGTTCCTCTTGTTTTGTGAGTTTTGAATTTGCCCTGCTGTTTTCACAAACTAATTTCCCCATGGGGAAATTAAGTCTATCTGTCTATCTGTCTGTCTGTCTATCTAATCTGTATGTCTATCTATTTGTCTATCTCTCTGTACCATTTTAGTTTATGTTTGTGTTTAGAGCTTTGCAACCTCCATACACCCCCCTTCCCCCACCTCAGTCCTGGTGCAGGAGTGTCCATACACCCCCCTGCTCCCGGTTTGGTAATAGTGTTCTTTCCCCTTAGTGAGCTCCCCCAGTGGCCGGAGGGGGAGTATGTATGTGTACCACCAGGACGTGGATATCACCAGCGAGTATGAGCCCCCTGCTGGCTTTAGGAAGAAAGGCAAGGAACTGTGGCATTGTGGGACGTGTCCACTCTGTGTGTGTGAGGGGGGCAGGGGCATAACGCTACGCTCTGCTGCCAGTGTTCTGCTTGGAAAATCAGCTCATTTCCTCGTCCACCGCAACACAGCCCCCTGTTTGCAGAATTTGGTTGTTACCGGAGAACTCAGAATGTTGAGAAACAAAGTCTCACTTGTGAAAATCATGTTAATATCAGTTAATTGGTTGGTATTGTTAATTTCCATCACCATTCAGGCATTGAAGCTTTTGCTGGGCATTTAAGGATGTCTTGGGTTTCTCTCTTAGAAATGATGTGCACTTTTGCCTGACTCCTATCATTTCACATATAGATGTTTCCAGACCACAACATTCATTTTAAGACCAGCAGACCACCCAAGGAATAAAGTTATCTCTTATGAATAGTTAAGTTGTCAATTGTCTTGACTCTATTTTTAAAAAATAAAATCCAGTTAAAGCCTGGCTTAGTTTACCAGGCACACACAAATATTAAGCAGTATTTTCAGTAGTAGTCAGGTAGGTATTGCCTATCCACAGAAAGAATAGCATCAGAGTTGAGTGTATACAGTATGTTTAAAATTATACATATTTGTATAGATTTTTGTGAGAAACTCAAGGTATGCTTAAAACTGTGTGATCTATGTTATACTGGGTCTTTGTAATCATCTAACCCTGGAGTGATTTCAGCATTCACTTCCTGTCTCTCTTCATCACCCCTGGATGGTGGAGGCTGTCTTTTTAACCGCCTGGTTTTCTTATCGGCTTCACTCATTTCAGTGGCTGACGTTGGACTAATACATTTAATCTCGGTTTGGAGTCTCACAGCTCTGTCGTGGGGCGGATCAGGTGTTTTTTTTTTTTTGTGGCCTGTTGCTGATTGGTCCTCTCTCCCCTCCGGCGCAGTGACCCTGGACGAGAGCAACCGGACGTGGGGCCGCAGCACCGTTTACAAGCCGGAGGAGTTCGAGGACGTCAGGAAGGGCTTCAAGAAGAAGGGGCGCACGTGGGGCCCCAGCTCAGTGCAGACGAAGGAGCGGGCCGACTGCGCGGAAAGGTACTGCAGACGCTAACTTCCCCCCCCGTGGCTCATTTGGAATTTCTCCTCTTCCTCTGCTGACCACAGAATGAGCAGAAAGAGGATGTCTCTGGGATAAGCGCTGTGTTCATTGTTTGATTTTACATTCTCGTGCATGCGGTTTCTGCACTGCAATGACTCCTTCCCTGATGCAGCTTTAGCAGGTTGTAAATGTGGTTAAATGAAACCTAGTGAATGTTTAACAAAAAATGAACAATTTGCAACTCTGTGGCTGTTGCCTGCAGTGTTAATTTAGATTCAGTTTTGAATATTAACAAACTGTGTACTTAGGTTTCACAGAAGAGGGTTGTGCTCATGTATGAAAGTCCTTGTTTGTCTTTGGATTCAGAAGTAAAGGCCAAAGTGTCAATCCTTAATTCAAATCAAAAAATGCTGGCCAGACAATTGACATGTAACACATGCAGGTAACGTGTATCATTTATCTCCCCAATTTGCCTGAATCCTGGTGCCTTTTAAAACACACCTGTTTCCCTCCAGAGTGAGGCCCCTCTCTGACGGCAGCAGCCCCTGGTCCACCAGCCTGGTGAAGACTCAGAAGTCGGTGCCACTGGCTGCCCTATTCGCTGAGCAGGGTGAGAGTTGCATTCGCTGCCCGATCCAGTCCTGCAGAACCAGATTCAGGGTCTTATCCAATCCTGCAGCACTCTGTTCACAGTCTGATCCAATCTAACTCTTAACTCTCTCTCTAACTCATCCTGTGGCACCACATTCATTGTCTGATCCAGTCTTGTGGCTCTGCATTCCCTGTCTGATCCAATCCTGTAGTGCTGTATTCCCTGTCTGATCCAATCCACTTACTGACTAGTAAATTCCTGTTTTGGTTGTTTTTAGCAGATTTATCCAGGCTCCTTCAGGAAGCAGTATTAAAGTAAGAAAGTTCATTATAATGTGATTTTTTTTATTTAGGAACGAATCCAGACGAAACGTTCGCTGCTGAAGGCCCGGAGAGCAACAAACCAAAGCAACTGAAGTTCCCCAATCAGGTGTACATCGATCTACCTCTGTGGAAGGACGAGCCGGGCGAGGCCGGGGCGGCGGCCGAGAGCCAGGACGACCCCGCCACCTCCGCCAGCTCCACCAGCACCACGCCGCAGGTCACTCCCACCAACAGCCTGAAGAGGGCGGCGACGCGCCGGCGCACCGACTCAGTGCTGTACAGCTGCGGGGCGCTGCTGGCCTCGGTGGCCCTGGGCGTGGACCTGCGGGAGGCGCTGCGGGCGCCGGCGGGGGCGTGGCCGGGGGGCGGGGAGGAGGCGGAGCCCCGGGAGGAGAGGAGGAAGCGGGAGGGGCTGTTCCAGCGCGCCACCCGGTTCCGCCGCAGCACCAGCCCCCCCGGCGGCCGCTCCCGCAAGGACGAGGGCGCCTCCCACGGCCACGCCCCCAACCCCATCAACCTGCTGTCCATGTCCTCCATCTCCGAGTGCAACTCCTCCCGCTGCCTCCTGCAGTCCGACTCCGAGGGCCCCGAGCACAGCCCCGTCAAGGAGGCCCCGCCCACCAGCCTCATTGACTATAGGCCGCACCCCAGCTGCCACGCCCCCTCCGCACAGGGCAATAGGCCCCCTGCCAAGCCCGAGCCCCTCCCCCCCCCCCGCCGCCGACCACAGCAGCACGGTGTGGCTCCGCAGGAAGAAATCCTCTCCCGCCGCGTATCACATGAGTGAGTGAGACTCCGCCCACCTCCCAGCCTGGTCTCCAAACCAGAGGGCTTCGTTTGGTTAGGTCAGGGCAGTGATTGGCTGAAACTGGCCAATAAGAACTCATGAATCATGCAGGAGGTTTGATGCTTTGCATTGAGTTACCTTGTGTTTGCTTAGTGGCTACAGATGCAGCTTAAGTTCTTAAGTTCATACTGCTGTTGATATTTACTGAATCAATTCAGGTTAATCACCTTTCTCAAACACACTGCCAGTCTGGACAAGCCCAGATTCTTACCCATAATTCCACATTGTTGGCCAGCGGCACAGAGGCTTTGATTGCTGCTTTTAACTCATGATCTGTCTCCCCTCCCCCCAGGTAACGGTACTGCCAGCTCCCACACACCCCCTCCAGTCCTCCCCTCAGCCACGGGCTCCGAGGTCCCCCCGCCTCCAGCGGCCTCCGTTCCGAGGAGGAGGCCAGACAGAGACCGCACCCCGGAATCGCCGTCGCCCTCGCCCGGAGAGAGCACGTCCAGGCCCCGGCCCCTGTCCCTGCGCGCCAAGCCCCACTCCTGGGGCCTCCTGCGGAGCCGCAACAAGAGCTACTCCCTGGGGCACTACTCCGGGCAGAAGAGCGCCCGCGACCTGAACATCCTGCTGTCGGCCGAGGCCCAGGGCGGCTGCTCACTGCTGGACGTGGACACCGAGGGCCAGAAGGGGGACTGCACCGTGCCGCTCTGCCGGATCCAGAGCACGCCCCCGCGACCCTCCCTGTACGAGCTGGAGAAGGAGTTCCTGTCCTGAGCGAGCTGCCCACCCACCTGCCCACGGGGGTTCCTGTTTCAGCTGGAACTGGACCAACACTGCCGAAACTGCCTCTCCAGAGAGGGCGCCTGTCCTTTTTTTTTTATTTATGCCTGTATATTTTGGTAGTTTATTTAATGTGAAAAGGAGTTTGTGTCCGCTGCAGCAGCTTGGCAGTGAACGGGGGGCAGTCTTACGACGGACACAGCGGCCTGTGTTTTTGTTCAGCTCTACCGTAACACAAGCACCAGGCTGCAGTTTTTCCCTTTTTTTTGCCTTCACAACGGATTGTGGTTTCCAGTTTTGTAATCGTGCACAAACACAAGTTCCTTAGGGTATTAAATGAAGACCTAATGTTCTCCGTTTTTGTATTTTTTTTCCCCTTCACTTTAATATGACTTTGTGTTATTCTCATGATCAAACGGTATTGGTGTGGTGTTGATTTGTTTATGTAAAATTTGCAGCTACCACAGTGTTCCATTTTTTTTTTTTTTTTTTTGCCAGGGCAAGCTACAGCCAAGATAATATCATATATAATATGTCTGTCTGACTTCCTCCAGGAAGTTATGCAGTGGTTCGAGTAAAGTAGGGTAATGTGTTTGTTTTTGGTAGAAGTGAAAACGGCCCTACCAGCTGCTATTGATGACGGAGAGGTGTTGAATGTGTAAACTCTACTGAGCGCGTGGTAGGCCGCATGGCATTGAGGAGGAGGACTGGAGAGCGGGCGGCTGGAAGCGACCCGTTCAGTTTCGGAGGCCCCTCTCTGGTTGGTCAGTGCTGTTAGCTTAGTGCTGTCATCTTTGGTTGGTCAGTGCTGTCAGCTCTAACTTGAGTGATCATTTTTCATGATGGTCGTTGCTAAGCACACAATCGTTCAGACGATCACATCTAATACAGAAGTCCACAACAGGTGCTTTCCAGTCCCCAGCACGTTGTCCACTTGTACCTTTTTTAAATCTTAAATGGAGTAATTTAACTAGAATTTATATGTAACAGCAATTTGCTATAACCTTTTATAGGAGATTTCAAAATTTTGTAGAGGTGATTTCAAACTGTTGTTTTTGAAGACCCTGAAAGGAAAGAGAAATTCAGTCTCCATGTTTGCTGTGGTTGCACGTGTCGTGTGACTCCACAGATGCAGAGGTTTGGACTGAACGCGTGACTCTCTAACGCACTGATTCTCAATCCTGCTCCTGGGGGCCCCCTGCTCTGCACGTTTTCCCTCTTTCCCTGCTCTACCTACCTGACTGAACTCATCAGCGGCACTTTTGATTAGCTGACCACACCTGATTTAATCAAGAGCATGTTAATCACACTAATCAGGTGTGTTCAGAGCAAGGATAGATAGAAGATATGCAGGACAGTGGGCATCCAGGAGTAGGATTGAGAAACACTGCTCTAATGCCAAAGTGCAGGCAAAGCTGTTCTGTCCTCTTGCTGATCTCATGTGCACTGTTAGAGGGAGAGAGGATTCTCCTGTATGCTTCTAGTAAATATGTGGCTGTGGCCAATTCAGGGGCTCCTCTCCTCTTACTCTGATTGCCAGTGTAGCCTTATGATCAAACACTGCTCTGCTCCACCTTTGCCTTTAGATTGACACATTTGGCAACAAATCGTACTGTGCCCTTGAGTTCAACAGTGAAACCCAAGTGTCTTCCCGCCTCCTCCCCAAAGTTACATGTTACTGACAGGATTTTCAGATGTGAAGCAGCAGTGACGTACAAATTTTTTGCAGCGTCTGTGTCCTGTCATTAATCTCTAATTCAGCCAAACGTTTACCACATGCCAAGGCAGGCATATAAAATGAACAGGGATGGACACATGATAAATTAATCACAGTGCCACAGAAGTTCTCCTCTAGACTATGCAAATTGCTGTTGCTCGTCCATATTCATCACAACACCACACAATCTTATCTCCACACACAAGTCTTTGCACCAGTTTTGCTGCTGAATTCTTGAAATTTCCATGACCTTTAAATTTGGAAAAAAGTTTTTGGTCTAATATGTTATTGTCAAAAACAAATTCCATTTACAGAAATTAATTAATCCTATTATGTCTTTACCTTCTTCCCTTCAAATTTAAACTTGATTTGTGACCAATTTTTAAAGGTAGCTGTTTATAACTCTTGATGACTTTACTGAGGAACTGTTGTTGAAGTTAGATCTCAGGTTGGCATTTTGGCGGGCAGCTTATTTCTTGCTAATTACTGAGAGATAAATTGCCAGAACATATCGATGTGTAACTATTCTGTGTACTTTTGTTTACAAAGCAGTCTGTAGTCTTTTAATTGACCACTATTCAAATTGTTAGAAGTACTGTAATTATTATGAGCACTTTCTATTAAAAAATCAGACTGAATTTTTAAGGTGATAACCAACATTCCTACTGGTAGCTGCAAGTCGTGAGGTCAGGGGTACGGAGTAGTTTCCTCCCTGCTTGGACACTTGCATCCTGCTTCATGTGCCTGATGCTGTAAACCTACCAGTCCTTTACAGTGCCTGCTTCATGCTGTAAACCTACCAGTCCTTTACAGTGCCTGCTTCATTCTGTAAACCTACCAGTCCTTTACAATGTCTGCTTCATGTGCCTGATGCTGTAAACCTGCCAGTCCTTACAAAGCCTGCTTCTTTTTTCTGACAGTGAGTATTCCCTCCTGCCTTTGTTTTCATAATCATGATTTTAATCCCCGTCTTTGTAATCATGTTTTTTGTGTTGACCTTTGATGGCTACTCTTAGTTATTAATCTTGTATGCAATGCATTGAAAGACTAAATATGCTGTGTGTCTTGACTGTGTGTCGTGAGGGGTCTCCTTGGTAAGTCAAACCTGCAATGTATTACTATGGCAGTAAACAGTGACGTGTGGCACATTAGAGAAACATTTCCTGCTGCATTCACATAATAATGTTCACCTTTAACATGTATAATTTCCAGTTTCATCTGTGTAGACTTCCAGAAGCTTAACTTGTACTTCAGTTTGATTTGATTCATTTTAAGCCCGCTGCCAGAAGTCATTATTGACTGATATTCACTGCCAGGTGCATGTTTTAGGCTGCATACTTCTCTTTAAAATATCATATATATGAGACCCCTTCGCCCCTAGCCAGATACATGTGTGAATTTGGTAGCTTTCACCTGGAGGTGCATAATGTTAGCTTGGATCCTGTGTGCTGGTGTTTAGGTTCAGTCATTGCAGTCTGACAGTATAGTACCTTACAGCCATTTCTAAATGGATTTGAGAAGAATAGAATACCTTCAGTTGTTTCTGATGCCGTGCCTTTAAGGTAATGTATCAAAGCAATAAACCTTAAACTTTCCATCTTCATTATATATCTTATATTGGAGCATGACAAAATGATGAACTTTCCCTTGTTTTTTTTAATTGTACCGTAAATGGAAGTCTTGCTGCAGATGTGCCATATCTTAGCAATGTTGATTCTGTAATCCAGAACAGGCGAATGGGTGGACTTTATGTATTTTGACGCATAGAGACTCAGCTTTAGGGAGAGTGCAGTGCGCGTAAAGGAGTGCAATGCTGTTCTTGAACACTGGAGAGTGTAGATTCAGTGTGAAAAGTGTGCGCCGTTTGGTGTCTGTGCTGCGTGTCTGTGTGCTCGCGGTGTCCAGTCTGGAAATGTAGAGTTATGATGACCATGCATTCCTGAGTGCTAGTGCTTGCAGCATGCCAGAGGTGTGTGCTCCCAAACTAACAGAAAGGAAGGATGAAGAGTGCGGGGTTTTTTTTCCCCCCTTCCCGCAGTCTCTGCTATAGGTGACAGGCCCAGGTGATCCCGCTTGCTGTGTTTTCTCACCAAAGCTCCTGTCACACGTGTGCCACAGGGGGAGTTTTTCTACAGCCAGTTTGATTTGTTTCATGATGTAAATTTCGCATTTTACGAATGTGTTTCTAAAACTTGACTTGCTGCATAGTACCCTGTACATAACTGTATGTCACCGCTGTGTTTGCGCCCTTGGAGTCATTGCCTTTGAAAGCTCCAGCCCTGTGAGTTATGTCTTCAGTACACATACAGATTTGTTTCTGTAGCCTTTATTCTGTGGTTGGAAAACTGGCTGTTGACTTAACAGCAAACCTGTTAAGAAGAGTCAGTGTGAGAGAGGCTTCATCTGTCTTATGTAAATAGCTTCTCAAAACGTGTTCAGTAAGGACACCTACGTCACTGTACGACACAATTTTCTATATTAAAATTGAGTATCGTGAACAATCTACCTGAATGACATCACATTTAGAAGTGTTCTTGCATCAAGGCATTGGTGCAGCTAATTTGTCATGAACCCTAGAACAGTATTTTGGTTTACTCTGCCAGACTTTGAACAGATGTTACAGTTCAGTTAGTCTTTCTTTACTGTTTCAGAACCCAAATGCTTCCCAACACAAAAATCCTCATGAGGTCATAAAGAAGGGAAGCTGATGTTAATGGCACACTTCTAAAAAGCTTGTCTTACTGGAAGAAACTGGAACTTGTAATGGAAGGCAGAAAGCTGGAGAACCATACAGTAGATTTAGACCGAAAATACACTGGAAGACTTTTTCGTGTAAGGTATCACGGGTGATTCAGACATGATTAAGTGAACTGTTAGTCACAAGAACAATTTAATGAACTGTGGAATATGGACTGTCAGATTACATATGTAACGGATATAATTGTTCAAACTTGTATGGAAATTAATAGCCTTGTGAGGATTTTTTTTCTCCTTGTTTTGGTTTTGTTACCTTGTGTAAAGCAACTTCAATAAAGATGTTTCAGGATACCTTATTTGTCTTGAATGGAGGAGTATGTATTTAAAATTACTCGTTTTTAGGAATGTGTGCTGTTAATGACTCATTTCTTGGAACGTGCTGTTTTAATGTAAAATTACTCTTGTTTTTTATCTTAAGAGTGGGGGGTGTGTATCTGAACACTACAGATCACATGACACACAAACTAGGTTTCACCAGCATTTATTTTTAGCACTGTGACACATTTTTTTGGGACACATTGTTGGCACAAAGTCATCCATGCAGTGACTCCATCCGAATACTTCCATATCAATAACTGAAATGCCTAGAGAGACATGAAATGCTTCCCCATGTGTAATAATGACTAAAGGTAATGCTGAATGAGTTTATAAATACTTCCTGTGTGACAGAACAGTCCAGAACATCCTTTCTGCTGCAGCTGGAGGTGAAAGGAAGTGGGGAATCAAAGGCCCCCCCGCCAAGCCACTGCCGGAAAGAAACGAAGAGGTGATCTAAAATCGCACAACAGCCAGGTATTGGTCTACATTCAGAAAGGAAGAAATGAAGAAATGAAAAGATCATTTGAGTCCAAGGGCATGTAGCACCCTACCCAGAATAAAAGATGTTTTCCCAGGGAGAGAAGTGTAGGATGACGGTGTGCATTGTCGATAGCGCATTTGCTATTTCTCAACACCTGCGCCTTTTATTTTGTAATCCATTGTTCTATGTTGAAATTGTATTTCAACTTTTTTTTTTTTCTTTCTTTTCCTCTTTAATCCCTAGGGCGAACGCACAGACGGTAGAACCGGTACGTTTTACAATCGTGGGGGCCTGAAAACACAAAGCCGGAGTCTCAGGTGTTGGCTGCTCCTCTGGCTCTCAGAGCACTGCGTTAGGTAAGCATGTACCTGAGGGGGACACCGGATGCCGGCGTGAGAGCGTGGTGACGCAGGCGCTGGGACCCGGGCCGCTGGACCGGCCGGGACGCGGCGGCAGCGACTCGGCCCGCAGGCAGTAGGTGGTCCCGGGTTCGAGCTCCTCGATCAGCAGCTCCCGCACGCAGCTCTCCAGCTCCTGCCACTTCTGTGACGTCCCACAGAGAGAGAGAGACCGCACGCTTAGGGCTTGGGTTCGGGCCGCCTCCTGACACGTCCCCCGCACCGCGGCCTGATTACATTTCACTCTGCTATGGACAGTGGTGTGCCCCCCCACACCACGCTGCAGTCATTGGTCAGTTTGTCCCCTCTGTGCTTTCTGTAGTGTGACTTCTTACTGTCCTAACTCACCCACCCGAGAGTCCACCCGCCCAAAATTGCATTATATTACATAATGTAACATTATTGTCATTTAGCAGATGCTCTTATCTAGAGCAACTTGCATAGGTTACAGTTTCATCCATTTATTATCAATATAAAACTGTGCCATGAAGCAAAGGTCTCTGTGAGGGTTTTTTTTTTTTTTTAAGGAGGAACTTCTGTTACGTGGACAGCTGCACTTGCCTGTACAACGTTGTTGTGGCTGAGATATATCCTGTATTTCAGTGGCTGCAGCTTTCTCACGGAAACCCGGCTGCCACTCCGTCTCCTGTAGGGCGATCTCGGAGGCTGGAGCCGGACCACAATGCCTTGCTCCGTCGCTTTCAGCTTCACCCCAGGAGGGCTGACAGATGCTGCATGGAAACAACACAGAGAAAATGCCTTGGTGTCCGTGATAATAGGATTGCGGAACAGGACATGGCCATAAAGGAACAGCCTTTAAGATGGTGCCATGCTACTGTAATGGAGGTAGTTCTGCTACGTAATGCTATTGCAATGCAGGTAGGTCTACTACATAACGGTACTGCAATACAGGTAGGTCTTCTACATAATGGTACTTTAATGTCGGTAGGTCTGCTAAATAATGCTACTTTAATGTGGGTAAGTCTGCTGCAGGTTCACACCCCTTGCATCTGCATTGTACCGTATCTCACAACAAAAGATCCCATTGGTTCATGACCTAAAAACCAAACTCCCCTTGCTAAGGGAACCAGTCACACACTAAGTGTTGTAATGGAGGTGGCACAGCTGTCTGCAGTGAGATCCGCAGTCTCACTCTCTTCCTGCCCCCGCGGCGGGTCTCATTTGACACTTACTGTCCCACACCGGGCTGAACCTGGCGCTGAGGGTCCAGGGGGACCGCAGTCCCCGGAACTCGGCCTGCACCCTGGCGTAGTACCAGTCCCTGGGCTCCGAGGTCTGCCGGCTCAGGTCACAGGCATGCATGTGGATGCCCTGGCAGTGAGGCACATCTGTCCACTGTTTGTCCCCGTAGCTGAGATGGGACAGGAGGAGATACCAGTCAGCTCAAATCAAATCCACTTACAAACAGCACGTTACCTCTGCAAGGCCAGCCCCTTCATTTTATATTACATTACGTTACATTACATGCATTTAGCAGACGCTCTCATCCAGAGTAATTTCCATCGCTATAGAATATAAGTATATCAATTCAATTTAAACAAGCAATGGTGTCAGACCAGGCTAACAACACTCCCAGACCAGTGAGTGTGAGCATAATACTATTCAAGCCCTACCACAAGTTAACTTGTGCAATCTGACTAGGCAACGGAAGCCAATATACAAGCATACATCAGTCACTAGAACACAGAATCCAAAACACATCGTAAATACTAAACATAAAATAAACAACAAGTACTAGAAGTATCAGGTGTTCGGGGGTGGGGACTGAGGTGGAACCGAGATGCGGTCTGAAGAGGTGGGATGTGATGAATATGAGAGTGCTGTACATCAAAATGAACACGAAGACATATCCTCCTTCCTCTTCTGCCAGGTCAGAGCATATTCAGACCGGGTGCAGTCAGAGCTTTTAATGGCGGTACTCACACTTTGTACTGGACGTAGTACCGTGTGTTGCTGAGGGAGTGGCTGAGAGCTTTCCAGTGCAGAGTGTTCCTGAAGTCCAGGGAGTGGAATCTCACCTGCTGTGGGGCTATGTGATTCAGTAGATCCAGAGTACCTGAAGCTGGGGAAAAAAATAAAAAGAGCTCTATGTTTCTTTTCTTTTTTTTTTTTATTACAGTGATCTCCTAACCCAAGAGGCATGCTTGTGATTTCCCTTCGACTGACGTTACGAAAACAATCAGCAGTTACGCCTTTTACTGTAATCCTACAAATGGCGATACAGGAAAGAGAAGGGACTCACCCTCTGAAAGCTGAGCCAGTGCGCCGTGGCACAGGAGCAGAAGTGAGATCAGGATGGCCATGACAGTGGTGCCGCCAAGGTAATAATACAACACTGAGATTTAGTCCTGCCCCTCACCTTTTATACCAGCCATCATTGCAAAAAGCAGAAGTTTTAAAGTACTTATATGGTATGCATTTCTCAATGGAAATTGTTCAGGTCTCAGGAGGGGCACAAAAACATGTTCATTATCAGTATTCGATGCGACATTCGAGTGCACTTGATATCTTAGGTATTGCATGATACGCCTTGAATTATGTGCTGCATTTTTTATATATTAAAATGTGCTCATTGATATGCGATTCAATTTTCTGTTCTGCTTGTTGCCGAAAATCCTCAAGTGGTAGAAACAAGATTCATGAGTTAATAATATCAGGAACTGAACAATTTTGAATATTTATATTTCTAAATTTGAAATATAAAAGAAATATGAAAGAAATCAACAACTTTCATTAACAGGGGCTCAATGATTACCTGTAATTCTAACTTCAGACTTTTTTAAGATAAGATAAGATAGCACTTAATTGATCCCCAGGTGGGGAAATTTGGGCAAGAAGGTTTTTTTGGGTATGTGACTACAGATTTAGGAGAATGAGTTCATTGCCCTGAATTCAACTGCGGAAGAAAACATTGCAAGAAAAGCATTCATTTTTCTCATGTGTTCTTGCGTAATGCTAGCGAATATTCTCTGAATTCTACCTTTTAACAGAGGTTTACTGTCTAATGATCAGTCTGCTTTCCGTTATTATTTAAAAACAAGAACTTGGAATTATTTTATTTTAGGTTACCTGGACCTGAACACCTGCTAAAATTAGAATCTGAGAATCGGCCTGAATGCTTTCGACTTCCCAAACACACATTCATTCATGGCTAATCGAAATATTTTCCCTGGTGTCTGTTTCCTCTGATGCGTGCCTTATAAGGCAGAGCGGAGAGTGGAAACTTCCTAGGCCCAAGTTTCCGCAGCACCTGTCCGTTGCATGAAAGGCCTCATTCATCCGGCGTGCGCACACACACGCCAGGCTGACCTTTCCCGCGGTTCCTCACTCTTTGTCCTCACAGTCTCACTTCAGCTTTATGGTGACAAGTGTGATATACAGGTGACGCTGCAATTACATCTCTTTGAAACGCTCTAGCTAACAGACGAACCCCACGTGTTTAAAACACAGACAGACACAGACAAGTGCGTAAAGGTTCAAACATGATGTATGTTAATACATATGATGCCTTGCGGAAATATTTACGCTTGACCAATTATCACAGTGTACTGAATTACAGATGATATATTGAAATTTTGTTCTGTGTGATATTTTATTTAAAAACACTGACACTCAAAATTAATTATTTTAAGGTGACATTGGTTTTATGTAAGAAAATATTGTATTTTTAGAGTGGCAGCTAGTGAGACTTGCTATCTTGAGAGAGAGAGGAGATGTGACAGGCCTTTCCCCTGAGCTGAAAGTAAAGTTAAAATCATATTAAAAGAGTCAAAATTAATTTTTACGGCAGACCTTTGACCTGATTGCCCTAGTGCCATTTTATGACACTCATAGCAGCTGTACCTAGTCTATCCATTTGACAGAGTTTTTCCTGGTGTAACAGTGTTGTCTTATTTGTGTAACGGTGCTGGTTGGTGTAACAGCTCTCTGATCAGTTTAACGGCACTGTCCAATAGGTGCAATGGTGCCGTGATTGATTTGAGTGTTGTCTGACTGGTGTGATGGCGCTGTCCGATTGGTGCAATGGCACTGTGTAATTTATGTAACAGTGCTATCTGACTACCGTAATAGCACTGTCTAATTGATGTAACAGTGCTGTTTAACTGGTGTAACTGCTCTCTGATCCTCACAGCGCAGAAATCGTGCTCATAAATGTCCTCTTCTCGCTGGGAAGCGCATAACCTCTTTCCCGCCGCAGTGAATGCCGGAAGCGCTGCTCAGAAGAGCGTTGGGAAAGGCGACGACCACGCGCCGTGCTGGAGGCACGGACAGCACGCCCCGCGGACGTCCTGCCCCCTCGCGCACTCCCCGCGTTTGGAGAAGTTGGAGAGTAAAAGCGGATATGGGGTTTGTTTGGCCCCACATTCATGCTCGCGTTCGTGCCCTGCACAGAGGTACTACCTACTTCCCCCTCAGAGTTGAATTTCATTTACATGAAATCAAAGCGGCTAATATTCCATTCCTGTGTGCAGCATTAGGATTTCTGCTGCTTATCGGGACACAAAGATGGGCTCAGTATGACAATGTTAATATACTCAGTCATGCCTCTAAGGTCTCCTCGTACAATCTGAAAGAATTATACAGTGTTGGTTAATTAAAATTTTTATTTTAATTTTATTCCAGCTAAAATTTACAAAGAACTTTCATTGAAATCTTACAAAAAGCATTTTTTCCACATACTCATGAGTACACGAGTTTTCATTTCATTTTCATCCATCCAACGGACATAGTTTAAATTTATCCATCATTGAATAACGCCCATCATAAATCAATACACAATTAGCAAGATATCACGCTACACAGAACCCATGTGCTGGATGCTATGTTTAATCGGTCCTTTATGTTAAGCTTCCATTTCCTAATACAGTCTCGCCATCCTGTTCTCTGGACACCCATCTACCTGTATACATAATGGCTGACCAACAACCAGCTGGTATTTCGGTCATGAGCAACAGAGTCCATAGTCAGTGTCAGTCATGGCAAAGAAATGAACACTTTACTGCAAGGATGTAACAGAAAGACACTGAACAGAAATTGCAGTGATCAGGTGTTCAAACTGTAAATGTAAGACATTCATGAGCACATACAGGAGTTATGATAATAGCCCTAATTACACTCATACGTGGCATTTGGCATATAAAACTCCACTGGCCAATTTGATAAGACACATACACACTCCCTTTTGAAACAGGCAACAACCAACAATACATAATGAAAACTATCTGCCATCTAATCCAGCGTTTCCCAAACCTCTCCTGGAGGAACCCTTGTCCTGCATGTTTTAGATCTCTCCCTGCTCCAAATGATCAGTTTGTTATTAAGCAGCTTCAGGAGTTCAAAACAAGTTGATGATTTGAATCGGCTGTGTTGGAGCAGGGTGAGGTCTAAAACATGCAGGACAAGGGGTCCTCCAGGAGATGTTTTGGAAACGTTGAATTCTAATCAATGAAACAATTTCACATTTCATTTACTGTTTAAAACATGACAGCCAATTTTCACTTTATTTAATATGAATATGAGAATGAAGTAAAATAACAGATTGAAATTTTCAAATTAAAAACTCAAATGTAAAATACATAAACAAAGAAATGTAACATATTTCACTTTCAAAGAATTTTTACCAAGTGTTCATTTCATATGGCATTGGTTAATGCTCGAGCCTTTATCTTACCTTGATTTAAGTGCTCATATGTTAGTCAAACTGCAGCACCTTGAGTGAGGGAAAATAAGTTATTATTATTAATTAAAATAATAATAAAACATTTTACCTTCCCTCACAACCGCTTTTTAAGAAGTAACTTGTAACATGTACTTGTTGACATTTTTCTTATTTCACTTGAGGCACTGCACATGCCCCAAGTTTAGCGGGACTGGCCTGAGGCTGCCCCCCTGCTGGCAGGAACCAGTGAGGTATGGGTGTGTCTTGCGGGGGGCTGGGAGAGGAAAGGGCCATATCCTATTGGCCAGTGGAGGCGAATCGCCATATGGAATACACAAAAAAGTGAAACAAGAAACAAACTGCAACATATATTTACAAAGCCTTAATGACTTTTCAAGTCACTTTCTAGTGCAAGATTCAGTAATAATGTGGTAAAGGCATTAATTGAGTCTTTGGATTGTGACATGGTTAATTATTTACACAACTAAAAAACAAACTAATTTACACAAAATCACAGAAAAGTCAAATTGTCAGCAGAATCTATTAGCTGTAAAGTAACTCGTGCACCAAAATAAGCTGCTTAGAATTTGGCCAATGTGAGGTACAAAAGAAATGATTTATGCACTTTTTATTTCACTTTGTTTTAGTCTTAATCGCAAGACTCCAGTGCAACAAAACTACAGACCAGTATGAAAACCAAAGTCCAAGATTTAAACTCTTGGGTCCCTCTTTGAGCCTGTTATCTTATATCAACACTGAGACTGGATCTTTGCAGCAAACTTTCTACGGTACTGTAGCACCACTTGCAGCTGAAGGCCAGAGGTTGATAGAAAGAGCTGGAGTCACGAACATCACAGGTTCAGCTCAGCACACTGCAATGAAGTCTATGTCCCTATGCTACAGCTCTGAATGGAAATGGATTACGTAGAACCACTAAATACGATGAGGAGGGATAGTCTTTGTGAGAGAACTTTGCGAGGGAAGCACAGGCGGTGTCTGAAACACAGTCGGTTTTGGACACGGTAACAGCTTCATTCAGCGGCCTGCCCTGGGCCTCCACGCTCAGGCCTGGGCAGACCTGTACGCCTCCACATGATCCCCGGGGCTCATCTCCACGGTGAACTTGGGCCGGTCGTAGCCGGAGGACACGATGCTGTGCTCCTGCTCCTCCCCGCTCCCCCAGAACTGCTGCCCCGACCCTTTGCAGGATTCCGTCAGCCCGCCGCTGCCCCTCTCCTCCTCCTCCTCCTCCTCCTCCTCCTCCTCCACCCCCACCCCCACCCCCACGCCCACGCCGATGGGGAAGCGGGACCTGTCCAGAGGCGCGGTGCTCCCCGTGACGACGGGCTCGGCCTCGGCGGGCTCGTCCTCGATGACGGTCGGCAGCAGGGGCGTGGTCCCGGAGGAGGGGCTGACCTGAACCTCCGACACGTTGGTGCTTTCGGGCTGCATGGTGCTCCCCCCGCCGCGCTGCTGTGAGATCAGCGACACCTGCGTGATGCACGGCGCAGTGGTTAAGGAGCGGGACTCGTAACCGAAAGGTTGCCGGTTCAATTCCCCACTGGGGCACTGCTGCTGTACCCCTGGGGCATGGTACTTCACACAGAACTGCCTCAGCAAATATCCAGCTCTATAAATGGGTTAACATGTAAAAAAAAAAAAAATTCTGACCTATGTAAGTCGTTCTGGATAAAAGCGTCTGCTAAATGCCAGTAATGTAATGTAATGTAATGTAATGGCATGTAATAGCATACACCACTTACAGCACACTGACACATGTACACTACTGCGTTCTCAAACAGCAAACTGGGCTCACACCCTGATATTTAACAACCCTGCAGGAGTACCCAAGGGTCAGACGGGCTGAAACGTACCATCATCTTGGGAAGGAAGGTCGTGCCTCGCGTCAGCTTCTTGAACACCGCCACCCCAATCCATGCAAGGAAACCCAAGGCTAGAACACCAATCGCCACCAAGAGGATGATGTAAGTGGAACCTGCAAGACAAGGCACACATTCAGACTGGCTGCTTCCATCTGCTTCCCTTTCTGTCACAGACGATACAAACAGCATCCTCAGTTAAACAAGTGCACCCATGCATGTCATGTTCCAGCTTCCATTTCCTATTTATGTCGCTTTGTTGGCATGGCAGGATCATTCGTTTGTAGCCAAACGTCATAGCATCATTAACAGATATGAACTCAAACAACAGATGTATTTGAACGAACACAAACAATCACATGTGCACAGAACTTTTCGTTGCTTGTTTTTCCCTTATAGGGTCACCTGTTTATCTGTTTGTGGCAGGAGGCCACACAACTTGCTACCAGCTCCACACTTTTTCCTTCCCCCCTGATAAATACAACAGGCATTTAAAGGTCATTTAAATTTTGGAATTGTTGGTAGATTTCAGAAAACATTACACAGTGTATTTCTCTAATTTGGGGGTATTTTTGTAGTTTGTAAGGAAGTGCAACTCTCCTGGCTGCAGAGGGAGCACAGCCTGTCCTCTCTGCACAGACAGGTCTGCCTGTGGCAGCCCCCCCCATGACCAGGCCGTGCTCACTGAACCTGTACATTGTCAGGGTTTCTGCAGTTTGGTATCAGTCGCACCGGTCAGACGGACTGCCACAGTGTACTGCCTTTTTAGGGCCGAATAGCATTTAAGTTTATTTTGGATTTTTGTCATTTCAGTCCAATAGGTTCAATGTTTTTCTTTTTGTTCGGTAAAACTTTGGCTGGGTCAAACTATTTGAACTGTAGTGACACTGTCCTGGGCTGATTATTATCACCAATGTCAGTAGATGTTAGATACTCAAGCCCCTGGACCAGTTAGATTGTTTTTCTACGCTCACTGTTTGGCATTTCATAATGAGCTGGGGATGCTCATTTTTAGGTTTTACATTTCCAAAATGTAATGTCTCTTTTGAATGTTAACTGATTATAGATATTTGTCTAGTTCTGCCCTGCGTGTAGTTAGGGATCTTCTTCAGTGTCTGGAGGACACTTTGACAAAATCTGTATGCAATTCAAGTTGTTTGCCCCATTTTGTAAATTCTTGTTGCACCAGCAGGGCCCACACCTCACTGCCATAGAGTCCAATTAGTTCAATTATGGATTTGAAAACTCTGAGACAGATACTAAATGGATTTTGGATTGATCTTTTAATGGCACAGAAAGTTCTTTTTTGCTTTTTTGCTCAGCTTTCAGCTTTTTTGCAACCAAGTGAAAATGCCCAACAGAGCTGATTTTTAACCCCAGGTGTGTACAGTTTGTAGTTTGTTCAATTTTTTTGTTGTTCCTAGGGTGAAGTTGTGTTTGGTTCCCTGGTATCTTTTTTGAAACTCAAGAACTTTTGGGGAGTTACCTTTCAGGGCCCCAATCTGACAAAACTTCTCTAGTAGATCCAGGTTCTGCTGTATGAATTGTTGTATTTTATTTTTGTCATGTTTTTAGCACATCAATTTGAAAAAGGTTAATATGCTTTTTATGAAAATGTTTTTTTTTCCCCACACTGAGCTCACGTCAGAAAGCGTTGGACAACTGTAAAGTAAAGCAAATTATTTGGATTCTCACTTAGGCCGGAGTTCTTCTGTGGACCATAACAGCTTTTCTCAGAGGCTGTGAGGACGAATTGGTTCAGGGTCCCGTTTATCTCCACGCAGTGCCTGGCCTCCGGTTTGAGGACGGCAACCGTCTCCTTGCACTCTTTATCCTTCAATGCACAGGTGAATTCACTCTCCGTTATTTCCTATATGAACAGGGAAAGCATGTGAATGAGCTAAAATATAGATGCCGAGTGGGCGTTAGCCTGACTAAACTAGAACTATTAAGTGTAATCAACAGAGCTGTGCAGTCCACAGTGAGACCCTGTACACATGCCTCACCCTTTCATCCTCAACCCAAGTGAAGATGCTGTAGCTAAAATCCACATCCCTCTTCTTCTTCCCCAGGGCTCCTCTGTAGATGTAGAAGGGATGAGTAAACGATACGTCCACAACGCCATCCAAGAAGGACACGTCAACAGGGGGGAAATCCAGTGTACCTGAAGCAGAGCAGAGCTGAGCTGAGCTGAAATGACCAAAACGTCACCTGTGGAACACGGAGCAGGCAAGCGTGCTGGTGCAATTGCTGCCTGGCCGTGCAGTCTCACGGCCGGAGGTAAGACTACTCTGCCACCACAAGCAAGGACACACCCACATCAGCAATGTCATCCACCCAACAGTCTGTTTTTCTCACAGCCAGGAGTATTTATGAAAGACTGATTACACTCGCCCACCTCTCAGAATGTAAGCAATAAGCATAACAAAATAAATGTTAGTCATACTAAAAACATATTTGTGCTGCAAAAATGTTCTCATGCACAGTGAAATATTTCATACACATGACATATAATTCCATATTTGTCTCCTTAGTCTGACTTTGTAAATTTTTAACTCAACCAAAAACAAAACTAAAAATGAACGAACTAACTAAACTTAACTAAAAATCAATATGCATCAATGTCATAATGTTGACATTCCCCAGATGGTACTCACAGAGAATATTTTCAAACATGTTTTTGTTGTAGGTGAACTCAGGAGAATCTATGTCCGCCGATTTATTTGATCCAACAGCGGCAGACACAGTGACAAAGTAACTGTCTTCGGGGGAGCCTAATATCAGGTTGGTCATGTTGCAGTGTTGGTGGGTAGTGTTGAAACATTTCTGGACCTTTGCGCCGCCCCTGTGAGAGAAGGAATGCAGAATTAAAGGAAGAGCCACGCTGAACGGTTGACTTGTTTATGCTCTTCAGCTTTAATCTGGTGTTTTCTTTCACAGCTTTAACTGCGAACTCATAATGGAATTCCAGAACTGTGCGTGTGTGAAAGGTTTCGGAGAGGACCTAACAGGGACCAAATAAACATGTCACAGGATTTGTTCTGTTTGATCCTGTCTGTCTGAGTGAGAAATTAACCAGATTTTTTTTTTTTTTTTTTTTTTTTTCCGTTAAGCGTGAAGGAGGGCGGGGAGGCCAGGAGAGAGGAGAGGAGGAAGAGTCCGGACTAATGTTCTCTGAGGAACTGAATCCACCCTGAACTGCAATTGTAACAAGAAATAAACAAGTGTTTTTATTTATAACCTGTAATATATCTTCATATATTGGTAATAAACACAGAAGAGTTTGAGCTTCCATCGGACCGCTACATACATGTGATAAGGATGTGATGGAAACACGTACCCTCTGTAGCTGGTAACACTGACGAAGAAGCGTGGTTTCAGGGAAGGCTCCGGGTAGTTCCAGTGGGCAACTGTTTCAAAGTTATGACACAAGATGCTCACGTTGGCTGGGGCTGGTACTGTGGAGGAAAAAAAAGGAAATCAGTGACACATCCATTCAGTCAGTTCGGACAGGTCTGCAGTGGGATCCAGAACCATGCCAGAGGAAACAGGCAGAGTGAGAATCTGCATCCAAGCCGCTGTCAGCCCGGCGACTGGAACAGTGCTTGCTAATATCCACAAGGTGGCGCTAACGGTGTATATATGAATTATTTGGAGCCTCCATTGCTAGGCCTGTTCACTGTAAACTATGCAAGTAACAATTCCATTTTTAATGTTACTAAATACATTTTTAATGTCTATGCTTTGTGTAATTTGGATGTACCACAACAGCTTTACCCACTGATCTTTTTCAAAAACATAATACAAACCCTTGTTCAACAGGCTATGTTATGACTGGTATCGTTTGGTATAGTTTTTACATTATTTTGCATTATTTTTCTCCCTGCCTTCACTATTGACATATTAAAATAGTCATCTCTTCTTAACTACACACAGAAAATTATGCTGGCAGATTTCATGAATGTGTCAACAGGTTTTTTTGATATGCAACTGTAAAAAAAATTATAGTTCTCTTTATCAGAACCAGCCCGTGGCATAAGCGGTATAGGCGAATGCTAGGGGTGCCGTCCATCCATAGGGGTGCCCCAAATGAGGAAAGAAAAAAAAATGAAAAATTTTTAACTTTTGCTATTTTTTACTAATACTATTTTAATACTATTATTTCGAAATATTACAAAAAAGCCCACAACAACATAACTACATAGCCCATTTTCTGGGTTGCCCGTAGCATTACCCCGGCGCATCATCCCCTGCCCCCTCCACCTCTCAGTTACACTTACCTGATTGTGGGGGATGGGCGAGTTATCTGAACTAGTGAGTGACACTGACCGTGCAAGGTGATACGATTAACATCAGTTGCCTAATTCAAATATATATATCATGTCAAAAACACCAAAGCCCTCTGGTGCCCAGGGAAGAAAAAGAAGAAGAGGAGGAAAAACGGCAAGCAGACAGAGGTAATGTGATGAATGAATAGTTTATCCATTGCATAGTAGTTATCGTTGGAGCAGAGTGTTACTGGCTTACTTTGGACGATAGTAACGTTCGCTAATTTAATAAATAGCTAGGGTTAACATCAGTTACTCCCACTTTAAATTCATTATGTAAACTTGGAAAGACTATTCAGGTGTTTGGGGAATAACCTACAACATAATTTTGAGAAATACACTTTCTCTTTTAAGTGTGCTGCACGAACCATCCGCTGCCTGCCTCAAGAAACAAGGCATACATTTTTATTGACATCTTAGTCTAGTTAGCCAACGTTAGCCCTGCTTGTGACAGTCAATTAAAATGCTTTTCCTTTTCCATCCCTTTTTGTATTTAATAGTTGTAAGTAGGGCTGGGCGATAAAACAATAACAATAATTATCACAATATAATTTTCCTCAATAGAAATATAACAAATGTTAGATTTTTTGCTTAGATAGCATGCACAGAAATGAATCATGAACTGCCAATCATGTCGCAGGAATAGAGGTATGCATTGTGCACGTTAGGTTGCAGGGTGAGAGGTATAAATCCAGGCCAGCACGTGGTATTGTTTACAGACACAGTGGCTGACAGGCCTGTAGTTGGAGCGGAATAAGCAAAATAAGTGAAATAAGCGACACCGAAGAAAAAGCAGTGCCCATGACCAGCTCGAAGGACGAAGACATCGTCGACAAGAAAGGTCACTCAACGTCAGTAGTTTGGAGATATTTTGGCTATTTACAATCTGACAAAAACAGAACAGCGTGCACTGCAAACTTTGCCGAAGACACGTGCCATCAAAGACAGGCAGCACCACAAACCTGTTTCATCATTTGAAACAATATCACCCGTTAGAACAGTAAAGTAAGAAATTACAGTCCCAAACAAGTATAGTGGACCCTCGACAAGCACCAGGCCAGTACCCAGTGCACTACCCAGCAGCAAACGATTGCATCAGCATTTTCCAGCACCGTGCCTTATGACAAAAAAACAAAAAGACACAAAGACATCACAAATGCAATTGCATACTGCATTGCAAAAGACATGCTTCTCATTAGCACTGTCGAAAATGAGCTATTCAAGAAGCTTATCAGCTGTCACAGGGCAGCTTTAAAACCTGAGACTGTAGACAGACTTGTCTTTCTTGCACGTAACTTGTAGGTTAATGGCTTTGCTTGTTTAAAACTTGTACAGAAGATACTGACCATAGTTGAGATTTTTCTTTTGACTATTTATTTTGTTTACATTGTCAGCTAAAACACAAAATGTTTCAAACAGTCTGTACAAAGAGTTTGGCATGCTGACCAGAATTAAGATTTCTTTGTCTATTTATTGTTTTATTTATTGACATTATCCTTTAAAACACTTTAAACTTTGCAGTCTGAGCCATCTTACATGTGTGCTGTATCACACTGCAGCGCTTTTTCTGTTAAGATATTTATTTTGTTGAGGAAAAAGGACTAAAAAAGGATTTTACTTAATTTTACTCATGCATATTTTGATGTTGAAAAAAAGATTTCATTATAATTGTTTTGAATGTTCTACCTCAGATTTGTGAAATGTTGCGCTGTTTGGCAAGTATTTGTCATATTCTGACCATAAAGAATAGTTTAAAACCACAATTAACCGTGGTGGTGGAATTGGCTGCGATGCAAAGGGCACCAGCTAAAATCTTGCCTAGGGCACCAAATTGGTCAGGGCTGGCTGACCAGACTGGGGTACCAAGTTCATCTGAGGGGTGCATATAATAATAATGTCTCTTCAGATATTTTTGGAAAGAACTTTTTAATGTGGCAGGCTTCGTTCATTTTATTTACTCTGTGTATTTTCATTCATTGTTTTCTATGTACAAAACTGTATTTGACATTTGTAAATCTACCAGGGATAGCAGGATAACACAGTATACTTAAATCATACGAATGCCATCACCACAGAGCAAGGCATCAGACTGTTCACCCTATACAGTGGAATTAGGTGCCATTGACATTGCAGTAATGAGCCTTAGCAGGGGCACATCAGAACACACATCTTGTACCACTGAACGAGTGCATGTTTTCATCATATGGTCCCTTACAGCAGAAATGTTCACCTTCACTTTTAACTGTCTGCAGGACTGTAAGCCGGCAGCAGGCCAGCAGGTTCCTGTGACACAGTGTGACTGGACAGAGGCTGAGTAATGCTCTACGCTCTGAGTGCGTTTTAAACATTGTGATCGTTACACTGCGGCCGGCGTAACCACATTAGTCTGTGGAGTGCTGTGACTGGAGGTTACCTCTTAAGAAGAATAATGAAGAATAATGATGCGCCAGTGTAAGAAGCACAGATGACGACTGTGTGTCTGGGCAATCGGGCTGAGGAGCCCTCGGCAACGCTGTGATTACCTGGGAGGTCACCACTAAAAGATCACCCTTGTCTTCCAGTGCCCGCTTGTTATTGCTTTAACTCAACAGAAATGCATCGCACTACAGCAGAGTGATCTGTATCTTCGTCGTAAAGTCTGACTGGGCAGTAATTGAAATGCCAGCTCTAGATGGGGGTAGTGGTGGTGGTGCCAGTCTGGGTTTGGGATATTGCTGACATGGGGGAATGCCAATATCTGAGTTTCTCTCTCAGCGTCACTGGATACGTGGTAGGAAGAATCCTCGGACTGTTGCTGAAGCACTTTACACCGGGCACAGGAATTAACCCGAACATTTAACAAAGTGGGTATAAAAGAGAGCCTTCACCTCCCCCTAGAAACAATGTTAATTGTTTGTGTCAGTTATTTAAAACGTTAAATGCTCAAGGGCCCTCAGTCAAATTCGAACCTACCAACAGGAGATCATTTCATCAATTGCATCAAAACCAATCAAAATTGTTTGCCTGTTTATAATAATTGTCTGTCTCTGTGAACCAGACCATTGGTTGAGAAGCCACACCTACCTAATTAAAGGCCTAGTCAATACAGGGCTGTGGCTGGAGAGAAAGAGTGGCTCATTTCGTTTCTGCTGACTCTTTGCACAGGCTGGTTTATTTGTTTGTTTTTAAAATAAATTATTGGCTTTTTGAATGGTTGCTCTTTTCTGATCATTTTTGTGAGACATGTTGGCCAGCTTCTCCACAGCGGGCCTCTGTGGAGCAAGGCTTTGTACCTCCACACCCACATTGGGAAGACCCTGCTTAACAAAAGGCACACAACGTTCTCCTGCCGCTGTCCCACAATGGTGGAATGAACTTCCACACTTCATCCGTTCTGCCAAGTCCCTCACTACCTTCAAGAAATATCTGATGATGCAGCTCTTCCACGCTCACTTGATCACCTGAGGCACTACCACCTAAAGCAATTTCTTATGTCTTAAACTTTGTTTTCCTTCAATTTTACGGTTTAATACACTTGTGTCTCTACCAGCTAGCTTTAACCTTGTCTGGCCAGCTCTTGAAACCTGGTCATGCAGCACTGCTAATATTGTTGATTCCTCATATGGCTTTTTGTGTGTGTTGTACCCTTGCCTCATTGTTTAATTGCTCTGGAGAAAAAAGGTCTGCCAAATGGATAAATGTGATGTAAATGTAACACAACAGACTCTAGAAGCGGCTGACTGAGTTCCCAAAGCCGCGCCTACTGAAAATGAATCAGAAAAACGGGCTTCATTTCCACTTCAGTCTTCCAGCCTGCCCGAACAGGGGCCGAGGAGAACTCGAGGTAAAATGAAAAGGTGAAATGCCAGGATTCCTCCGTGCCCTTGAACGCCGTGCCACCTCTCCCACGGAACAGCTCACCCACACCGCTTCGGCACGATAACTGCAGAAGACGCCTTGTGCAGTGTTTGCCTGGGAATCGAGCCCAGGCTGGGTGGCTGTGCCGGGGGAAGGTGGCTGAGGTGTGTCTGGTGAAAACAGCCCGTACTTGTGGGGGGTTTGGAGGAAGGCCCCGCTGCGGCAGCCGCGGCACCTGGGCTCTTGATCGTGCTTGGTGCTGAGAGCTGGACGGGCAGGAAGTGTGACTCACGTATGCCATAAAGCCCTCGCTGAGCTGAGACACGTCAGCAGAACCAATCAGTACTCCGGAGTGACTTATAACGCTTACTGAGGGGACACCTGTGAGCTGAACTGAAAGCCGAAAACTTTTCAACTCTTCTAAAGGTGGCGATTTAAATAAGGTTCACCCAACCTCGGCTGAGTTTCACATAACTGCTTTTAATGAGGCGCCATTCTGTCTGTAACCGGCGAATACAGACATTTTAATTATAACATAACAACTGGTATGAACTACAAAATGCCATTACATGTATGAAGTATATTACAATATCCATTCAAGTTGAATGAGCAACTGTGTCAAACCAGGCTAACACCACTCTCAGACTACTGAGTGTGAGCATAACACTATTCAAGCCCTGCTACAAGTTAACTTGTGCAACCTGACTAGACAGCCTACAAACTAAGGGAAGGCAAGTACACACACTACCATACAAATAAGCGTATCATCCAATCCCTTCGTACTGTGGAGGTGGAAACTGTAAAATGAACTCATAGTTTGCAGAAACTGATATGCACACTGATACGTCCTCGAGTCCTGATAAGGTGTACGCTCTGGGCAGGAAATCTGACAATCCGCAGCCCTGCATTGAAAGACAATAAGTTCCTTATCTATGAAAAATCAGCACCCCTCCCTTCTTGTTTCTCAGTTTTTACAGTTGGCAACAAAAGTAAGCCTATGTGAACGCAGTGACCAACTGCTTTAACTAATAAGATTTTTTTTTTTTTTTTACAAACTATACAAATCACACCCTTTTGAATAAAGATATAAATTCGGCTGATTTTCTTTGTTCTCCACACAACTGCTATGAGTGCCCTACAACTCTATACTTGTCTCATGCATGCTTTAAAAAACTATTTTCATTGTATTAACCAAAGTGGAGGATTTAGCCTGATGATAGCTACTTTCTTAAGAGGGCTGTGCGATATGACGATATATCGTGTGACGATAGAAAAACGTCTATCGTTTCATATTATGCTCTATCGTTTATTTCGTTGTGTCGCAAATCACACACTTTACAGCAATATTTTTCGTCATTTGGACGACGCTTTGCTTTCTTCCACACAGTCCGGATGCAGGCAGGAAATTTGCATGAAGGCAACACAAACAAACATGGAGGAGACTGAACGTGACACAGAACTATAGTTGAAAAGTGTTTTCTATTTACTTTTTATATTTTATACATTAATATTTTATATTTTGTTACATGCTTAACCCTTTCGCACGTAACTTATTTTTATGCTATGTAGCACTTACGCTCAGAGGTGGAAAACCCGGGCTTCAGAAAGTAAAAGTCCCACCATGTTTTTGGTCTAGCCATTCACTAAACAAGGTGATTTCACTTCTGTTTTCCTCTACCTGGCTGAAGAGCTGTGCTAATTAAATTCAGCTTGTGTAGTGCATGGGTGGAACAAATAGGTGGCAAGACTTTTACTTTCTGAAGCCGGGGTTTTCCACCTCTGGTTACATTACATGGTTCGTTATGTTTTCATTAGAGTTATTAAGCTTCTCATAGTTTTCAGTTAGCATTTGCTATATTTTTAACGTTAAATCGATGTTTCCTCAAAGCTAAAATTAGCTAGAATTTTTACAATCTAGTGTTTTAATCGCACTGGTTTTAGCATATGCGCTAAACGGCTAATTACACAGGTGTGACCGTACGCACGAAAGGGTTCATTGAAAATGTGCACAAAGGTTCTAAATAAAAGGAGAAAAATAATCAAATATGAGTAAGTACCTTTTATTTGTCGAGTATATAATTCAAAATGTAATAAAAAATAGGCCTTTCCATGTGGTCATTTTATATAAATTTTGATATGTGATATGTATCGTTATCGGGATATGAAATGACCTATCGGGATATGAGATTTTGGTCATATCGCACAACCCCATTTCTTAATTATATAATTACAGGGCACAAAGGCAGTGCTGCCACATCATATGATCAGGCAAGACAGCAGTAAACTGCAGACATGTGACACTTATTTAAACTGACACACATGGTAACCATGCACAACTAACACACGTTACTCACAAACACAACTATCCACACATTACTCATAACTATCACACATTAATCAAACTCTACCACACTGTGTTACTCATACACAATTATCACAAACAGGTTAAGGCCAGTTAGCAAATCTGTACATCAGAGTTCACAAATCAGACGTGACATCTTACAGCTTTAACCTCCCACATTTCAATCTCTGACGCTTCCCTGTGCTATACCGCACGACCCACTTTTCAGCGAGATCGCAGCGGCATTAGCAAACACTGCGACGTGCTTGCCAGCAGCCATCAGCACAACAGACTCAGAAGTTAAATTCTAAGAAATCAGATCAGCGTGACCCAGAATATACACCCACATCTAAGGGCAGCTGCAGCACACGCTTCCCGGGCAAACAGGCAGCGTCTGCACTCTGATGCAGCTCCTTGCTGCTGCGTCTTCGGGCGTGATCGTGCGAAGACAAACGTACGACGCACGAGGACCACAGCGGCGCACACAAAGGCCCCGTTTCAGTTTCACCTCACGGGGCAGACACACACAACACACCTGGAGAGCCGTATCCGGCTCTGTGGAAGACTGTGATGTCTAACTGCGTCTTCACCACATCCGGGGTTTCTCAGAAAACAATCCATTATTAAACTGGTAAGTTAACCCCAACAAAAGCCTTCTCAGAACCAGAGGTACAGGCTAGAGTCATTTTAATGGAGTAAGTGACCTTGAAGTTTAGGGTTAGGCTAGTTGTATAGATGCTGAATCATCAATCAAACACTACTATCAGCATTTACAGCCACCAGTGCCACCTATAGACACCAAATCATCAATGCCATGAACTCTGCACAGATAGTAAATAATTAGTACCACTGATACTGCACAGATACTAAATTTTGAGTGCCATACTTGTAATCTAGAGCTACTCTGGGAATCACTGCCAATAAATACTGTATTACTACTATTGCCACAAACTTCTACTGGCACAAAGTTTTAACAGCCAAGTTGTTTTTTTTTTTTTTTTTTTTTACTTCAGCAGAGGCTCATATTGTCACCACGCTTTGCCTCTATTGCTAGTATCTTATATCTTATATTTATAATCAGTTTTACACCAACATTTTACTACAGTGTAATGGCGGGGAGGGGGCAGTGGTGTTTCAGTGTTTGGGTAGTCTGAACTGGTGGGTTTATTGGTCTGCACTGGAGAGTGGACAGTAAGTCCACTGTCCTGACTGTTGTGCGGAGCTCATTCCACCACTTGGGGGCAAGACAGAAGGGGCTAGAGAAGACCACTAGGAGGCCATAGGTAGAGAGGGGTAGTCTGGCAGGGAGTGTGATAACAGATTCGAA
This sequence comes from Megalops atlanticus, assembly GCA_019176425.1. NCBI lineage: Eukaryota > Metazoa > Chordata > Actinopteri > Elopiformes > Megalopidae > Megalops > Megalops atlanticus. The sequence goes on from CM032890.1 coordinate 26,864,652, forward strand.
GAATGAAACAGAATGAAAGTGCTGTTTTTGTTACTGCTTGGTAGAACCAGAGTTTTGAATTTTATAGGTCATAACAGGCAGACGATGTAATTAAAAATGAAGAGAGGTGTGACATGACTGTTTTGGTTGGTTGTAGATGAGTCACAGACAGAGATATTGTCCACAGAGTGCCGTGAATCAAAAGACACTGGATGCATGGAACTGCTCTAATGGTGCATTTTATAAGCTGAAAGGTATTCATTAGCGACACTCCCCTCTGTCTGGACGCATAAGAGGCAGAGAGGACCTGGCTGTTCCCTATGTCTTTATGTTTCTTATGTTGTACTTAACTACAATGGCACATAAATTATTACACCAAGACAGATACTTTCCATTATCCAGAATAAAAGAGGTGATGCATCAGTAAGTGCCATTATCTTAATACGTAAGATGGCAACTATTCTGCGGTCTGAGTGCATTAATATCTAGTGCCATTCAATACACAGACCGGGGAAAGTGAGAGATGACCCTACAACACACGAGGACCACAGCGGCATGCACAAAGGCCCCGTTTTAGTCCCACCTCCTGGGGCAGACACACACAACACATCTGGAGAGGCGGATCTGGTTCTGTGGAAGACTGTGATGTCTAATTGCGTCTTCACCACATCCGGGGTTTCTCGGAAAACAATCCATTAAACCGATGAGTTCACCCCAACAAAAGCCTTCTCAGAACCAGAGGTACAGGCTAGAGTCATTTTAATGGAGTAATGAGTAATTGACCTTGAAGTTCAGGGTTAGGCTTGTAGTTGTATAGATACTGAATCATCAATCAAACACTACTATCAGCATTTACAGCCACCAATGCCACCTACAGACACTGAATCATCAATGCCATGAACTCTGCACAGTGAATAATTAGTACCACTGATACTGCATTGATAACTAAATTTTGAGTGCCATTGTAATGTAGAGCTATTCTGGGAATCACTGCCAATAAACACTGTATTACTACTATTGCCACAAACTTCTACTGGCACAAAGTTTTAACAGCCAAGTTGTTTTTTTTTCTTTTCTCAGAGGCTCATATTGTCACCACGCTTTGCCTCTATTGCTAGTATCTTATATCTTGGCTTTAGCGTCTCTGCTGGTCTCCCAGACAAAGGTCTGGTGATTTACACTTCATGAAATGAGCAATTTTCCCCAAACCCTGGTGACAGAGCCACCTGTTCCCTGACCTGCAGAGAGCTGGGGCAGAGACAGTGAAGTGGCTCTTGGTGTTTGTACACTCTTCAGATGTGTCTGATGCTGTTGGCTCCGCGAGTGTGGGAGCGGTTTGTGTCTAACGTGCTTCTGTTGTGATCCAGGAGCAACACTTCCTGCTGTCGCCCTCACTTCCTGAGTTCTGGGAGATAGGCCTGCAGCGCTCTGACTTTCTCACAACCTCTCTGCCGATCCACTGCTGCGGTGTGGCACTGGGGCACTTCAGTTACACTCGTGTGCAAGGTCCTTAACCCACAATTGCCTCGGTAAATATTGCCTCGGTGCATAAATGGAAAAACCTATGTAAGTCGCTCTGGATAAGAGCGTCTGCTAAATGAGAGTAATGTAATGCAATGAAAAAAAAACAACCACTTCCTGGTAACATCTGGGTTATTGATTGCACACTGTGTTTTCTATAAAAAGCATGCTGTCGTCTCAACTTATGAAAGAAAGAAATTTCTCAATAAATGAGAAGTCAATTGTATGAAGCAATCCAGAGACAGCGGCGCTGGTGTTATTTACTGACATTCATATCTTTTCAGCAGGGAAGAGGAAGTGAAATGAGGAAAGTCCTGCAGCACAGAGTACCACGTGCATCCTTTCTTTCACAAGAGGAAGTGTTCGGGGTGCTTTAGCCAGCCCTGCAAAAAGCCCACAAAGCCGGTACTTTTTTCTGCACGTATGCTGGAGCTTTAATGGCCTGAGCTATGGGAACAGCACTGCTCTGCTCCGGAGTAAAGGCTAAGAGCAGTCCAGAGAGAGATCACAGCTCCGCAGCACAGCGGTGAAGTGTGTGCTCTGAGAGTATGCTGGTGTCCAATGTGCTGTGAGAGTGTGCTGGTTTCCAGTGTGCTCTGAGATCATGCTGGTTTCCAGTGTGCTGGTACAGTGTGTTTTAAGTGTGCAATCAGAACCCTGTGAGAGTGTGTTGTAAGTATTTGCTGGTTTCTAGTGTGCTGTGAGCGTGTGCTGATTTCCAGCGTGCTGTGAGAGAGTGCTGTGAGTGTGTTGTGTGTGCTCGTTTACTGCATATGTGAGCGTATGCAGGTTTTCAGTGTGCTGTGAGAGCATGCTGAAAGTTTGCTATAAGTGTGTACTAGGTTACTGTGTGTGTGAGTGTGTTGGTTTCCAGTGTGCTATGAGAGCGTGCTGGCTTCCAGTGTGCTGTGAGAACATGCTAAAAGTGTGTTGTAAGTATGTGATGGTTTTCAGTGTGATACATATTGCGGACTCAGCAGAAGTAAGTTCTCCTTCTCCTCTAGCCGCACACAGCTTTCAGTCTTAGGTCTTTCGGATGAAATGATCACGCAAGGTCCTGACTCACTGTGGTTATTGAAGATCCCATGGGACTTATCGTGAAGAACAGGGGGGTTCCCTGTTTTGACCAAATTCCCAGACACGCCCTCAGTCTGGCCAGTCTGGTCTAATAATCCCCAGTTCATATGGTTAAATAAACCCCTCCCTCTCCACCTCAGATGATGTGTGGTAGGTGTTTTGGTATCACCCAGATGGGGGTTACATGTTAGCCATGGGTGATGTCACAAATTGTTATTATCATTATCAATATTGTTAAATAAAATCATTTCATTCTCAGCTTTTTCTTATCATCTGGCATCTGTACAGACACACATACATACATACACACTGTGCAATCCAAACACACATACATTACTGTCATTTAGCAGATGCTCTTATCCAGAGCAACTTATGTAGGTTAAAGTTTATTTATTTATGCATTTATACTAAGGCAATTAGGTTATTATCTAGAGTACCTTGCCCACGGGTACTACAGCAGCAGAGCTATTGAGGTGAAAGAATCGATCCAGCAACGGTTCAGTTATGAGGCCTGCTCCTTACCACTGCCACATAATGACTGACACAGCATAATAGTATTCCTCTGCAAACAGTTTTCAGATAAGGGCCCCTGTGCCAAAAGACTCTTAAAAAATATTCCTTACATCATTGTCATTCAGCAGATGCTCTGATCCGGAGCGACTTACATAGGTTAAACTATTACACATTACCCATTTACACAGTTTTTTACTGAGGCAATCTCAGGTTAACTACCCTGCCCATGGGTACAACAGCAGTGTCCCAACAGGCAACTGAACTGGCAATCTTTTGGTCACAAGCCCTACTAATTACCACTGCCACCACACATACTTGACTACAGGATGCACTTGGGAATTTACACTGTTGAGAAACTTTTAGTGAAGCAAAAGGAGGCTTTCAAACAGCGGAAATTACGTTCATCTCTGTCTCACTGCTGCAGAGTGGCCACAGAGGCCCATATATCAACTTCTACACCACCACTCACACATAATGCCCAGCCATATCGTCATTATGCCACACAATATTTTACAGCCATTGTGACATTTTGCCTGCATTTTCAGCTGAACAACGTCTGCATTTCAATTCAATTTCAATTTTCAGATTCTTGTTTTAATTAATGTTTGGAATGCAACTTCTTGCTGTAGGATTTTTGTTCACTGGCCGCTTAGGCCGGTAAGATTTGTATTTGTCTGACAATGTTTACCCACTGAAAGCCTTTATATACCGGCTAATGGAATCCCTTGGTAGCCTAGCTAGTCACATAGCCCACTGAGGTGAGGTTTTTTTTTTTTTTTTTGATGAGCTAGGCCTATTGTGAACAGTTTGTAAAACGAAACAGTGTTGTTCACTTACTTAAGTTGCCTGTCTCTGTGAAAATAGATTCAAAACACTGTTTGAAATAAAGTTAAAAAAAAAAAGTTAAAAAAGTTAAAAAAAAGATTAGTAAAAAAAAGTTTACAAGGGACAAAATTAACTTAAGCCCCTTTCAGATATGCACTACAACCCTGAACTTATCTAGACATTACCCGGAGGAGCTGTATGTGAGAACGCAAATGTCAAAATCAGTTGGACCGGAAATTAAACGGACTTTACCCTGCCAACTCCCTGGTACAAAGTCTGTGTAATGTCCAACTGAGCTGTGCTGTAAACAAAACACTGCGATTTCCGCAGTGTACATTTTGCATCATGTCCTGTCTCCTGCATACTCTACCCGGGCGCCACCCCTCGCCTAAACCAAACAGAGTATTTCCAATAGGTGAGAACGCGTCTGACATGGACAATCTCCTGTTGTGTGTTGCATGTGTGAAAGGGCAACTCCGTACAATGTCCGGAGCAACTAAAACAGCTTTAGTTACATCCCTAGGTCCACTAGATTTTTAACTGTCAAATGTTGCTCGGAAAAACAAATCCTATAGAAATGGTATTGTGGAGGAAAGTGACCTTGTTATCATTTACAATGTCCTACAGGACCTATTGTATGGGGAGTTCCATTACAGTATAACATCCCAGGGTTTTCCCTAGGATTTCAGAGGGCTTAGGCGCTCTCAACTACATTTTGGTACAGCATTTTTATACCAGCGGTTTTCATCAGAAAAAGACGTTACGTGTGAACACAGCCTAACTTTGTTTAGCTACCAAGCCACGTTAGATACTAAAGTTAGTTCAGTCAAGGTATCTTTATGTAACGTCAACTAACTAGCTTCCCTGGCTAACGTAACTTAATTCAGTACATGAATATCTATGTAAGTTAGCTAGGTTAGCAATTTCTTTAGTTGTAAAATAGAGAGAAGATATAACTAATGTAGCCTATTTGCAATTGCTATTGCTATTGTTAACATCCACAAGAATTACTCCCTAACAAAAAAGTTTATACTTCATTTATTCTATGTTGAGGCTTAGGCTACCTTATCGATAGCTTGCACCTTGCTTATCTGAGTCGATGGTTGTAACTACCATCCCGAGTTTTTTTTTTTTTTTTTTTGTCAGCGCATAGAACTCTCACCGTTGTTTTTACATTCATTCTGATATGTCACCTAAATGCCTTTTTACGTTCATTCGGCTTAAGGCACTCCCCAAAAACACTTAAGTCCCGTCCACATTTAAAGCGATTCGCTCGTAGCCCGTCGCTTCGTTGCTTGACAGTTGGTCGCTAATGGGCATTCCAGGCTCTGGTTGCCTAGGTATCCCGCTTGTGTATTTCCCACCCCAACTGTTTTCGATTGAAACAAGCAGTAGCTGGCTAGTTCTACAAGACCATAAATACATCGCTAGTGTATGCATATGGACAGAGCTATGCTTCAACAGTGACAATGCAGCAACGTTTAATGTATTTTAGTTAACAGATAATACAGTTTATAGATCTCAGTGTTGGCGTCATCTGTCAGTCAACGGTATCCTTCGCTCCCATTGGTAGTCGCCTCAATCGCGTCGCCTCAAAGTTGAGATTAGTTCAACTCGGTACCCTCCCACTTCGCGTCGCCAACCGTCATTTCGCCTGACATCGCTTCAAGTCGCCTAATCTCATTAACATTCCATGGTCGCTCTTCGCTTGTCTCTTCCAGTGTGTACGGGGCTTTAGGCACAGCGCCTAAGCCTTTCCATGGTAGGGAAAACCCTGACATCCTGGTCTAACTTAGCAATGACAATAACAGGATCACCTCTCACTGGTAGCATGCTGTTCCTTACGTGCAGCAAGCCAAAACCTGCATAAAACTGTGGTGGAAAATTTTTGACTAAGGCCCTGTCCACACATACACGACTATTTTTAAAAACGCAGCTTTCTCCTATGCATTTTGGCCTTTCGTCCACACGCAAACGGCGTTTTAGGTCACTGAAAACGGATCTTTTGCAAAACGCCTTCCAGGGTGAAGATTTTCAGAAACTCCGTTTTCAGTGTTTTTGGCTTGTGACGTCAGAGTGTGCGCCGTAATAACTTTTTTTTTCAGGCTTCTGATTGGCCAACATGGTTTTACGGTTAGGGTTATATCGTCGCTTGTTGGTTTGGCATGCTCATGACAGCGTATTTTTGCCTTTTCGTGTGGACAGAGATTTTTGTTAAGAACGAAGGAGGAAAACCCGTTTTTAAAAATACCCGTGTACGTGTGGACATGGCCTAAGTGTATACCCCATATGTAAATTATCAGCATTGCCACTTTCACCTCACCAGAGAAAAGCGGAGCTTGACGTGGTACGATTAAGCTTGTTACATGGTGGAAATAAATTATTGCCAGCAAACATTATAAGCATTGCCAACAGATGTTAGTTTTTGATTTTAACCACAGTTACTGACATATTCACTGAAGTTATTATTAGCTATATTAGCTATTTACTTTTTCTTTACTATACATGTGGAGGTCTGGAAGTGTATAAAGAATCCAGACAATCTAATATGTTAGCCTTAAATAAACAGTATGTATTTATTTATACTTTGTATGCATGTGAGCAGAAACTAAAGAAACGGTGGGGGTTATGCAGTTGTGAGAGAACTGTATGCCATAAGGTACAAACTGCGGCCTGTTGTTGGGGCTGATAATCGGAATTAGACACTGTCTGGACATTGCCCAGAAGATGGACCCTGAGTTTAAAATAAAAATAACTGGACTCTGTGAGGAGGAGGTCACAAATATTAAGGCTCTTTGTTTAGTGTTGTACAAAGACTGTTTAGTGTCCGCAAGTATTAAGGTTCTTTGTGTAGTGTTATACAAAAACTGCTTAGTAGTTATCAGACAGGATGGAGCAAGTCATCAACTTTTTGATAGCAGGAAATGGACCTATTGATATGTTAGATATGTGCAGCCCCGGAGATGATGGTGTACGGCCAAGGCAGGACAGCTGTTTTCTGTGTGTATGAGACAAGTGCGCACTTAGCAACAATAGTGTACAGAAAAGGCAAAAGGTGAAGTGGGGAGGACAGACTGGAAAACAATACTGTACAGAAAATGTGTTATAAAACTGAAGGAGGGGATCTGAGTCTAAGCTCCAAGACGAGCTAAAGGAAAAAGCATAAGAAAGATGCATTTGGGGTTTTGTTAGTTCATAAAAACACATATACAGGGTTACTTTAGGTAAGAAAACCAGGAGTTGGTATCAGTAAGGATGACCCTGGTAAATTGGCCAGACGCTTAAGTTTACAAAAATTGTAACAGGTGCGGCCTAGAGAATAATGGGGAACTTCAGGCGGCTTGAAAAAATAAAATAAAGGTGTACAGAAAGCGTGAAAATAATGGTGTATTGAAAAAGCATGTTAGAAAGCAGGAAAAGGAGGCTTGCCACTACAGGAGAAGATAAGGTAAAGACATAAAAGAAAAATGTATTTTTGGGGTTTTTCAGACTGCTTGGGGGGACTGCTTTGGGGACTTGACTGATGACATAACTGCTCCGCGGACCAGCCCAGTTTGCTGTGTGTGATTTTATCACCATATACAATAAACCAAACGCATCAGATTCATTGAATTACTTTTGCGGTTATTTTCGGTGAACTTTCTTAATTGGGATTGCAAGTTGTACAAGTGTGGAGAGAACCACCAGTCTACTCGGCCTGGACCGGACAGGGTTTTCCTTCCACAAAACTCTCCATAGAAACACAGCAAAGAGCAACACAAGGCCGTTAAATGGTTTGACAACATTGCCTCTTAACATAACTCAACGAGAGTAACACCAGCGTACAGTTTCAACCCGCACCTGACACTGTCTGAACCACAGCAGCCTGGGCTGACTCATTTCAGAACCTCTTCGCTTGAATGTCACCAGTTGGCCTTCGCTGCGGTTTTTGTCACCAGCACAGGTGCCAAACCCGTCGCCTGATTTCACCCCCGTGTCAGAAATCTTCATGAACGCGTCAAAAAGCGCTGACCGCACTGGTTCACAGGAGGAAGCCGGAATCTCCACTGCAGTTGTAAGGCATTCCTGCTTTATGGTGTATTATTAATCTCTAAACTCACGCACTCACAGAACACAGAAGACCATTTCTCACATACAGCGAGAAAGGAACAGGAAATGGCTCAGCACATTCTGCTACACATTGTTACTACCACGCTTAAAACATCGAGATCCACAGCTTGATGTACCCCTACTGATAAAAAAAAATTCCAGTTTGCTAGGGAGTATAACAGTGTGGCACTTACAGAACTGGAATTTTTTATAACGGAAAAACAATTCCTTGTCAGATGAAGACTTACAAATGAAACAATTAAACTTTAAGAGGAATTTAGACTTGTGTTTACTATGTTTGACCAAAATTGTAAAGCCACAAGACATGTCTGCTGTTTTTGTATTCTGTTCTAACTGTAGTAGCAACACATCTATAAATTAGTATAAGAAAGACTACTATTTCACACTTCACTTATACAAACTTAATCTCAATGCTTCTGGTGTTTAAATTTACTTGAAGTAAGTGTGTAAGAGAAACTAAAAGAAGTGTTCTTGTACAGTGAAAGCAGTTGTGGCAGTTAAGATCTTACTGTTGAGTTTTACTGGCAGTGTTCATTCCAAAACAAGAAACAGACGCACACAAGGATCCATTAGAAGCAGAGGAACCAAGAATGTTCAGAAGAAAATGTCCCCGCGTAACACAATGCCAAAAAGCCCAGCTGCCTGGCTCAGCAGCAGCTTTCCCAACCGTTTTCCTTTCTCCTATGGCATTATGGGTAAACCTTTCAGATCCGGCCACGCTATGGGTAAACATTTCATTTGTCATACCAGCAGGATTTGAAAGTACGAATGATAATGCCTAAATGTTTACTTGTGATACCAGCACATTTCTTTGAGTGTTTTTTTGGAAGTTTCTACAGTAAAGAACAACTGCCAAATCAATAAATGAATATGCAAATTGTTACAACTAGCCTTCCCTGGCTCAAAATAAAATGTTGAAAATGGCTGTAAAAGGGAAAACCACCATAACCTGACTGTGTCAATGTGCCAGAAAAATAGACAACTGACCCAAAACGTATCAGAGGGCAGACCTCCCAAAATAAGGTAGCAAAAGTGAAACTACCAACTCTGGGGATCTCCTTGCACGCGAGATCTGTCTTTTGGGCTCCAACAGCCACTGGAGCCACAGCAACAGCTTGTTCAGTTTAGTTTATTTTTATTTAAAAATGGCACAAAGACGGCAGATCATTGCTCAGCTTTCAGGGAACTGACGGTGAACAGGTAACTCCAAAAATGCAGTCTTGCGAGTCCCAGCAGAACAAACAGCATATGTAAAACTAGCCTTAGGGTCTCTGCAGGCCTCAAACAAACGTTGTCTAAAACCAAACATCAACCAAACGACCAAAAAATGTTGTCAGCCACAACCACATGCTGTAAACTGATCCCCCCATCCAAACTGTATCCGAAACAACAGACACCAATGTCTCCATCAAATTCAAAAATTCCGTCATGCCTAATTCTCCTTCCTCTGCTGGTCTGCAATTCACTTGTCTCTAGCTGTCTCTAGCTGCCAACAGCAAGTGCCAAATCAAATAAACAAAAAAGTGTGCATGTACGTGATGTGCTGTAACCCAGTTCTAACAAAATGTAAAGGTGATGCTTTCCGTGCCGGTAAAAATGAGAAAACAGACAGATGCTGGGGAGGACAGGGGCAAAGGAAAATGTGCACACTGACCGAGCGCTGGCCGATTATTCCTTGAGGTATATTCCCACAATAGCCTTAAGAAAGACAGACAATGCATTACCCCAGTACAGCAAAGGGCAAGTGCATCAGCCTTCCAAACATAAGCAATCTAAAATGCACAGAAGGGTTTTCCATTTACAGCTCAGTTGTTTTTTTAATCTCTCATTTTTGGGTAAAAAGACCGCCGTGCCACCTAAAGGTTAACTTCCTGTGTGTTGCTACATTTGAAAGCTGAACACTGGATTTCCCAGAGATGAACACCTCCGTGTTCACACATCACACAGCTGTTTGGTTGGTGTCTTTTCCCACCTCTAGAAGCGAACCATTCTTTCTACCTCAAGCTTCCATTATTGGACCAGGTAGATGTCTTACATGTTAGCATGCACATTCTGTATTGCATGCAGGTACTTACATATTGCACTTATGAATTTGTCAAAGCAATTATGAATTTATGGAAGCACTATTTACCACAGCACTGTGTATGGACAGATGCATGTTGTGTGGATGTAGCCATTTTTTTTTCCTGTTCAGATGTAGCCCGCTTTGTTCTGTTCAGAAGTGGCTTGCTGTGTTCTGCATGTAGTGTGGAAGGAGGAAGACACAGCAACAGGAGGACAGTGCTTGTTGTAGTTTGTTGAAGGATGTTCGGTCAGTGTGAGAATACTTTAGGATAATCAGTGGTCTGTTTAACGTTGAGAAGGTAACCCAAATACTGTTGGCTGGACTTTCAGGTGGGACGATGCTGTTGTACCCTTCAATAAGGTACATACTCAAACTGCTTCAGCTGTATTGATAGACGATATGTAAGCTGGATAAGAGTGTCTGATTCAAATTACCCAATTCTGCCACTAATGTGCTCTATATTGCTTCCAGTGTACAAGCAGTGTTTCTCAATCTTGCAGAATTCTTTGGAGTTTCTCCAGGAGGTAGATTCATTCACAGAGACACACCTTTGCCTTATCAAATGGTCCCTCGCAGAGGTTTTTAACCCTGTGCATTGCAGAGGGGTTTTAACCCTGTGCACTGCAAAGAGGTTTAGAACGCCATCCACTGCAGAGTTCCATTTCCACCTGTTCATTCTGATCTAACCTCAACAGAAGACTTACTTCAGAGATTGAATGTACCCAGTAAAAAGTCACAGCTCCTCTTAAATCTTGATGAAACACAATGAAAATGCTCACATCCTGGATTCACACCAAAAAGCAGAACAATGGAGCACAAGTGGAAGGTTCCAGGACTGCACATTCTCTATGGCAGAATGACAGGCTATGTAAAGATGCAACCATATAAGAACAGCATATACCTCTCATCTCACATATCCAATAACAGCAATAAGTCTTAAGTTCTTTTCAGCACCACTAATGATTGTAAATCCCTCCTCTAAAAAATGAAAAACATCTCTCTTATGCGGTGTGAGGTATCTTCATTTTTTATTAATAAGACCAATACTCACCATTAGAGATTAGATTTCCCAGAGTGGTCCAGCCCCTAGTTTGTTATTAGGTCATTATGTGCCAAAGCTAGATTAATTTTTTAAGCACTGCTAATCAGCTGTCTGGCATTTTAATGCCTTTAAAACAATCACCCTGTTTTCAGGTTGTATTCCCACTAAACCTTTAGAACATGTGTTTAGCATTCCTGGCAATGACATTCTGAGAATTATTACAACACATTTCTGCTCCTTACAACACATTGCTACCCCTTACCACTACACCACACTGCTGCCCTGCTCCTTACCGCTACACCACACTGCTGCCCTGCTCCTTAACACTACACCACACTGCTGCTGCCTCCAATCAATGTACACCAGGGATCTCATCTTACAGGTCACATATTGCCCCTGGGGTTTTTATGCTATACTATGCTATACTATACAAATATGTACTTATTCAATAAAACGAGGGGTTAAAATGCCCCATTTAAGCTTTAAAAATAAACTTGTATCATGATTGCCCTGCCAGTATTAGAAGCTGAATGCCCTGAAAAACTCCTCCTCCAGTTAAACGCAATCGTTACTGAGCATCACTTGCAGTTCCTCTGCCAGCTTCCTTAAGACTTTAGCCAACTCCAAATGTTTAGACAGTCATTAAAAATCTTTGCACAATATTTCATTCTAATCTAACACAGTACAAGTGTGCTACCACCGATTTATATACATTTCTATAAAAACGAACTGTCCTGTCCTTAAATGACACAGAGAAGACTATTCACACCTTTATTCCCTCTGGATTGGATTAGGTTTTAGCTCTCCTTCTATGTGTAAAAGGCCAGGCTCTGGCATGTCTCCAGCTGTTTCACAATGCTGCAGACAAAATGCTCCCTAAAAGTCAGGATATACGAACTACTAATACCTTGAATTTGACCATTTGCTTTTATAATCGACGCTGCTGACTTTTCAGAGAAATTGCTGTTTACATGTGCGACTGAGCTTCATCTGAAGTCAGCAACAGTGCATGCCAAAATCAACAAAATGTTCAGGAGCCTTTTTTTTTTGGATGAACATCAGCGCTGCAGAATTCCCCACCCAGAATGTTCACAGATGCCAACTCTGCCCATCCAGTTAAGTCATCACTGCAACTACATCTTTTATGCTCTGTAAATTACCACAAATGTACACACAAAGGGAATCAATGTTTTTAAGGCTACCAAACATATCATGCTTGAGTGGAGGATTGATTTATTCACTTATTTAGTTAGGAAGAACAGGACCTTTGGTTTTGTTGAACTGCTGAATTTTACCTTTTTTTTGTTTACCTGTACAGACTTTAATTACAATACAGTGCAACAATTTCCCAATACTGTACTGCAATGTGTTCATTTGTTGAGATGCTGAATGTTAGACCACATATCATGAGATTTTTTTGTATGGACCTTTATGCATACAATCCTAATGCACTGTGTTGTATGCATTCTGCTCAACATTATTTTAATTTAATTTCATTATTACATGTAGCTGGTTTTGTAGAGACTTGCATTTTTGTGCCAGCGCGCCTGTCGGAACAGGTTCAGGCTGTTCAGGTAACAGAGAAAGCTATCATCCTGGGGCCTGGGTTGATTTGGGTATTAAATTGTGTGGATAGGGTTGAGCTCCAGTGTCAGTTTCAGGCCGATGACACTGGCGATGACTGACTAATTCTGCCTCCCCCTCTGGGTCATGCTGGCCAGCCCTGAGCTACATGGCAGTATGTTTTTATGCTTGTGTGAAAAAGACAGGCTTCAAATGGCCAAATCAGTTAAAAAAAGGATACAGCCAATACAGGAAATAAGTGTTGACAAGACACATCATCATTAAAAATAAAAGTAATGCTGTGAAATCATGTGATTGTCTAACTAACCTAAAAAGTCCCTTTTAGTGCTGTGGTCACCCTGAAATCGATTCCTGTTGAAACACAAGTTACACCCCTCTGTCATGTAAACACTGCTCCTAGATCACATTCAGAGCTTTTGGCAAGGAATTAAGCATTGTCTCAATTTGGCAATGACTTTTACCTTGCACAATCCCAACCATATCTTGCCATTAGAGACTAACCACATCCCTCTGCAGAATACATTAATAAAAGTAATTAAGAAATAATAGTTTTAATAACTATTTCAAACTGAAAGCACATTATTTCTTCTCCAGATACTGTTTGCCAGAGGATTGTTCAAGGTTACAGTTTTTTTTAACACAGCCACATATTTTCTGCAGCAATGTTGAGTTAAGCACCACAACAGCAACGACCTGCCCAGGCTGCGAAGTAACCATATTTAGGTTGTAGGATCTACCACTGCGCTACCCTGCTGCCCATCGTCTGCTCACAATTCCATGATATAAATAAAATATTAACCGTTCATCATTAACATCTAAAGGAGGAGATAAACGAGGAGAGTCATTGCACTGCCACATAGTCCAATATATCTCACGAAGCTGGAAAACATTACTTAAGATCAGTAAGAGCGTGTCTTTGCAACAGGCAACAGTAAATACAGAAATCAGGGGGTACGCATGTTCAAGAGTATATTATTGCCGATTACCACAAACAGAGATTCAGCGTTGTTTCAGTGTTTTATTTGTTCTCAGTTTGTTAGTAAGCACGTCTCTTTCAGCAAGCAGTTTTTGTCATACCAGTTTTACCAACCGTAATAAAGCTTACGTTTCCTGTCTCTAGGAAGAGGATTGTTACGGTATCTGAACGACCAGGCGTAGGCCGTTAACATTCCTCCGCAATGACTGCCCCTCCGTGCACTACAACATGTGCTGTACTCCTGAGGCAGACATAGTCAAATCTGTCAACTTCAAACAATAAACAATTACCACAGACTGTTTATAAAGTTGAACGATCAAACATTAGCCAATGAAGCGAGTATCATATACGATTAAGTATGTATGATTATGAAACACTGTACGGGCAACAGTGTGATATAGTGACAATTAGCAGACCTCGCACCCGAATGCCGCTGGTTAGAATGATTTCCAGGTAGGCCAGTGTTGTTGAGCACAATTTAGGCAAAGCACTTTAGTAACATACGCAGTCGTAGGCTACATGTTCAATATGGGTTTGTCCTGTTTCAGTGCTTTACGCTTTGACTCTAATGAGACGTATCTGGCCTGATGCTACATTGTTTTGTAGCTAAGGGAAGGAGCCGTTAACGCATGGTACGTAGCCTACCCTTCCAGTGGAAAAAAAGCCACGCCAACCATAACATCGAACAAAAATAACACCCACCAAGATGACAGTAATTAAAAAACGTACAATCAAGAAATGAATCCTTAGACAATAACAATAAAGTGTTTTAACTCTACGGCCATTGTCAATCTATTCTGGCTTGTGCGTACTCGTGTTATAAATGGTAACATCACCCGAACGGCACTACAGTGCTGCTCGTTGCACAATTAAAACGCTTATTAACCTAAAGTAAGTAAATTAACCGCAAAAATCACTGTGATATGTTCGTAAATTGCTCTGATACCGCACAAAACGGAAGGGTACTTACCCTCTGAAAAGCCATGGAGCGCTGAATTAAGGATCAGCAATGAGAAAAGGATTTGTGTGGCCTCATTCATTGTTTTGAAAACGCAGAAAATGTACACATCAAATTCAACCGAACGCAAATTCTGAATACTGGAGCCGTTTCCTCAGAGAATAGAGACTATTCTTTGCTTTATCCAGTAACTACTTCCCGTACAGCACTAGTAGAGGGCAGCCGTTTCGTGCTGGCAAAACATAAAGTGTCACTGGACTTAAATGGGGAGGAGCTTTCTCAGAAACCAGCGCATTGCTACTGCTTTGCGTCGGGAAACCCCCCAAAATAACACCAGCTTATATAAATGAAGTTTAACAAAATGTCGGCATGTTGTGAGTTATGAGGGGTTTGTTTGGTGTAACAGATGGAGGAGACCGCATTTGCTTGACAATGTGTTATTGTCTTTATGTAAACATTTTTCCCCGCTGTTGACACGTTGCAAGCATGGCGTGGAAATGTACTATAACAACACATGTTGGTAAAATCATCGCTGTGCATGTATGTTTCAGTCTGTCCGTGCGCGTATGAGAGGAGACAAACATTATCTCGTCTAGTTATGTGCTTTTCCAACGGCGTTGATCTATCCGACTTCTTTGCGACATCGATGCCACTTTATCCTTACTTTAGTACTTTCTCCCTCTGTAACCAGTCAATGCTGTAATGAGGTGCATTGAACGCTGCCTTTGCTTTCGAATAGTCACGGGAAAAGCACGTTCTGTGGTCTACGCTTTCCTTCAAAAGGGCTGAGTTACAGCAAACGAGACGCCCGCATTGGGCCTGTCCTCGCTGACTTGTGATCGTGTGGTGTCGCACTTTCACACTTTTTGCCCCCCAATTCACTGTCTCAATTCACTTAGGCATTGCTTCAGACCAGGAAGTTGCATAGACTTAGGAAAATAAAGCATTACATTATTATCACATTATATGCATTTAGCAGACGTTCTTATCTAGAGCGAATACCAGCACAATAGAACTTAAGCGTCTCCATTCAATTTAAACGAGCAACAGTGTCAGACCAGCCTAGCAACACTAGCACATTTACATTTACATCACCACGTAAAACATACAGGAAGACCATTTCTGAAGACCATATTTGAAAAAAACAAACAAACAAATAAACAAAAAAACAGCGTTTTTGGAATCGATTCAACATAGCCTTGAAGCACCACTACTTGTATGTCTGACATAGCGCTGAGGTTGTGTTTGCCTTAGTCATATGACTGTCACATCTATGAAGACCCACTTATATATAGGCCTTTGCAAGAGTTTTATATTACAGTATATTCAACATATGCATTGGTGCCTCTCCTTCTGCCATGCCAGAGCAGGGATTGTGTGTCCGGGTTAGAGCTTGGGGTCTTATTATCCATTCACATTCACAATGAGCAGGTGCTTAGCTCCTAAAGCATTATTCAACGCTCAGACAATACATCATGTGTTTAACCTGGCACAAAGACACTGTAGATGGAAATGTTTGGATTAAGTAGAAGAGAACTGTATCTACTTATGCCATCTCATTTAGCGTGTGCTTCTGAACTAGGCTGCATGCCACCTGCTGCCAAACTCACGCTGCTTGCATTTAGGTTTAATGCACAAGATGGATAAAAAAAAAAAAAAAAAAAAAAAAACAGGTGTGATTAATGACCAATAAACCCATAACATTACATCTTTTTTTTTTTTTTTTTTTGCTTAGCAGACACCACACTTCTGCATTCATTTCCATTCAGAGAGTATTTTTCTACTTGGAGTGTTGTTGTACCTCTTAGCCGTACCGCTTTGTGTTCTTACTCTTGAATCTGTACAGTTAAATTTAGAGGTGAGATGTTGTGCATGGGTGACGATTCTGTCAAAGAATGCCACCTGCTACAGTCTGATGAAGTTCCAGATGGGAAATTCTGAGGAGTCACATTGCATGGACAATTCTTGCTGGGATACTGGGACAACACCAACAGAGAGAATACAGTACAAAGAATATGTATTTGTTCATGCAGTTTTCGTGTTTCAGATTCTGCACACGGTTACAAGCCTGGGAACCTATTCTCTAAAGGGGATGGTTTTATTTATTTATTTTTAATTTATTTTATTTCAGGCAAAGTTTCAACTGTTTTGTGATCACTGTGCCTTTGGGGGTAATTAGCTGCCATACATTATGATGGGGGTTGTCCTGTCACTTGCTCCTTGTAAATACTAGACATTATTAATCTAAGAACAATGAAGTCCTAGATCTTGAAAAAAGAAGTGCTGCACCTTTGTAGTGGTCAGTTGTTTAAAACTGATTATAACTACATGCTGATATTTTGCAGTAGAGTTTACACTTCATATCAAATAAGGGTTGGTATTTTTTGTTTCAATCTCTGACCTTTACACCTAAATCAAGTGTTTCTTTTGAAAAGTCTGAAATGAAATTGTAGAATTTTCATGGCCAGACTCCCCCAGTGTGGTTTGGCTCAAAATGAATTATTTTAAGGTCATATTTGCTTTATGTTAGAAAATATTTTAAGAAAACACACACACACACACACACACACACACACACACACACACACACACACACACACACACACACACACACACACACACACACACGTAAGGTAAAGTAAGTAAAGCGTGTGGAAATGTTGTAATACAAACTACATGTCCCATGTAGATGAGGTTTCCTGAATTGCTGCAAAGCTCTCTGGGATAAAGAGTTATTTTCATCCTTACTGCATTCCCCGCATTTGTGAGGACTACATCAAAGTTCTGGAGTCAGCCACGCACGCCAATGTCCAGCAGTACGTGTCCTTGAAAATGTCTCTGCCTGGTAAGTTTTTAATTTAATGATTAAGGTCACGTATAGGCTTGTATGTGTTGTAAAATGTACTTCTGCACGTGGCTGAGAAAACAAACAAGACTGTGGTTTAGATTATTTAGACCGCGTGAATGTACGTATCTGTTTCTGGAAGTCTTACGTCTACGGGAATTTATTTGAGCCTATACATTCTGTCACAGGATCTTTGTGCAGCCTTCTATTTGCGGTTCACAGACTAAAAACAGAAATTCTTAGATAAAATCCGGCAATTAATTCTTGGAACGACTCATCACTGACCTGCAATCCATTTCGTCAGTTAGACACATCATACAAGGACATTTCGCAACCAGCGCAAGATCACAGAGGCGATCATAGTTAGATTTAAGCAGCGCAAGATCAGAGACTACAATGGATACAGAGCAGTACACAATCACACAGGCGATCGTGGTTTGAGTATGAGCTCCGCAAAATTGACGGTGCTCGCAGGATGCGTTACTTCCTTTTCAGTTTTTTGCGCCAAAACATTTATCTCCAATCAGTTTACGATCGCTGGACTCGCTCTAAATGTAAGCTCTATTCGCAGCTGGAGTACTCTCTGCTTTCCGAGCAGGGGAAAAAAACTTCTCTGACACTGACATTTATTACACGATATTAATTAAATGAAAGTTAAGTTGAGGTAGGGCTTGAATGGTGTTATGCCCACATTCACTGGTCTGAGTGTGTCGTTATCCTGGTCTGACACTGTAGCTCATTTAACTTGAATGGATAGACTTGTGAATATATAGAATAGATGTTCTGTTGTGCTGGAAGTCGCTCTGGATAAGAGCGTCTCCGAAATGCATGTAATGTAATGTAATGTAATGTAATGAAACTAAACATTTCCTGATACCGTATTGTAGAATTCGTATCAATAACCACGATAATAGTAATGACAATAATAATGACTATTATCAGTGCTATTGTTAACATAAAAGCAATTGCATAATTTGTAAATAGCTAACAGAGAAAAAACATAGTGCTTTTGTACTACCCTGTATTTTTCAATCATGGAGAATACCAATGGATCCTGTGAAGGTCTGGAGTGTAAAATGTAAATTAAAGTGCAAATTATGCTCACACTCACTGGTCTGGGAGTGTTGTTAGCCTGGTCTGACACTGTTGCTCATTTAAATTGAATGGATACACTTATGTTCTATAATGCTGGAAGTCACTCTGGATAAGAGCATCTGCTAAATGCTTGTAATGTAATGTAATGTAATGTAAAAGACAGCAGGTGGACTGTCTTTTACATTACAGATGCGTGGTGACAGAGTGCTGTCACTACGGTTGAGTATGCGCTCTGACTGCCATACCAATGAGCCTGGCTCTTTGGCATTGCGGTCAAAGTTGCAGTTTGGTACCCCATAGACCCGGGTTCGAGGCCGGGTGGGGTGACTGCTCTCTCCCTTTGCTACAGGGGCACAGAGAGATGTGGAGCCCCTCGCCTCCGCTCTGTCAGGGAGCCGCTCTGGGCAGGGTGGAGCTCCATGACACAGCCCCGTGACTCCACAGCGTGCACGCCCACGCTCTTCCCAGTCGGTGATCGTTCTTGGCTGCGTTTTGCCCCATGACTAAAGCGCCTTTTCTTCTGGAGCCAATTTTGCCATTTGAAACGGCACCTTTTTTGGTCATGCCAGAGGTTCGCGTGCGGGCTTTTGGTCGGGCTTTGAACGCGGAGACCACTTGACAACGAGTCACTGGACAGCAGCGTTTAAACAGCGCCAAATTGTCTCCCTCAAAACATTTGCCCCGGGAACCAGATATGAATCTGCTTCGTCCCTGTGCTGCTTGGCTGCTGCTTTCTCAGAGCACTGACATCATTTGTCTGGGCGACCATTTCGCACTGGGAGCAGCTGAAGTTTGCATTCTCCTCCTTTCTGCCTGTTCCTCATAGCAAGGTGCTGAGCACCATCTCTCCAAAGTCTCTGCTTTGGCAGCCTGCGCTGGTTTTAATTCATAACATGTCTGTGGATAACTACTTCAAATCCTGCCTCGCCCGCACTTGCAAAGGCTGGAATTCCACGAAAGGGCTTGGATGCATTCATTTCTGGTGTTAAACTTTGACACAGCCAAACCCTCAGGGGTGTTTCTGCGCTTCCTGTCATCCGTTTGGAAACAGAACCAGTTGGTCTTTGTCCCCGTGACTGAAACCTTTGGCCTGCATGAACGTGTGGTTTTATCATGTGAATTCCCTGAAGGAAGAGGGTGTTAATCATTCAGGAGAGGAAGTTCTGAACATAGAGCTTGTGTGTAGATCTCACTGCTTTGTGAGGACTCAGGCCTCGGTCTAGACCCATGGAAGCAGAGCACAGTCTGCATCTGAGCCTGCTTCACAGCCAGCCCCGCCCTCAGCCTGTCACCTGTCAGAGGCTCCTCCCCCTGGCTGATAATACCTGGCCGACAGGGGAAATACCCAGCCTGACCTGAGTGAGTGCCGTGTGCGAGCAGAAGAAAGAAAAAAACAGGGAAGCCCGAACATGGCGCGAACCCGAGAAGCAAAGGTTAACTCACCGACTCTCTGGATCCCCTCTCGGGCCAGTTCTGCCTTTTAGGCTCCAACAGCTACCGAGGCCTCGACAGTGGGTGGTTTGATGTTTGGTTTAGTTTATTTTATTGTGAACAGAGGCAACAAACCACCTCCCTGTCCATGAATGTGCTTGAGGGAAGAGGGCAAACCAGTACAGGCAGGACCAACGATCCTACTTGAAAGCAAGGACACAAGCAGAGAGGCCAAAAAAAAACAGTTCATTTCAGGGAACCAAAAAATGCAAAGCTGTGAGGGCAGTGAAAACAAACAGCAAAGCAATCGAGCACTCAGAGTCAAACTGATGAACTAGTCTCACCACAAAAAGAGAAATTTGCAAACTCCAAATCCCACTCGGCAACACAAACTGGTCTCCTCCGTTTGTCACCAAGGTCTCCTTTGATGTGCAGCTTGGGCAGGGAATTTGATCTGATTTGTTCCGTCAAAGGGCTGGGATGGCGAAATCAGTTTCTGTGGTCCAGGTTTGAAGATGTGTGCAGGGCAGCAATTGGGAGATCAACACATTAGCAAGTCAGTGCATCTCTTACGTCAAATGATACAGGCACTCTCTATCTCACTTCTGACAGGCATATTAAAGATGGTCCGTGGAACTTGGAAGGGCAGAGGAATAGTATTTTGGGACAAAGGAGGAGAGTTCACTGGTAAATCCATCTCCATGACAGCATATCAGGCCAGAGCATTATTGAGATTTTCTTCATTGTGTAGTCTCTTAATCATGGACTGTTCATGTTACCTTTATGCATGCAAATACCAATCAGCATCGAAACGTGTATAACTAAACCTTCATTAACTGGAGAAATGGTTACTTTTTAACAGGAGTGATTTTACAGAGCTGAGTTCTCTTGACCCAGACTTTCTGACATCCAGCTGTGCTTGAAATATTTTCCTCCCTCCATCTATGGCTTCCTGACCATGTTATTCCACAGTGCTGGCCAGCAGGGCAGGGAGGGGAATGTGTGTGTGTGTGTGTGTATGCGCGTGTGTGTGTGTCTGCGTGCATGTTTGTGTGAGCGTGTGTGTGTGTGTGCGCGTGCGTGCGTGCATGTTTGCGTGCACACGTGTGTGTGCATGTTCGTGTGTTTGTGTGTGCGCGTGTGTGTGTGTGTGCACGTGTGTGTGCATGTGTGCGTCTGTGGACTGTTGAAACTGCAGAAGTGTCCAGTGGACACACCCTTCTCTCTCAGAGAGAGAGGCATTAATCGAGAACAGCTGGTTACTTCCTCTTCGTGTGATTGGGGAAGGAAAATAGCACAGGATCTAACACACATTCACCACCCCTCTGGCTTTCTCTAGAAGAGCAATGTGCTTTAAAACAGCAGAGCAGGAAGTGATCTCCACTTGCAGCAGATTTAGGAGATGTGTCCCAGTGACTCATCCCCACCAGCTCCGTTTCCCTCTCCCTTTCTCTGTGCAGATTCCATCCAGGGAGAAATCTGTGTGAGGGAGAGGGGCTGAGCCAGGATTCTGTCCCTCTCCAAAAACACAAAACCTCAAAGTATAAGAGCTTAAATGACAGCGATCTGAGGCTGTTTGCACAGCTGGGCACTGAAAGCAGCCTCTGACGATGGTGTCCGGAGGCGAAAGGGACTTAAACGTGCTGTTTATGCTCTCGTTTACAGGCCGGACCTTAGAGCCCTGAAGTGAGAAAGCTCCTGAGCCCGACCCGGCCGCCCCTGCCCCCGGCCCCCCCCGAGGGGCCCATGGAGTGCACGCTCCAGGCCTCCGCAGACAGAGGAAGGCGGGAGTCGGCTTTGACGTTGCGTCTGGCGCTTCTCACAGCTGTTTAGCCTCGCCACACGTCCGCACGCCGCCAGAGGGAGATCAGCTGCCAGCGTGCAGCTTGAGAGGCGTCAGAGGCGCTGCCCGGGCCCGCGTCAACAGCAGAGGTTCTTTCCCCGCGCGCGTCCCCATGCTGCCGAATCGGCGCCCTCTCGCTCCCGCGCACCCCTGAGGACGGGCCGGAGATGGCGTGGGCGGGGCGGGCGTGCGCACCTGCGCTCCTGGGCTGCGTTCTGTGGCTGGCCGCACCCGTGCTGCTGCGGTCCCACTTCCTGCTGGCCTACGTGACCGAGCACAGCCTGTACACCTGCAACTGCGTGCAGGGCACGGCCCCCTGCGGCATCATCAACTCCAGCCAGTGCGAGTGCAAGGACCACCCCTTCTCCGTGCTGCGCCGGCCCAACGGCTCCGGCATCCTCCGGGAGGCCGACGAGCAGCTGACCGTCTGGTACACCTCCCCGCTCAACGTCGCCCTCCTGCTCAACAACACGGAGGTCCGCCACCTGTCTCTGGTCAAGTGCAACTCCGCGGCGGGCAAGCCGGCGTCCTACGACTACTTCACGGTGCAGAGGCTGGAGAGGCTGACGGTCTCCTACCCATCCTGGCGGCCGGGCCAAAGCCACGACATCACGCTGGGGAGGGACGACGGGCCGGCCTATCAAGAGAAAGAGGCGAGGCTGGCCATTATCGCCACTGCCGTACTGACAGGCAAATCCTCTCTGAAGGCCTACACGGTGCAGACTAAAATAGATGGGAAGGGCACGCTCCCTTTCCCTTATCTTTCCGTGTCTAAAGTCACGCTTCCAGAGGCTTCCAGCATGTACGTGACGTTTCTGTACTGACGCACGGCTCACTCTTGGGTTTAGGCCTCGTCCCTTTTTGTGGGCGGAGCCATCGGCAACACCCTAACCCCCCAATCCCACCCAAGAGTCTGCTGTCATGGAGATAAAATCACCCTAGCAACAACTCAGAATCAGCTTTTTGGGGAAATATGTATTCATCAAAGGTTTACGTTTTTCATGCACTGTTTTTTTCCCTTTGCTTTTGCAATATATTTAGTGGTCTGAATGTATTATTTTATATGATTCAGTACTGTGCATATAAGTACTTACCTTCTACATTTCACAATGTAATACTAACCAAATCTGCCCATTCAGAACTATCTGTTTTCCATTCTTCATTTTCTGATTGATCTTAACACCTCAGGTAAAATACTTACAGTAACATGCCTGAGAAGCAAAGCTGCCTGTTTATGTACAGTTCTCATTTATTATCTACAGTGAACAGGGAGAGAAACTTCTAGCTGACAAAATACAAAGCAGATTATATGCTGAAGTATTGGTAATGGTTTAGTGAACACTTTAGACTTCAGTCAAGACTTTAAAGACTTATTAAGGTCACATATGTTTTTTATGACAGACTACAGCTACATTACTGTGCTGGTATGCAAAGGAGAACATTTCATGTTATATTTGAGATTTTTATTGTCAGGTGTCAAATCACAGAATAAATGTCCAAAAACGGTTTTATATAGAATGGTCTTGTTATAATAGTATTAATAATTACGCCGCTGCAGTTAATGGAACAGGAAGTGACCTGTTCCAAAAAATGACCTTTGAACATCCATCTAGCACTGTGTGTGTAAGGCATACCAATCTGCCCCTTGACCTGTGCAGCACAAACTGCTCAAAAGGTGAACAATGACCCTTTGTTTAGCATGACTTACTTTTCTAACTGATGTAATTTGCGCTCATATGTAGTCATTTTGCAGATGCTTTTATCCAGGGGGACTTACACAGTACATCTCAACATTGCAGTTTAACAGTAGTCTACAAAAATAGCTTACAACACACAAGAAGAGGTGTAATGGAGCGATTGTGTAATGCGCTGTTAATAAACGGTGGGGCTAAACAGAGGCCTTGTCCTCAAAGCGGAGTGCGTTTGTGTGGAGGCAGGGGCCGCTGGGCTCGGCTCTGCTCGCCTTTGCTTTGCGCTGATTGGCTCAGATGCGGCGGGTGACCTCAGAGCACGGTCGGTCTCAGTGTAATCATTCCCATCTGAGCCCCGGTTCCAAGCGCTGCCATGTGTGCGCAGTAAAACCCGCTGTTTGCGCTCCGTCTCCACGCTTGCACAACCGTCAGTGTCCCGGCCCGTTTCCCAACACCCCGGCTCGAGGGTGACTCAAACGGCCCCGACCGAGCTGCGGTATTCCGCAGGAAATTAATCCTGCTCCGTAACAGCTTGCTCATGTTGAGAGAAAGCGGCCCTCTTGGCTGCTTCAACAAATGGCCAACCGCAGCTCCTAGACAGACGCGGGTCCCTCCGGCTGTACACTTGGGTTTGCTTGCGGATAGCCATTTCATGGATCAGTAGGCACCGTGTGATCGGAGTCAGTTCTCACTGCATCCTGTGTCGGAGTGAAGTGTATTGGGTGAGGGTGTAAATGAGTCATTTGATAACCTTCACCTGGAAACAGTTTCTCTTAGATTCTCTCAGCCTTTTTGAGGTACGACCCCGAGTGTGTCATCATTTGTCATGAATGACCGGGAGTCCACAGTAGCAGAACAGATCGGCTAAGTTTCTCTGGAATCAGGGTGAGGCAGGTCTGCCAGGGTGTCCTTTTCGCAGTAACTCTCAGCACCCTGTGACTCGTCTGGGTGCCTGCGAGTTGCTCGGATGACATCAGCAGGAGGCGCTCGTCTTTCACTCTGCCTCTGCTTCCCGGTGCACTGTGTGACTGGTATTGTGAAAGGTAGTCGCGGCTGGTGTGTGCTAAAGTGTTGCAGGATTGCATTCGCTACGACCTGCCCTCCTGTAGGAGCGCAAAGGTTACTGTGGTGAGACAATGAGCTTAATGCACAGTTGCCAATTAAAAATGGTTGTTTGAAAGGGGGAGGAGGGAGGGGGCAGAAAAAAAGGCAAGTATTTACCGGGGGGCTATAGTATTATATCATATATACAAATCTGATGTACAAAGGGAAGATTATTATTGGCTTTTTGGGTTGCTAAATACAACAGAGCGCAGGAGATTAAACGGGCATGGGAAAAGGCAGCCCGAGACATGAGACGATGGCACCGGGGGACACAGATGGGAGGGACGTCCTGTCCGGCGCTGGCGTTCTGCCACCGCATGGCCTGTAAGACCATAGCATGTGGCCCGTGCCAGGCGGGGGTTGGTCCTCAAGGGACAGGGACATATGCCAGCCTCTACCCTTGGTCCTGCTTGGCGCCGAATAACTCAAGGCTCAGTGAGCAGCACGTGTGTGACATCTCTGCTGGGCGATTTTTTTTTTTTTTTAACGTTTTTTTGATGGTTGCCTTTGCAGAAAGTGTGGGCTTGGTGCAGACGCGGAGAGGGAGGTGTTAATGCCCCTGCGTGGGCCGCGCTCGCGGCTTCCAAGAGCTTTATTCCCCTTTTTAAAGCACATAATTAAGACCGCAGGGCACACCAGTCAGAAAAGCTGCCAGGCTGCAAAGTTGAGCCATCTGTGGAGTGACTTTTCTCTGCCCTCCACACTTTTCACCTGAGTTCAAACGCGCGTCTCCTGGCCTCCTATTCTGAGTTTACCAGTTAACTCCCCCCTGTCGAGCTTGGCGTTAGTACCCTGCATTAAACACCGTAACTAACTGAAAGGAAGCAGCCAAACGTGCGTGAGGTCTGGGTGACATTACATTACATTCATTTAGCAGACAGTCTTATGAAGAGCGACTTCTGGCACGAAAGAACATAAATGTATCCATCCAAGTTGAATGAGCAAGAGACAGGGCTAGCAACACTCCCAGACCAGTGAGTGTGAGCATAACACTATTCAAGCCCTACCACTAAGTTAACTTGTTCAACCTGACTAGATAAGGGAAGCCAAGTATACTGCCATACCTCAGTCACAAGTACATCGCAATACTACATGTTTAAGGATCTGCTGTAACTTAGAATGTATAATGTAGTATGATGAGTTGCAGAATGTTTTAGTTTCATATTTGCTTTCAATAATACCTTGTGCTCTTAGATCAGAGGACACATTTACATTTACATTTACATGCTGAAGGCATGGCTTGGTCTCCTTTTACCTTTTAGCTGCTACTTTCACCAATATTTTGTTTTTGTGTTGCATGTATCAGTTGTTGTGTAATTAGAGCAATCTTTTCAATGCTTAATACTGGAAGGAGACACAAGACCTGATCACCAGGTATACAGTGAAAATGCACATTGTGTTCCACTGTTTACCTGTCTGATCGGGTACATGACAAAGGAACAATTTCCCAATGTGTGTCTTCATCTGCTGCTTCAAACAGCCAGTACGCAGTGAACCACATACAGCCACCAGGTGGCAGCGTAAGCTTATCCATTGTTAGTGCTAAGCTAAATTTTTCACTAAACATGACTGAATTTACAATGTAATGTATTCCCTTTTGTCCGTCAGCTTTTGTGAAACCAACATGGACCCATGAAGTAAACTAAATAAATAATGTTTTTAAAACATCTGCATTGAAAAGCATTTGATTCATTAAAACACACTTTAGACTGTATGTAGTATTCATGTGTTACTTAGTGTCATTAATTTAATGTCATCTTTGGGTCTGGCCAGAACAAAATAAAACACAATCCAGTTTCATTCTGTAGTTGTCAAATCAGAATGGTAGATAAAATGATGATGTGTAGCTGTATCCTCACACTTTTCTCACTCCTGATGTGTTGAAATGATAATCTTGTTCACCACATCCAAAGAGGCACCTCAGCTTCACTTCCACTTGACTTTTATAAACAGATGAATTCACAGGTTGTCATAGATTCATTCAATGCTGTGGCATACGGCGGGAAAGGTTATCAAGGTTTGGCATGTGCAAGTGATTTGGCTCCCTCTCCTGGACAACAATGACATGACAAGCTAAGCGAGGTCTTTATCTCCTGAAGAACTCAGCATTCCTAGTGTCACCTGTCTGGCATAGCAGTGCCCATCCTGTGTTCAGCCAACGCTCACTGTGTCCTCATCTGGGCTGGAGGAGGAGTTTCCGGGGCAACACAGCATCACATATGGCCCCAGGCCATAATCCCTGCCCACAGTTTATACCATCACTGGGTAATGCTGTTCAGGTTATACAGTGCACCAGCAAAGTTGAGTGTGCTTGATGGGCATGGTGGTTCAGCCACATTAGGTTAGCTGGTCATGCTTAGCTGGACAGCATCACTATGTACATGGAATGGGAAAACTACCTACAGGAGTTGTGACTGCCTCTGGTGACTATCGAGGGAGCAGGACAAACAAAGAACCCAAAAACATCCAAGCTGCATCCAAAGGAAGAGGAGTATTGATGTTGGAAGGTGAAACAGGAAGTTCTAGGAGAGAACAGTGGCCTCAGCCAATAAATAGAAACAAGGTGAGAGAAATTTCTGGTGCTGAGTCTTGCTATTGTTTGCTCAGTAATTTTTCCATCCAGGCATCTCTCCTCACAGAACTGATTGTAAACAAGTCAACTGCCTCAGTGAGGGTGAAGTGGACCCTGCAGACAGAGTACCATGTTTTCAGTTACCATCCACCTCCTTCCTTCTTGTTAATTCTTTTCAGAATAATAAAATAAAACAAAACAGTATTTTTGACTTCTGCTGTGACCATTATCATTCATTTCAGGTAAAACCTGGACACACAGTGGTTGGGTTGATATTTTGCAGCTTGCTTCAATGAGCTTTTATGTTTGTTTTTTTTTCCATGGGAAGCTGCAGGGAATTCTGAAATTGATAGTCATAATAGCCATCCACGCAGAAAGCAAGTGCTGAAAATTTATTTGATGTACTCCCACCACAACATTTTCTATTTTTTTTTCCACAATACAATCAACAAAAATTTTTGCTAGGTCATCTCACTGTGATTTTTGCTTGCTTCATTCAAAATGAAATCTTGGGAGAAATGTTTCTGCAACCTCGTTATCACTTATGTAACCATACCAACACTTGTATGAGCCTGCACTCCATTCAACAGTAAAACAACTGCAAACATTGAAACCCCATATTCAATTTACCCAAGGATCATTTTGCTCTAACTACGAATTTGAGAGCCGAAGTAAATGTGACCTTTTTTCCTACTTGATTCAATTTTATTTTGGCAGTTGCTGAAAATGGTGTGTAAATTCCTGCTCAAATTCAAACTCTGCACTCTACAAAGTCAGCAGCAAATGAAAGAAGTATGCCACCTGCCAGTCTTCTGTATGGCTATCAGCCACATTCTGCAGTGTGGTAAAGGGGTAAAGGAAATGGGCCTCTAACCAGAAGGTTGCAGGGTTGATTCCTGTGTGACACACTGCTGTTGTCCCTTGAGAAATGTACATACATTTCCATCTTAAAAAATTCCTGTGTGACACACTGCTGTTGTCCCTAGAAAAATTTTCCAGCATTTCCATCTTAAAAATAATAAACCATAGACAAAAAATTCACATAAACAGGACCATGTTGCTGAAATGCTGAAGTATTCCTCTTTTTACTGTATCTGTATCACTGTAGTTTGTCTTAGATGAATGAAGCCCTGTCAGTGTTAGCAGCTTTGGAGCTCTGCTGTATTTGTGCTTAGCACATGTACTTAGCACATTCATTCCAATATCTATTTAAAAGATGTTTTTTTTGTTGTGCCAAAATATGTATCATGTTCACATATTTAATTTCAAAATTAATGGTGAAGACAACTTTGCTAGATAGTTTGTCTGTCAGTTGTTTCTGTAACTTTTCGTTTAAGTGGTTTTGGTGGGTCTTGTGTGTCAGGTGAATTATATTCCATAACAACCTCCCCCACAAACAAATTCTTCAAAAAAAAAAAAAAAAAAAAAACAGGAACAAGGTAGTAAACAACATCTGTAGCATAACAAAGACCGAATGCGGAACTTTCTCCAGAAAGAGGATTACGTTATTGAATATTTTAAATCTATTTTAACTGCGCAATTACATTTTTAATACTCCTTCCCAAAAGCATTCTGAAGTGCTTTGTGTGTGCGTTTGGAACCCAAACTGACAAACTAGGCAGAGGGAGATTTGATGTCTGACAGGCCCTGTAATGGCAGCTTTTTCAGCAGCCTTCTCAGCTGCCCACCTGTGGTGACTTCACCGCCCTGCCCGTGGTGGACATACACAGGTATGCAAAACAGCGATCTGCTCGGATTTCACCCCGGTCTCACAGTTAAAGTCCGTGTGCAAATAAGGGCAGACAGCCTTTTTGTGTTGTGCCTCTGATTTCCAGCAAGTGGGAAAAGCAGGGAAATGGTCCTTTACAATTTCCTGGATGGAGATCTATGGCCGAGCGCCTGCCAGTCTACCCAACCAGATGCTACACTTTGCAAATGTGATACGCTTTTTTTTCTCTCCCCCCCTTTTTAATTAGTGCAGCCAAAAGTGAGGGAATGGTAGAAAAATAAACACCTAGAACGGAGGAACACATGTAAAGTATCCAGGGCCTGACTGATCAGTAAATTAGCAATTAAGTGACCTGTTTGGGAGACGCTACACAATAACATTCCCTCCCTGCATCCCGTCAGCCCACGCCCAACAGGAGGCGACGATGAGACCGGTCTCAGAAGCTGGTTAATTACACCACCTGTGCTAATGAGAGAAAGTAACACTACCTTTGGTAACTTTTTATGTGGTGATTATGGCCAATTTGTCCACAGGCAATCATGTAAATGTTATTCGTTGCCAGTGCTGGCCTGCGATTAAATGCAGTTCCTTCCGCTGCTCTGTGAAGCGCTACACAGGACAGCTGTAGCTCCGTTCCTGTTTTGTGCTCTCAGATTCAGGACATCCTGATTAGGAGAGGTGTTGCACAGCTGCCTCCACTCTCCCTCCTTGTCAGAGAACGGCTCTGTCCAAGATCGCTTAACACGGCAAGACCCTTGTTGGTTTGCCCTTCTTGTCCTGTACATGGAGACAATTTCTTCATCGCCTAAAAAAAAGTCTCACTTATCACTAGGGAGAGTCTGAGTACTGGTGCAGGCAGTTCACCTTGATCGTGTCCTCTGTCAGTGACTCTGTGTCAGTTTGGGTGCCTTCAGTGACATCATAATGTACCTGGTGTCAGTTTGGGACCCTTCAGTGACATCATGATATTCACAGGGTCAGTTTAGGTCCTTTCTGTGGAGGAGGTGGAGACACAGCTAACTGACATTAACACTGCAAAGGAATTGTGTGTGTGCCTAACCTCCTTTTTTTCCCAGGGTGTACCCTAGCCAGAAAATTATTTGGCATGTCTGTTTAATCACTGGTGTGTATTAAAAAATGAAATTAATTTTCAGAGAAACCGTAATGATTAAAGAATGCCCCACATGATATAACTTGGAAAAGCACAGTAATTCTATAATAAAACATAGGTGAAAACCCTCTGCTTTAAATAACATTTTTAAACCTATTTTGAATAGGTTTTTTTCCTGTGCAGACCTTAAAAGTTTACCATTCAAATAAATTCATAATGCTGGGCAGTAGCAGCTCTATGCTTTGTGAGTTGATATGCACCATTCTTTAACTGCAAAAATATCATCCTGCAAAATTTATGCAGACAAAAAAAAAGCAGGCCTTTGATCAAGGTACCTTTCTGTTTCAGGGCCTCTGGCACAAAGGCGTGGAAATCTTGTTTTTATTAATGCGATTTCATACATTTTTGTTGAACGGTAGGCTGAGCAGCATTCTTATGTAGTTGCTATGGACAGGAATTGTTGAATATCATGTCACACATAACGCCACGCTGCACCCCCCCACTGGGGCTGGACTGATCCCATGGTCTCTCGGTGACATTTACCGTGGCAACCAGAGGCTGGGAAATAGATGGGGGCTGGGGCAGGCCCTCTTCCTGCCCAACTCTGGCTCCTCATTTTCTCAGGACGTATTCAAGAGTTTAAGAGCCGATAACAAATGCACACTCTGTGTGTGTGTGTGTGTGTGCACGAGTGACTGTGCATATGTGTATGTGAGTTTTTGTGTTTCAGTTTGTGCGAGCGTGTGTAGGTATGTATGTATGCGTGAACACGTGTGAGCATGTGTGTTTGTGTGCGTGTGTGTGTGTATATGTGTGTGGGTGTGTTTTCGCATGTGTGTGAGTGTGTGTGTGTGTGTGTGAGAGCAAACACTCTACTTCTACGTTAGATTAGCATGTGTTTTTATAATATAACATTTTATCACATTCATTCTATTCCTATAGTCAGTTCAATTTGACGCTTTTAATATAATAGGTAAAGTCATCTTTTTGCATTTTAGCTAATATTTGGGGATATTATTTATGATTTTTAAAGTAGTGTGTAAATCTATGTGTTTACATATAATACTGTAAACCTTAAATCAAGTAAGGGCTGCAACAAGGTGCATGGTGTTATGGTACCCCCCCCCCACCTACCCACAAACCCCCCCTGCCTGGGCTTGCTTCAGAGAGAGCTTAGGGAAGCTTTGGAAGCTCCCAGCCCTTAGAAATCCACACTCTCCTCTCCTTGTTGCCACAGTGATCAGGTCCGTGCGAGCAGCGTGGGGGCGCTCGGCGGTGTCCCCCGCGCGGGCGAAAAGGCCACGCCCCGGCCCCTCGGGCGGGGGGGACATTGTCTGAGGCGCCCGGGAGCCGCGATGGCGATGGGGAGGCCCGGGCGCTCCGGGACGACACGCTCCGGATTCAGGATCAGGTCCCCCTGCCTGCCGCCCGACAAAAGGGAGCCGTGGGCCCCGAGCCAGAGGCCCGCACCGTCACACTGCTACTGGGCCGTTCCCAAGGCCGGGGGTGCGGGCCGCACCACAAAAGGGCTGTGGGCCGGGGGTGGGGTTGGGGGGGGCGCTCGCCCCATGGAGAGGGTGGCGCTGCTGCTCAGTGGGAAGAGGAGGGAGGAGGGCTGGGGGGGGGAGGGGGGGATGGGGGTGGGGGATATTTTGGGGAGGATGTGGTGGTTGCTCTTCGACAGAGAGCCGCGCTGCTTCCTGCGCAGAGAGGTCGCTGAAACGCCACGGAGAGCAGAAGGTTTGTGAGTCAGATCGCTGATTATCCAATTAGGCAAATGAACTGTCGCGTTCCCCGACCGGGTTCCAAAAATCCGCAAAAGCTACCCCGAGAGCTCTCAATCAGACGGCAGCTGCACCTCACGCAAAGCATGAGCACACACAGATAAGCGCGTTTAGAGCGCGCCCGTTGATCACGTGAACGCTTTTTTCACTGTCCAGCAGAAAACCAGACAGCAAAGGGAAGCAAAATGAACCTGGAGCTCATCTGGTTTCTGAGCTTGTGATGTCCCCCGGTTCAGCTTCCTCTGGTGGCAGTGTATCAGCAGAGAAGCTCAAGGTGAGCACAGATGTTTTGGTAGTAGAGCGGAGCAGGTTACAAAAGTCTTAGACGGCCTGTATCTACCTGATCACCTGAATCACTACTACCTAAAGCAATTTCTTCTGTCCTAAACTCTGTTTTCCTTTAAAAAAATGTAATGGTTTAATGCACTTGTGTCTGTACCAGCTAGCTTGTGCCTTGTCTGGCCAATTATTGAAACATGCAGCGCTTCTAATATTGTGACTCCGTGTATGGTTTTCACTTGTGTTGTACTCTGCCTCACTTGTAAGTCACTTTGAATAAAAGCATCTACCAAATGAATAAATGCAATGCAATGTAACCTGTAAATAATAATTGTTGCTGATATTTGAGGTCTGGGGTGTTGTTGGAGTGGGAGCTGAAGTTAAGGAGGATTCACTGGATCGCAGATATAAAGCCGTCTCCCCAGGGCAGGGATTTGAGGCCTTGTGCTTCCTCTGGACATGTGAGAGGGGGGAGCTGGGGAGTAAACGCTCCGCGGGCGCCATCGGTGTGGCGGCAGGAGGGGGTGTGGAGCCGGGAACGGCGGGATACCTCATCACTCTCCACACACTTCTGCTGTCGCGGGCTTTGTGAGGGCGGCATTACTCAGGCCCCAGGCCACAGGCTCCCAGGTAACTGCAGGCCGAGGGGGCGGGGGTGGGGGGGGCACTGCCCGGGCGGGGAGGGGGCAAGGGGGTGGGGGGAGGCTTACGATCATCACAGCGCTTTTGTTGGCATGGGAAGAATTGGGTTCCCCCTTACTTTCATCTCTCTGTCCCTCTCTCTCTCTCTCTCTCTGCGGACATTAGTCAACACGTGATGACCGCTTAAAGAGGGAGGGTCCGCTCGCTTCATTTATCTGCCCTGTCCTCCTGCGCTCTGCGTGGCATTGTGGGCACCGCCTCTGTTCCTGACGCGAAAGAACTTTTTACAGCCCGTCACCTTAAAAGACCCGACGTGAATGTTGCCAAACTGACATACTCATTCAGGTTACGTGTCACGAAGTGAGACTTGCATTTGTGGGAATTTAACGTAAATACAAGACAGAGAAGACTTCTCCAGCTTTCATGACTGCAGTCATGTCCGGTGCTATAAATACAGTATTAAAGCTTAAAATCGGAAAATCTTTACTAATGGGGGTTCACAGTCAGGAGCGCAATGAGCCGCCAGTGGGGCTGCTGTGGTTTCTCTGCTCGGATGTTTGCAGCTTCTTCATAGCCTCATTTCCTCTTATTCGTATCTGTTCTGACTGATACAAACAGCCCCCCTCCTGGGTTCAAAGCCTATAGAAAGCACAATGGAATAAACAAAGTAGAAACATGTTAAGTGCATGCTTGCGTATCACGCTGTGTATTTTTAATTGTGTATTTTCCAGAGACCACCTTCCTGGTAATTAGCTCTGCATCTATGATATCTCCAACAAAAAGGGAGGATTACTTACTTTTGTTTAACCCATCGCAAAGGTGTAATTTACATTTAAAAGAACTTGCAGCAAGAAAAAAAAGTAACTTTCCCTGTCACTCAACGATTCTGAAAATCCCCGAAAAAGTTCAAAGCCATCGGTCGTCTTTCCATTGTCCTTCGGGTAATTACCCACTATGATGACAGATCATTTGATGGGAGGTGCGTCAGACATGACAAAACGAGCGTGCCCTTTGGGGCAAAGGGGCAGTCAGCGGATAAATCATTTACCCCTCGGGGGTAACTGCTTAAGTGCCATCACTCGGCGTTGCCGTGGCGGCTGTCACGTGATCAGCGAGGGGAGTCGTTTACGCGGGAGGGGTGGGGCTAGTGGAGAGGGAAGAGTGTGGGTTCGCCCAGCGAGGACGTGACCTTTGACCTCCGGTGGGCGCTGCAGCCGTCAGGTCGGCGGTCGTCACACAGAGCCGAGGTGGCTGTGCTTTCTGCAGGTGTCAGCACTCCTGGCCGGGGTCTATCCCAGGATAATTAAGCAAGGGGGATTTGGGTTAATGTGGACAAATAAATCAAAGTGATGCGTTAAACGCTGCGGCTCCCTGGCTCCGACTGAGTGAAAAGCAGGGAGCGGCCCCATGCTTTTCACCGTGCGCCTCCCACCGCTCTGCCAAAAACAACACGGGCAGAGAGGTACAGGCTTCAACGGTTCAGCTCCTTTTACAAAAAAGGCAGAGCAATTCAGGTTAGCTGCTATTTAAATAAATACTATTTAATGGTATTTATCTGCAGGAAGTGTTA
Organism: Megalops atlanticus; assembly: GCA_019176425.1. Lineage (NCBI taxonomy): Eukaryota > Metazoa > Chordata > Actinopteri > Elopiformes > Megalopidae > Megalops > Megalops atlanticus. The sequence goes on from CM032890.1 coordinate 26,898,998, forward strand.
ACAGACTGATAATTGGTTCACGAGATGCAGCAGGTGGAGGACACTTCTAGGGCTACTTATTTCACAACATCACAAAGAGAAGAGGCCCAGTGTACACGTTTAAAACATTGTGCCAGAAATGTACTGTACACTGTAAGCGTGGTGCGTAAAATGACATTCAGGACACGCGTGACCAGAACAGTCCGGCTAGTCAACGGATTAGTGACTGGCTAAGGCCCAACCCAATGCTTTAAACCCAACCCGCCCCACACACCCCCCCACATCCCTCTCTCACGTCTCTACCTGTGATTTAGTGTGTGAGGAGCAGGACTCACTGGAGTGAGGCTTTTAGGGCATTTCCCCCTGTCCCCCATCATTGTAACAATACATATTAATACTGATTTTTTTCATATTTCATTTGTGTATTTCAATTCATATTTATGGTAGTTATATCTTCCCATTTTTTGGTACTGACAATAAGCATGTGATGGTTCCAACATTAATTCTGAATCAACTGAAAGTAACGCTAGTGAAATAGCAAAAGTTTAAAAGCTTCACTTGCAGTTTATCTTCTACTCTTCTTTTTGTCATAAAAATTGATTGGGGCAAGCAAAGGAATTATGAAAAACATCATTAATCAATGAGCCGCATCCAGCATTTTTTATATAAGGATGATGTAAAAAAAAATGTGTGGACATTGCTGATCAATGAAATGTGATTTTCTGCTGGCAAGGTTGCCTTAGCTACAAACGTCTAATATTAGTCACCACCGATTTTCAAGGCAATTAGTGAGAAACTGCCAATTTGATTTAACACTAATTTATTGTTAGTTTTTACACTAACACTATTATTCACTGATGAAGGCAGTATGCCAAAACATTTTAATCTTCTAATCATCTTTAGATAACACTGTTGAGGGTAGATATCTCTTTCAATCCAAAACTCAATCAACACTTTGCAGTGGGAGATCAATGAGATCAAACCAGATTTGGCAAGTTCTCTGCAAATACAAGAGCGCTTCAGCAACATTTGACCTTAAAACGCTGTGCCTTTTCTTGAGTAGATTAGTAAAATAACAAGATATTCTGTGAATACACTGATGATGCAGTCCTCAAGGACTGCTTTTAAGTAAAACTTTAGTAAAATTTCAAGATCTTCTATCGATAAACTGAGGACGGAGTCTTCATGGACTGTGTACAAACTTTACCTCTGGCATTAACAGACCACTGGAGAACCCATAGTTTTGGCTCACTGAAAAGAGGATATGATCTGAGCAGAAAACATTCACTGCAATTTTAGCTTTAAGGTTTTAATGGGGGGCGTGGGGTGTTGCTGTTATGATTGCCAAATGTGTTTCCATACCAGTGCATTCCATGCCATTATTACATTCTAGAACTTACATTATACAATTCTAGAACAATTCAGTAGTGTGTTTACAACTGGCTAATGCAATAAATGTAAATTATGCATCTCTAGAACAGAAACTCAGAAGGAACAGAAAGGGAGGGAGAACAGTGCATACCTTTATACATTTCTGATCTTATTCCTTATTTTAATTCATGTCAAATTAATGCCAGCTCTCTGTTTTTTTCATTGCAACTGAAAATAAGAAAGAATATTATAGGATAGGGTACAGGTAGTGCCTTCTCTGTCTAATTAATTGTGTAGTCAGAAGTCCTTTCACAGTTCCTCTGCCTGCGACATCCCTTGTATAAATATATATATGTATATGTCATTAATGTCATACATTTATATGAGATTTTTCCCTGATGTGAAAGGCATCCATAAGTTAGGAGCTTTCTTTGGGTAGGTGTAATGGTGTGGAGAGATGAAGGCAGGTCCCGTACCATGTCGAATCAGCCTTTCTGCCGGGGGTCAGGACATTCTGTCTGGGTCCCCTTGCATGTTTTCCTCAGAACTTGCCTCATTCATCCACACAATGTAACTGTCAGTCTTAACAACGGCTCCTGCTTCCACTGGCTCCAGGACTCACAGGGCAACACAATATTTCACAGCACCAAACAATCGCCTGTCTGCCCGGGGTAACCATATGGTTACTATGGGGTGCAATATTGACACACATCACTAATTATTCATAAGAATGGGACTGATCCCATTCGAGAGCATTCTGTCACAGCCCGGCACATCTAAGCCTGTGACTCCATTTCTTTTCAGTAAAAGAGGACAGGTTCTCATGCTGGTATTTGCAGACAGTTTTAAAACCCATAATCCTCCCTTAAAATCCGAAAAATTAGCTGATGAGAATAGAAGAGCTCAATTCGCAGCGTGTTGTCCACAAGTACTAATAACAGTGATACTTAACATTGTGACATTAATATTCTGCCATTAAGAGAACAGAACAAAAATGTGAAATGAAGCAAAGGAGCATAAAAAAGGCCAATGTAATACAGACATATAAAATTGCTTCTTATAAAAAAAATTCCAGGCAATATGAGAAAAGGTGCATCTTTTTAAATGTAATTATTGTGATAACTGTCACAGACCTCTGCTGTAATTTGTAAGGAATACAGGCATTGGTGAGGTTCATATTAAACACGCAATATAACTATGCGACTGCACTGTAACTAGTGAGATCCAGCATGTTTTGCAAACAGAGCAGTGGCACAGAGCATTCTCATGGTACTAATCTATACCAGCAATATTATAGTGACATTACATTAAGGCATCATTAAAATAAAATTACACCAATTTTCAAGTAATTATACCTTATTTATTAAAACAAGTTTGAATGTTTTAAAGATCAGCATATTAAGAACTTTTACAAATAAGAAACACTTACTTATAAGAAGCTATTCACTGTTTTAATATGAAACAATTCGACTTCATAAAGGATTTACACAGAATCTCAGTCTTAAGTTTAACTAATTACAGTGTCATCGCAGTGGCGAAGTCCCTAAGGAACAGAAGGTGTGAGGGAAGTGCATGTTGCTGATTTGTCAGCAGTGCATTCCCTCTGAGGCGATGTTAAAACGGATCTGCCTCAGCACGGAAAACCCAGTTATCATCCAGCACACTCGGATTCCAAAGGGCAGGGCACAACTTAACCTCCGAAACTCAGTAACATCCAACAGCTGCCAGCGCGCCTCTGGATCAGGCCTGCATCTGAACGACTCAAATCGAATGAGACAAACAGAGCCGCCAAGACGTTTTATTGCATCAGTAAGTTGAATAATTGGCCAGTACCAGCTGTACTGTGAAATTGTCACGTTATTGTTTAATTGGGCAATCGCACCTCGCCTGTGATTATGTTTGCCTGATGTAAAATGGGTAAAGATTTCAGAAAGTAAAATGCATTCGTCATTACTTTCTTAGTGGGAGCTTACATTTGGCTCAACCCGCAAATTGTAATCAAACGTTTGTGTCAGAAATTAAAATGAATTACTTTTTTTCAAAAATTGGACACTTTTGAAAAGTAAACTTGTTTTTTTATTTATTGCAACAGTTTTAAATTAATCAAACTTTTTAGAATGGAAGTATACATCTTTGAATATTCTAAATTGAGTATTCTATTCTATATTGAGAATTCATATCAGATCTAAAGTTAGGTTTCACTTTAATTTATTTAGCTAGTGATAATAATGAGTATTGGTAAATGGCATTTCATAGCTATTAATATACAACAAAGAAACCCAATAGATTGATTTGAGAAAAACTAACTTACATATGACTAATATCCTTTACAATTTATACATTTTCAAATGTAATTATGAATATGGTAACTTGAAGAAATGTCCTCCCACATTCCTAATTTAAATTCCATTTATGAAAATGGAAACTCATATTAAAAGTAACAGATTAAGAAACATTTTATTTGACATTAATCTATTTTAAAATTAAGTACAGAATACTTGATAAGCAAGCATTACATAAGCAAGCAAGAACTGATCTGTGACTTGATTCAGGCCTGAATGAACAATCATGCAGGTCTGAATGGAATGGACAAACAGATGCAGGTCTGAACAAACAAACAGATTCAGGTCTGACTGAACAAATTCTGCATTCTGTTCATGCTCAGCCTTTCTCTGTTTGTTGTGCAGTGTCCCCTTGCAGCGTGTCTGTGGTCTCAGGGTGTAGATCAATGATGTGAGAGCGTCCTGGGGCCTGTATCTCAGTCTCTCAGGTCTCCCCAGCGGAGGCCAGACCCCCTGTTAAGTGGGAAACTCCACACATCCATCCGCCCATAACAGGCCCATGTTGAGCCAGACGGCTCCGCCGCCAGAGTGATTGACAGCCTCTCACTTTCTGCCTGATGCAGGGGGCGTGGCCAGCCGGCTGTCACACATGACGGACACACAGCTGGATGCCTCCTCCTTGTTCACCCCCCCCCACTCCAGACAGCAGAGGTAGGCCTTGCGCGCTTGCTTTTGTTTGCCTCAGCGTTGGGGTGACACTTGCCTCTCTCTGACGCTTCGGCACCTTTGGTCCAGTCCTCCTCCAGTCTGAGGAGCGGGGAGGACTTTTTGGGGGAGGGGTGAGAGCCGGACCTCCAGGTGTGGGGGCCGGTTTAGAGCCCCTGGTGACCCGGAGATGCGGCCCCCCACATCTGGCCCGGCAGAAACCTGCCATATTGCGCCCCATCTGCCAGGGCGCGCGCGGCAGTCGCACGACTACTCAAATTTTAACAAAAGCTGTAAATATGTAAATTCATATTCATGAAGTGGCGGGTTTGAATGGTGCCCCGAGAACAAGAGGGCCCTCACCTTTGGCAGCATGCAATGAGCTTTTTTTGGGTCCGGTGGCTCTCGGTATTTGTCATGTGCTCCCGAGAAACTCGGTGACAGAAAAAAAAAAAAACACATGGCTCTCTCGGTCCCATGTAAAAGCCCAGCCCGGGAACCGGGGGATGGGGGACAGCATCCGTGTGAATGTCACCCCACTCACAATGCTTCACTGGGGACAGGGACTTCTCAGCCCTGTGCTGTCTTCTACCATATGCTAATGTTTTCATATTCCTAAAAGATTAGTTCGGGGACTCGTAAAGTTTGTGAAACTCTGAATTATGCCCTGACGCTGCAGAATGAGCGCTGTCCCTTCTGCTACATTGCGAGACTTTAAAATGCAAGACGTCCCTCCTTTGGCAGGCAGCTAAACGTGGCATTAGCAGAGCTTATCTATTTTTCATGTCTAAATCTTCTGGCACGGCTTAATTAGGTGGTAAACATGGGCATTATTTCTGGGGGAAGCCAGCTTGCACTTGGATCTACTGATGCTGTGTAATTCATTTTACAGAAGAGTATTTGGCCAATAAATAAATTATAGTGATGATAACAATGAAGTCCATACTTATGTCACACAGACATAGAGAGACAGGCTCTTTTTTGTCATTGATAAAGGGCATGGGATTCACTTCTCAAAACTGGCTGGCACTTGGTATTTCTCTCAACCATTCCTATTCATACAATTGTCCTAAGCTTTATAAACTCACCCTCACAAAATAAGCATTTTACGAAAGAGTGCATCATTCAACGCTTACTACAACGCTTAGTCTCTGGGTGCACCTGTGCAACCATGGAAACATGTAGGATGTTGCAGGACCGATTCCTAGGAACCCTGGAAGATCAGAGTAGAGTAATTAAGCCAGGTCATCTCTAACAGGTTGGACAGAAACGGCAATAGCTAAGCAGCCCAACCCCACCTCCCCAACCCCCCGTCCCCCCGAAATCCGGTGCCAGCAGGTCAGTCCCTGCTGTGGGGTGCAGAATCTGGATCTGACAGTAAAATCCAGCCGCACCACAGCCAGGGTCCCTGTGTCCAAGGAGCAGGCCTGTCTCCGCACACCGGTGGCTATAACTTGCTCACATTAAGCTGTGTCATTGCTTAAACAGTTCCCTGGGTTCCCAATCAGCACTGTTATGTAAGTCCTCGGGTTTTTTAAATGTGACGCTCCGATATCATTTGTACCAGATTATCTCTCCTTGCGCAGGCCGACAGATGCTCGGTCCAGCTGGTGGAGAAAAAGTTTATAGCCCAGTTGGAACGGGGGTCCTCACACTCTCTACAGTGTTGGCCACCATTGCCGTTTTTAATGAGTCACGAATTGCCTGTTTATCTTCTGCTCCCTGCTGTTTCGGCATTTTCCCGTCCAGAACAATCCTAGAAACACATGCTGGTGCAGACGCCAGAGCAATGTGTGTAGACATTTAGAGCCAAATTGTTATAAGGAACACAGTTTTTTTTCCTTTTGTATTAAAAAGAAGAGAGGCATTGCACGTACTGTAATAAAGCAGTATCTCAGATGTTCGCGGTGACCTCCTCAATATGGCGAGCGAAAGAAAGCCTTAACAAACACATAAATGACTCTATAATTGGTATGCTTTGTTGTTCATGTTTTGGCTCTGCTGAAACCGCACTAAACACTTTGTTTAATGGCGCTACATTATGACAACACATGGCTCCTGCAAAAGAGAAAAAAGCTGGCAGAAGCTTGAAAAAGTAGCAGGTGGCGTTGACAGTTTTTTTTTTAAGCTCTTCGAATGGATAAAAAAAAAAAAAAAAGTTATGGCAACTGCTGATCATAGAAGTCTTGAGCCTCAACATCAGTGCGGCTGTGGATCTCAGCGAGAGGTCCTCGCGTGTGTCCGCCGAGGAGAAGTCTCAGCCCTCGCAAAAAAACAAAACAAAGCTGGACATATATCAAGAGGAGCGGACACAAGGGGGCCTCACACGCCCTCTGTAAAATTCGGCGAGGGAGAGATTCTCAAAGCGGCCCGTTCCGAAGCATCCTCCGCACCCTTTAATCCCGGAAGATAAAACGCAAGCGGTTGGTGAAGGCAGGCTTTGGACAAGCAACTGTTCATCAAGTTTGATTAAAGACAGCTTTGCATCAATATATTCATTTTGAACACAGATTCAAAGTCTTTGCCTTCCCCTCAAAAACAAGTCTTCTGTTTAGAATCACATTAATTATTAGAAATAAATGTTTATTTTGGATTTTCAAAATGCATCTTTGATCTGACAGTTTTTTCCCCTCTTATGCCTGTTTAGTACTAATTTGTACGGAAGGAAAATGCAATGGGACACAAAGCCAATCTTGCGACATGATACTGCTTAAAATGTCAAATAATTACTGAAGAGCTACAGTATACAAAATTGGGAGGATTTGGAAGCATCATGTTGTAACCTTGAAGTGTTGACTGATAGCTCAAAATATCCTTTTTAAAAAACAGTTTTTAATTAAAGTATCAATGATTGCAAACAAGAATGTGACCTTCATATGCACAGCATGTTCCAGCTTAGGACAAATGCCTCGCCTTGCAAACTGCTGGCTCTCATCTGATCAACAGCGCCCCCTGTCAAAAACATATGCAACTCAGTCACCATCTGTGACCTTACGCACAGAAGAACAAGAAGAGAATGATTGTCTTTCCACCTCCTGCATCATTCAAAGAATTAACATCAAACCTTAACAGGAGTAAAAGATTTGGAAAATACCAATGTTGTGGTTGTTCTTTTAGATGTTGCATTGTGTCTTGAGGCAAGGGACTTCGTTAATGAATCACCGCGCTCTCTTTAATATAACTGCTCCCATTTAAACAAAAGAGCAGTGGACCCTAGGGTACGATTCCACCGTGGAAACATTCAGTGGAACTGCAAAATATATTAAATGTAGCTGAACGCACCTCAGAGTAGATTCAAGTTTTGAGGTAGGCCAAACCCCAAAAATAAAAGACCACCCTATCTATGCCAAAGCAGTCCAAAATTCCCCTCGGTGTTGCTATGCCAAAGCAGACCGAGTCTCCCTCAGTGTTGCTATGCTGCCTTGCAGGGACAAGCTTTTCGGCAATCCAGAAAAAAAAGAAGCAGGAAAAATATCTGAAGAATCTTGGCATAGGAGAGCATGGGCTCAGCACCATGAAATTTTATTCTGCAATTGTCCCCTTTGTGTGAGAGGAGAGGTCAGGCCTTCCCATTCTTCTTATTGTACAGGGTCAGTGCAGCCCGAGCAGGCCATTAGAAACCAACCCACAGGAGCCACAATGGGAAAAGCCACCCCATAAATGTCCCTCCTTCAGTATTGCCCCATTGACTCCCCGAAAACCCCAGCAAGATGTCCCTGTTACACCAGCTCTCTTTAAAACAGCTTAATTATCTGAAAGAGGAGCGTTGTCTGAGCGCGTTTGTGTGGAACTAAAACAGAAAGAGTCAAAAAGCTCGGCCTTGCCTTCCCATTGTTCACGCGCCCTCCCTTGTCAAGAAGTCTTGGTTTCTTCGGAGGGGGAACACAAACATAACAACATTCCTTTCGGGACGGAATTAAATGCCTGACAACAAATTTCTCCGGTTGGTTGTTTGAGTCGACATGTTGCGCGTCCTCAACCATCCCGTATTAGCAGCTCAGAGAAAAACCGTGAATCAAAATCAGCAGCTTTCTTTACTATGTGGAGGGTGGAATTCTATGCTTAAAAATACATTGTTCTGCAAAGCAAATAAAAACTGAAAAGTACTCTGGAATCTAGAGAAAGTGCTCTGGAATAAAGCGAGCTGTTTAAAGTATCTTGATAAACTTTGCGACTTGGAAGAGGAATTTGTATTTTAGAATAAATTGACTGTTGAGCAGTCCCCCCCCCTACCCACAGCCTCTGATACTCTTTTATCCCTCTTCACTTCAAAGACTCCAAACAGATTGCTTCTCATGTGAACACAGCCCAGGGAGGGGGGCCGCGCTTTCATGCTGGCTTTGAACCTCCAGCGGCCTGTTTACGGCTGCTTGTTTTCCTCCGTGTGCGGATGAACCGTGGAAATCAGAAAACAAACTCCCTTTCAGGGCGCCATGTCAAAGGTGAGCGGCAGCCTCCTGGGAAGGGAGGGGGGTGTAGGGGGTGGGGGGCCCCCGCCCCGCCCCAATCGGGCCCGGTCCCGCCGTCGCCATGGCGACGTACCTGGCCGCAGCGGCCCACGGTTGCCGCTTGTCTGTGTGGGAAGAGCCTGAGGAGTCTTTGTCAGCGCGGTCAATGGGAGTGATGCTCTCTTTGGCAGCCGAACAATGGGGACATGAGAGGGGAGGGGAACCTCGAGGCTGGGCCGAGGGACACAATGGACAGACCTACCCTGCTCAGAGATGCAGCCGTCTCCACTGTCAGCACTTCAGGAACTTTCCTGAAGGAGATCTGGTGAGGCAGACTCCATGCAGTACTGCAAGCCTGGTGGAGAAACACTCTGAGCACCACTATTTGATCATAGAGAATGGATTTGAGTTTACGTAGCGAGCAATGTTGGAGAATAACTGTGAGATACACTCTACACCTGTGCGTTTCAGTAGTTAAAACACACCCGCTGACCCTTGGCTTAATTTTTAGCAGCTTTTAGCAAAGTTAAAATTGCATGCCATGTACTCAGTGCTTTGTCCTTATCCAGCACTGAATGTGGGTTCTCTGCAGGAGATTAGCTTCCTGAATTTGTAAATGCTATATATGAATAACTTGAGCATCATTCTTTAGAAACATGCACGGAGTGCTCTTAAAGAGTTACAATGAGATAACCTATCCTTTACCTCCAACACTACAGTTAGGGCTGTCATGGTAAGAATATATGTATAGACATTTATTGACTAACAAGGGTGACCAGTCAACCAAGCTTTGCTTCTTGACAGATTTTAGACTCAGTCCAGATGAAACCAAGCTGAAACAGAGGTCTTTCAAAATCAAAAGCATTTTAATATTGATGATTTTTTATGCTGCAAGTTTTCAGGAACATAATCAATCCAGGAAACGGATCCATTTATGTCTATTACCCTTGTATTGTAAACTGCCTTTGTATTTTTGTTTTGTACGTTATACATAAATATTGTTGGCATCTTGGGCCAGACCCCTCTTTAAAACAAGATTTCCCTCCTCAGTGGGGTTTCCTGGACAAATAAAAAAAGCTGAAACATTTACCACAGGAATCAAAGTTTAGGCATAACTGAGCTCCACAGAAAACCATTGTGATATCAGCTTTGTCTCGATTTCTCCCCGCCTGTTTTTAATGGTCAGTCCAAAAAAAAAAAAAAACAAAGGTGAGTCTTTTCTCAAGACTTCCCAATTCAGCATTAATGCATGAAGTTCAGTCGCGGGACGGCACTGTGTAACCCAGGGAGCCCTGTCATTTCTGGCGGCAAAAAAGACTTAGAGCCAACATAACTTATTTTTTAACAACCGGGGGCATCAAGGGCTCTTTGGATTGAACCATATTTAACCCTTATGTGCCGGACCACCTGCCTGTGCCCGCATCGCGGAATGACCATTCAAAACTGGCGCTGCGGCCCGGCAGAATATGATCTAGAGCAGGCGCGGAGCAGCGCAGCAAAGCCTGGCCAAGATTTATGAACTACAGGACCCAAACATCTTTACAACACGTCGCGGCCTCCAGACAAAGGGTCTTTGGATCACAATGAGAGAGCGGCATAAATTGCCTTCTGTTTGAGGGAGAAGATTTTTATGGAAGGCCCCGCATACTAAAACTCCACCGTTCTGCGCTTCCGCAGCATAGGGGCTTCTGTGGCCTTGACAACTGCAGCCAGATTCTTTAAAAGGTCATCCTGGTCCTCAGCGCTATTCTGCATAACCATATTTACTGATGAGGACAAACTATGTTCCGGATTGAAGTAAAATGGCTAACGCTAACGCTTGTTGATAGTGAGGGAGATATAACGAAATGAAAAAAACATACTTGACGTCGTGCTGCTGCCGCCTCTGCTGCTGCTGTTGATGACACAGACGATTAATGCTCAGGCACAATGATACAGATTCGGATCTGCTCTACGATGGTTTCAATTATTTGATTCAATGCTGAGTTAATTGCACTGGGCAGCTAACTAGCTTCAGTGAGCTGGCTCAACAAAAGTTTCACTCACCACAGGTCACATGTACAGTAGACTCAAATCTATTCTACCAGACCTGCAGACAACAGCATTGTGCACCAAATTCCAGTTGGTCCTGGTCCTGTTGACTACTAACAGAGGGGTTTATTCCATGCAATAAGCGGAAGCCTAGCAGGGCAGGACTTCTCCAGGTATGCCGGTAACTGACGGATTCTCGCTTTCCAGTGTTGCTGCACACAGCTGTCTCTGCTGAGGCTGGGTGTCAAACTTCTGATTTGGTGACCAGAATCAAGTTTTAAAAGCTGATGTGGTCCTATTGGCCCACCTTGTGTGGAAGGTAGGAGGACTGAGTTCCAGTGCAGTAAGGCGTATTTGAGTGCCATGTTTTTAAAACTGAAGGCTGTGGTGTGAGAAGGGCCTGTCTGCTCTCGTGAAGCTCTGTATGCAGAGACATCATCCAGTCACATGGCAGAGAAAATTACTTCATCTTCAAATTACATTACATTATTGTCATTTAGCAGACACCCTTAGCTAGAGTGACTTACATAGGTTACGCTTTTTACATATTATCCATTTATACAGCTGGATATTTACTGTGGCAATTCTAAGTACCTTACTCAAGGGTACAACAGTAGTGCCCCAGCAAGGAACCAAACCAGCAACCTTTTGGTCATGAGCCCCTGCTCCTTAAAACTACCCCATACTGCCGCCCAAAAAAATACTAGTATTGATGAATCAGAAAGCCATGGAAGTGTCCTGGAAGCCATTTTATCTTTCATGGACTACTAAGTAGGTGCTGCCTTCATATGCACTGCAGTACCCAGCATGCTCTGCTGCTCTGTTATTCTGTCACCATGGAGCTTATGGGCAGAGGATAGTGTTAAATATACCTTTAAATCCTGATATGTATTTTAAGTTCCTTAATTCCATGTTCCCTACCAGCGAGAAGCAAACTGAAATCAAGCCCATTGAAATAAAAGTATTGTTGAAGGAGGGTGCCCCCAAATTACACACACACACACATAGTGGTCATTTCAACCCTACTGTGTCCCCCCAAGTTGACCTTTGCAAGATGGCAGGGGTCAGTTTGACCCCTACTGACCAAAACGTTTGCGGACAATCAGAGCAGATTAATAATTATTTTAGCGCTGGAGGGAGGGAAGAGAAGAAGCCGCCCTCACTTTCGCAGGGTCCGCCTGGGTCAGCGCACGTCCCGCAGGTTCCTTTAAGGAGCCCCTCACGGCGGGGCAGGTACGGCCAATGCCCCCGGCCCCTGACTGATGGGAGCTCATGTTGTGCCCTTGACTGTGGGGGGGAGGTTGGACACCGACAGCATCAAAGGGGCACGACAGATAGGAAGCCAACAATGGGCATTCTCTTCCTCCACGGCCTATTTATTAAACGGCAGCACAATGGGCCACGGGACAGCGGAATCAATGCGCTGGCCCACTCACTTCTCACCAGTGGCTCGGGCAACTGCAGAGTGGTATGTGTCTTTTAAATGAGCGGGTAGGGGCGCCAAGCAAGCAGAAGTTGTTTCAAGGCTGTGTTAACCAAGGCCAAGATTAACCAGTACAAATGCGTCACTGCACTGTTCACTTATAGCTCTACAAGCGCACACCACAATCATCTAGGAGATTATGCTTTTCCTGTCAGTTATCTTTAAGGTTTCCGGGGGTGAGACGCTTTAGTTAAGGAGGGTTGTCAGAGGAGGCCATACGCATGACATGGCAACAGGGAGAGAATATCACCTGATTGGCTGTCAAGATTTCTTAGAAAAGACTAAATTCGTTTTTGTAATAATCAGAGAACAAAGTGTAGACAATGGGAAGTATATCTAAACAGGACAAAAAATTAATGGGTATGAGAATTTTATCTGAAATCATAATTACTCTCCTAAAAGCTGCTTAGTTTATGGGGCACATCTACAATATTATATGTATTTTTCATCGCAATGCTGATTTCTTTGTCAGCAGACTTTAGTAATAGTTTAGCACTGTAAAAAAAGTATTTACATGTCTGGATTTATTACATTATAAAAGAGATGTGATCATGACTACGTTGTGTGGTAGTCTCATTGTATTAGTACACTGTAACAAAATACCAAGGTATATTTTCAATATGTCAAGCTGTCAGAAAAGATGCCTGAAAAGAGTTAATGGTTAAATCTGTGCTAAAACCAACCTCAACTGACTACTGGTAGGTAGGTCTACAGCAGGTCACATTCGCAATGTGCTCACTGGAATTGATTGCACCACTAAAACCCGGTGTTTGCTGCAAATCTTTGTCACCCACTATTACGACCAAGCAAATATTTTAAAAAGGAATTTAAGGGTGGATTTAAAGAGAATAAAACAACATAGCTGACTCACAGCTATATTCATTTTCCATTCCACTTGACTTGGACTTGAATAAAATGTTAATTTTAATGTCACAAAATGAACAAATTCAAGCTGATTTTTACTGCTTTTCTCTCTTGTTCCCAATCCGAACCCTTCCCCCCTTGTCCCCACCCCCCCAGAGAGAACCATTGAAGCAAACAGTCAATTTTTTTCAATGTTCAACTGATGAGAGTGATGTGAGAAATGATGTGCTACGATAAACATTCTGCACCCTTCATTGGCCTGGATTCTGTGTATTATTATGCATATGTTTATACGTCCAAGACTTCCACATTGTTTTTACATTGCTTTTTAGATGCATTTGATCTGTGTAAAGTTGCCACTCATGTAGATGACAAGCTGATGAAGTTTTTTTTTGTTTGTTTGTTTTTTGATTAATCCCTTAATTAATCATCATACCCCATTCCCCCAACACACACACACACACACACACACACACACACACACACACACACACACACACACACACACACTCTCTCTCTCTCTCTCTCACACACACACACACACACACACACACACACACCAGAAACCGAAGTGGAGAAGGGTGAAGGGCAGAACATAGGAATATCCTGGTAAATTTCTGCAATTCTTTAACTCTGTTTGCTTTTGCTGTGACCTTGAACAAATCCTTCCTCATTGGTTTTTTCATGTTTTAACAAAATACAGTTTTGTCCAGCAGAAAAAAATAAAACCTAGAAAGACTGATTCTGCCAACGTCCTGATGAAAAACATGCAAAAAAATATACCCTGACTAAATACTCTGAATGATTTTGTCATCATATGAACCAATAATTAACAAACCTTCCATTATCGGTTGTTGATTTATCATTAAAGCAATGAATTGGCTTGGTTGAAGGTACACATTAAACAGGCCCTGGGGCTACTGCCACTGTCTCCGCTGACAATAACTAGTGTCAATACAGTCAGGGGGCCTGCCACCACACAAGCAAGTCCCCACAGTCATAAATCATCGTCTGGACAGCTTGCCTAAACGTTCCTCTAATCCTCTCATATGGAGCACAGACTGCGGCCGCTTCCCCAGAGATGAACGCCGACATGACAACACGGCACAGGCTCTGTTCGCTCTCTCTCCCGCCAGAACGGCCGGCCGAGCGCTGCCCTGTGAGAGCGAACGGGGGAATCTGACAGGAAATACCGAGCTTAACCGCTACATATCGCACGGTCTGTTTCCTGGCTCCGACTGCCTCGTCTCTGGGCCTTTCGTTTCTGTGGGAGACACAAATCCCACGTGCCCCTTCACCGCCTCATCATGTGGGCTTACCCCTGCGCACTTCCCGTTTCTCCACAGCAAGAGCCGCTAACAACTAAAATTAACTGTTTTCAAGTTGTCTTTCCATGTAATGCAGGTGAACCTCATTGTTTTAATTTGTAAATTATTTAATTAGTTGAACAGAATAAGTATTTAACTGAATCAGACGGCTTGATTGGTCTGTGGCCCAATATTGTTTTTGAATCAATTTATTAACTGTGGGCTTATTTCTCCTCTAAAATCGTGTGTAGTTCATATTACATCTAATTATTAACTTACAATAAAACCTTTCCTTCAAAAGTGCATTATTTAATCTCTGATGCACTTCAATATCTTTAGGCTGAATTAATGGCTAGTTTCATGACATTAATAAAATCATCTGTGAAACAGTCTAGCAGTGAAAACATTGCACACGGGATCTGAAACCAGTGGGATGGTTTCAGTCTAACATGATCTTCAGCAGACTCCCAGCCCTGCAGTGAGTGGGAAATATTGTTGGGAAAAGGCACACAGCCTCCACACCTACCAGTCAAAAATTACAGACCTTCTCCCCTTTCTCTAAAAAACCCTGGGTTGTACCCAACCAGCTATTTCAGTTCCTGACTCTACATGATCAGCTTGATCCAAACCAGTCTGATTTCAAAGTTGGTCAATCAGCTGAAACTGTGTTACTTTCTGTAATCGTTACTCACAATGTTGCGAGAGCTACTTCCATGTCCTCTGTTCTGCTCCTCCTTAATCTATCTTCTGCTTTTGATACAGGTGACTATCAGTCATGCTGGCAACCTTGGCCAAACTGGGCATTACAGGCATTACAAGTTGTTTTCTTCCTATTTTTCTGATTGTTCCAACAAGGTAATTTTATCTCACCACAGGAGTCTCTCAGACACCCATCCTTGGTCTTCTCTTCTTCTGCCTTAACACAAAATGTTTGTGATCAGTCATTTCATCCAACAGCTTCTCCTACCGCTTCCATACAGATGAGACACCCACCAACTTCTCAAGCTCACTCTCTCCACAACTGAGCTCCATTACATGCTTGGAAAGTCATCACCACTAAACTCTCCTTCTTCCTGCGTCATTGTCCCAGTGCACCAAGAACATGGAGGTGGTGCTAAATACTAACCTGTCTTGCACTGACAAAATGGTAACAGTGACATGGAGTTAGAGATTCTTGCTATATGGCATCCATAAAATCTGTCCATTTCCTACAGCCAACTTGACACAGCTCTTGGTTCAAGTCATTGTGCTCTCCAGTCTACCACACTGCAGCTCTCTTCTGGCTGGCTTCTGGCTGGAATGAGGTTCCCACAACTGTCATAACAGGATCTTTGTGCAATTACCAGCACAGTCTCAAAAACCATCTATATAGAGACTATCTGGGCTCCTCAAACCCTGACCCCTCCCCTCTTATCACAAATATAAAGGTAGTGATTACAAAATGGATTGTGATTTACAGAAGAGTGTGGAAGATAAAAGGCTGGTGGCACTTCTAGCTTTTAAGCATAAGTTCAATGGTAAATGCGTTACTGTGATACAAACCTGGTGGCTCGAAACTGGCAGTTATAGTTTAAGGCTGAACGCTGTATGATGGCACTCACTCCCACTGTGGCAATGTTAACCACATTTCAAGGATGGCATTAATAATTCAGTATCTCTCCGGCTACATGCCTTACCATAATGAATACACTTTTGTTGGTCACTCTGCATAAGAGTCTCTGCCACATAATTACATGTAATTGCACAGAGAAAATAAACTACTAACAGAGAAGATATAGACCCCATTAGAGACAATATGAGAAAATGGATCAAAATACATATCCTCTTTAATAATGTCCTTCATTTGAACATTACTGTGTATGATGCTGAATAGCTTTTCATAATGCATTGCATCAAGTACTTCTGGCCAACACTAATGAATAAAATCTCCAATTTTATGAATACTCTCCACAGAAGTGTGTTTAGATGTAGAGGTAGTATACTCGAAAATGAAAATCTCTTCTTTTTCTGACAAACAAGCCTTTTTGGCCTTTTCTCTCCCTAACGTGCCAGTTTCTCAGGGATGCTAAATTCACGACCTCAGCTATGAGAAAAGCGAATAAGGAAGATGAATACATCAAAAGCATCAAGCAGCAAACAGCCGAGTCTGTAATCATTCTGGCTGCTAATAGGGGAAAATGAATTATGATGTCTTTAACTAACTGACAGATTACTTAGCTATTTGGATGAGGCTGTTTTCACACTTAGCGGAGCCTCACAGGGGAATACGGTACAGTCTATGTATTGCCAGAGCTATTTTTCACCCAATTTATTTCCAAATGCTGCCTAACCTGAGGTCTTCCCTCTGTGCTGGGTTTAAGCAATGATTAATGGCAAGTGTTTCACTTCCTGTACCTGGGGAGCAGGCCCATCTGCACTGTGATGTCAGGTAGAATGGGACCGCCTGCGGGCCGAGCATTTGAGTGGCAGGTCTCTCCGCCCCCCCCTCCCTCCTCCGGCAACTCGCCGTGGCGACGGCAAGGTCTTAAACGCCAGCTGTGTGACGGCTTGCACCGCTATCACCTGTCAGCGGCTCCGCGGGCCCCGCAGCGGAGACACGCTTGGTCCTGTCCTGAATCTGTCTTGGAGGAACTTAAGGCTTCGGCTCACCTTCCGCCAGCTATTCATACACTTCCCCAAAATGAGTTTTACTGGCCCACAGTTGCGAGACTGAGACACAATGCAAAGCTTCATTGTGACACCGGATGCCCTACAGGCTCTGAGCTATCACTATGACCTGCATTATTACATAGTCACAGGCCCCAAGCAATTACAATGATCTGTGTTATTGCATAAAGACAGACACTAAGCAGTTACGATGACCTGCATTATTGCATAAATACTGACCGTAAGCAATTATGATGACCTGCATTATTGCATAAATACAGATTAGATCGTAAATGATCACTGACCTAAATTATTACGTAAATACAGACCCTAAGTTATTACTATCACCTACACGATTACATGAATGCAGACCCCAGCCTTTTTAGTTGTATATTTATGCGGTTATATGAGAATTACTCATACTTAGGCATTAATTATCAACACTTGTTTCATGTAATGCTATGCATGTGTTTCTGAAAAGCCAGTCAACACATATACAGGTCTGATGGACACTCTAGTTATGGAGGCATCATGTTAATAATGTAATAATGTAATGTAATAGTGTAATGTAATGTTACTGTAAGAGAAACGGAAGCTCCCGGACAGCAACGCACCTCTTTCAACCAACAAGCGGCAAAAAGTTTTCGACCAGCTCCCTGTCAGCGCAGGTCTGTGAATGTTATTTAGATGTCTATTATACGCTTGAATGGCCTGTCTGTTTCATTCCCGTCAAAACCGAACCCCTAGAAATGGCACAGATGCTGGTCGGATAGTAATCAAATTAGCTTTTGGACAGGTTTACGACCACTCACTGTCAGCTCCTCTCTGCGCCGAGATCACCAGGACTAATACAGTTTTGATGGTGATTAATGAGTGCATTAATCAAATTCTGGGTCCCGAGCTGATAGACACATCACTGGGACCTTCTCAGCTGGCTCGGACTCCGTCAGATTTTCTGTGGGTTTCGGGGCCAAGCACGCACACCGAGAAAGCGCTGAGGAAATTGGCACCGGTACAATGGTGGCGTTCTGACTGATTATAAGGTTGACTCAGGCGTAGGATTAAATTCAGAGCCACAGTTTGAGTTGTTGACCGTGTTTTGATCAACCGTTCCTCCAGTCGAGGTAAGTCGTAATTACGACACAAAAAGACTTTGCCGTTTTTTGCAGCAAGTGTTTTATACCTTGCCTTGAATCATCTTCATCGTTGATTCAACTTTGTGATAAAATAAATGGAAAAATGATCTCATAACAAAGTTTGCTTATCATTTTTGGGCCCTAACACTTTTTTCCCCATTTCTTGTCACAGTTACTAGCAAGCTGCAAATGCTGGCCCCGATATTGAATGATGTATCTTTGAGAGTGCCCCCTAGTGGATTTGTCTGACTGGTGACTTCAGGACAAGACAATGGCAAGGTGTGTTTATTGTTGTTGTGCCAAGCATCACAGATTTTCATTCCAATGTCCCAAGAGGAATTTCCCTGCTCATGCTATAACATAGGTACATATCTGCAATTGGTATTGTTATTCTTGTTATACTCACATATCATGTGCTAGTATTATGTAACATGTTTTGTATTTTGCACTGACACACAGATGTTTACTTGAGTGGAAAGTTCAATTACGCACACGGGGCTGGTGAAGTAAATAAGATGGTGCTTATTTTTCCAGCTCCTTCCTAAACTGCTGACTGTCTTTGATACATGCACTGCATCTCAAATGTAAATATAGCATGTAACATTTCTCTAATATTAAACCTTTTTCACATGCTCTTTTGTCTGAGTGTCACATAGATTTCAATGTCAATAGTAATATGTGACTGTCTTAAACAGCTTCCTCTTTCTCTGGTGCTATCAACTGAGAGATTAGTGGCTGGTTAGGACAGGGGGTAGGCCTCTCCTCTGTGGAACAGCAGCTTTCTCACAGGATCACATCACTAGTGCCAGGTCCCCCAAGGGGTGCAGAGGAAAGGAACCCCAAATGTACAAGCAGGGTGAAAGGTGAGGAAATCAAAAGAACAGAACAATGACTTTAGATTTCCAAATTCAAACGATCTGTTGGCTCTTATTAGTTTTAAGCTTTTGCACAGGCAAGCAAGTGTGAATGTCTGCTTCTTAGAGATGGGAGATTTCCTGATCAATGTACATATATATGTTGCACTCAGTATAGATTTTAAGAATATAATTGAAATCATAATGAACATCTTTTTAAAAAATCTGCTTTTAGAAAATAATTAGATCATAATTAGATATGATATTGAGTGGAAGGGCACATGATGAAGTTCTTAACTGTGACAGTTACCTGTCACAGCTGTTAGGTAAATCCCACATGAATTTAGTGAGCATTACTGCCATATTTTCCTTCATACATTACATCTGCATTTAGCAGACGCTCTTATCCAGAGCGACTTCCATCACAAATTAATAACATAGACAAACATTTTGTAAATCTGGCCCTTAGTAATAGTAACAATATCCATGATCTTTTGTGGTATATTACATTGTAGACGCATATTGTCATTTAGCAGATGCTCCTACCCAGAGAAATTTACAGAATCTTCCATTTTTACATGTTATCCATTTATACAGCTGGATATTCACTGAGGCAATTGTGGGTTAAGTACCTTGCCCAAGGGTATAACCGCAGTGCCCCAGTGGGGGATTGAACCTACAACCTTTCATTGACAAGCCCTGCTCCGTACCACTATACTACACTGCCATATATAAAAGAAAATGGCTGTTAAAAGCTAATTGAACAGGGGTGTTACTGAAACAAAGATTATAAACACTGTAAATCACATGCGGAAGCTGACAGTGCTAACAGAGTAATGAACCTGTAACTGAGCTGGAATTGGGTACAACCTGGAATTCTGAGCTGTATTTATATTACATTTACATTATATTGTTGCCATTTAACAGACATTTTGGTTACCAGCCCTACTCATTACCACTATGCTACACTGCTGCTGTACTCTATATCTTCCATTACATTACATTATTTGCATGAATACCACAGAACATTCTGGCTACTTTAGAGGTCCATTTCCAGGCGAGGTTCTTATCAAAGCTCAGATCATTAATCCATCTAGAAAACACCTCAACATAAGTTCATTGCTTCCCTAGGTGACCCATACATACTGTATGTCTTTTACAGTGACTTCCATACCATGCATGGCCAGCCACTCCTAAGGGTTAACCAATGGAAAACGCTCTCAGGCTAGAAGCCTCACTGGAGAAAAAAATGTAAAATTCTAGAACAGGGACTACCAAATTCACATACCATAAAACTCAACACAAATGTACCTAAAGAACACAGCAGTGACGTTATATTTTCAAAATAAAAAGATCTATTGGTTCCTCTGTATTTAAACAAGGCTACCGGGACAGGCCTGACTAATCAGCCACACACTGGTATTCAAACTAAGATGACTGGTTAGCTTGTCACCCAAAGGCTGCTGGTTCGATTCCTAGGTTTGATAATGCTGTCGTACCCTTTGACAAGGTACTTAACCCCACCTTGCCTTCGTAAATACCTAGCTGTATAAATGGATAAACATGTAAACACTATAAGCCAAACGGTGCCTGGTGGTCCCATCACATCGTAGCACAAAATCACTCTCCAGAACATCTACATCACAAGATCTCTACTGTTGTCCCCCCCGATGGTGGAATGAACTTCCACACTTCATCCATTCTGCCAAGTCCCTCACTCTCTTCAAGAAACATCTGAAGACACAGCTCCTGCTGGTTGACCTGATCACCTGAATCACTACCACCTAAAGCAATTTCTTATGTCTAAAACTTTGTTTTCCTTTTAAAAAATTAATTTTATTGTTTAATGCAGTCATATCTCCACCAACTAGCTCATACCTTGTCTGGCCAACTATTGAAACTGCTATTGCTATTTGCTTGTGTTGTTCACTGCCTCACTTGTAAGTTGCTTTGGATAAAAGCCTCTTGCCAGATGAATAAATGTAAATGTAAGTAATGTAATGCAAGTCAGTACAGTTAAAACATGCATGTAGATGAAGCCATGTAGTTCAGCCACACTGAACTAAGCTATGTCTGTATAAACTAAGAACCCTACGCCTTTGTCCACATTGTAGACTGGGCTCATGTCAGCCAACTGTATCATCTGATCAATGGTTTTATCATTTATGATATATAATTTTACATAATAATTATTCAATATAGTCCTCCTAGCGTTTCAAAAGGAGCTGATAACAGTCGCTACAAGTTTATTCATCAAATGATTGTTTCACAGCTTCAGATTCATTTAGCAAATATCATTCTCATTCGATGTTTTTAGTACTTTTTCATTACCTGTCACTGTATATGCTATATGTCACACAGACAGAATTGAAATCTTGCATTTCTCTCACAGACCTTACAGCTGTGAAAGGTCTGTTAGATTACTGTTATTTTGCTGTTGAATGAGCCTTGGCCTCCATCAGGGGCTCTTTCAGATGGCACACAGGACAGCATCCTCTAGCCCCCACTGCCATAGGGCAAAACAGCTTTTTGCCACCTTACTTAAAATAAATAGAGAGATTAGTGGTGTTGTGGGGGGTTGGGGAGATAAAATCATATCTTGAGGTAACCATTCAAAAATACCCCCCCACACACACCACCACCCCCACCCTCCCCCAAAAAAAGGGGGGAAAAAAAACAATAGACATGAACGTTTACAGCACCATAAATCAAAGGACCCCACTGCTCAAGAGCAGCTGGCACATTTGCAAATAATTGTAATTATTAATCATGCTGATTTCACACCCTTCAGATGTGCGGGGGGGGTGTTTGTATGGACGGCCGGCTCTGGCGCCGGCACTGCGGACTGCCAGGAACACGCCCAATGGGCTGCAGCACTTTGATGATCTTCACATGACGCTGCTGATTGGCACACAATGGATCCTCTTTTTTTTGGGGGGGGGGGTCGCTATTTCATCTGCCCCGGTTTAGCACTCTTGTGCAATCTGCTCGAATTCAACATTACTCATGATCTAAGTCCTTAAAACCTGCAGCGTCATACTGGTAGTAATAATAATAGTTATATATACAGCATGATAATTACATTATTCAACACATTTCTGCTTAGTATTACTGGTATCCAGAGCAAAAGCAGTGTTTGAAGTACTTACATGAGTTCACAATGTGTTATCCATTTATACAGCTTGGTACTTTACTGAGGCAGTTCAGGTTAAGTAGCTTATCCAAGAGTATAACACCAGAGAGTCACAGCGGGGGGAGCAAATTTGGGTTATGAGCTCTGCTCCTTACCACTACACCACACTGCTGCCCTGCTCCTTACCACTACACCACACTGCTGCCCTGCTCCTTACCACTACACCATAATGCTGCTCTGCTCCTTACCACTACACCATACTGCTGTCCTGCTCCTTACCACTACACCATAATGCTGCTCTGCTCCTTACTGCTACACCACACTGCTGTCCTGTTCCTTTCCACAACACAACACTGCTACCTTGTGTGTTCCCCAGTTTTAGCAGAACAAACATCCACTGTTAATGTAGGTGTCCCTTTGGTCTGTTACCTCCACGAGTTGCTAAGAGTGTAAATGTTGAAATATCCCACAGAAAACATTTCATACTTTTAGACATTAACATTCTGTTATTAGAACAATGTTCCTCTGTAACCATGCAGATGTTTCTAATTTGTTAGATGAAATATCGGTTGTGTGTGCATGCGTGTGTAGGAGGGCAAAAGGTGGGTGAATACAGATGTCATCTTTTCTGCTTGTTTTACTCAGAGACGCTGCCATCCCCAGCTGCACACTTTCCCATATGAATGCATTTGTTAAACTCGCCAGATTGCGCGTGCTGTTTTTAGGCTCGGTGATGGTGAAAAATGGATTTGCGATCAGGAATCTGAACACGGCACAGACGTGACTCTGTGGTTGCTCTGCCGATGTGAGACGCAGTGTGTGTGTGTCCCCGGCACGACACACTCCTCACCTACAGCACAGCACACAGAGAGGGGACGCAGTTCCCTCAGTGCAAGGGAGCGCAGGATTAGAGATGGACACAGGTTTACTTTACACACACAGCAAACAGCCTGAAGTGAGGCCTGTTTATCCCTTCTGACCAGTTGCTGCAATTAGAGTACTTCTATTTTCCTTTGCTTGGAAAAATCTATATCATCTGCATATACAAGGCATTTATTACATTATTACATCAAATTGTATCAGGATTTAACTTATAGTTACTCATGAACATTCTGATAAATTTTGATGCAGTTATAATGGTGCATTATTTAATCATATTTATAATCTCTTTCTAAAAACAAATGGACATGTTCAGACAGAAAATGATTGGGTGCTTTTCTTTATAGTTTTATAGTTTTACATTACACTACATTCATTTAGTAGATGCTCTTATCCAGAGCAACTTCCAGCACAGAAGAACAGAAGTGTATCCATTCAAGTTGAATGAGCAGCAGTGTCAGACCAGGCTAACGACGCTCCCAGACCAGTGAGTGTGAGCATAACACTATTCAAGCTCTATCACAAGTTAACTTGTGCAGCCCATGCAAGTTTTAAGCATACATTCAAAAATAACTCTCAGCCCAGATACTTATGTCACGGACTGCATCCACATCTGAATACTTGCCTTGGCTGTATGATAAAACATCCACATTGGTGCAAGTGGCGGTGGGTGGCAAAGCTGATGGGCACCAATCAGGCCAGACCTCCAGACCCCCACTGGGAGAGGGTGGAGGGTGTGGCTGGACCTCCCTCCTGCCCACCTCCCGCCCTTCAAAATCGGCGGGGGTCCTGTGACAGTCCTAAGTTGACTGTTGGGGGGTCCCTCTGGGGGGGGTGGCCACTGTGACGGAAAGTGATGGATGACCTCTCGCTGACCCTCCCCAGATCACTCCAGCATGTGCATCACAGGTATTCAAATGCAGCACACGATGGGACCGCACCCAGTGGAGACCACACTACACATTTATGACCCTTTAATGAGTTGCTAATGGGGAAATAATTCTCCTTTCTCCCTGCGGACTCACAAAGGTAAGCACAGATGGACGGAAAGCTCCTGACTGATTAGCTGATTGATCAGAGTGGATTGGATCAGGCAGGACAGGATCACATCAGATTGGACAGGCGACAGTTCTGTAGTAACGGTAGGGTGTAATCTAATTTCCTGATGAGCAGATAGCTGTGTTTCTTCAACTCCAACTGCTCTTAGTTTACTTCCTGTTTTAAGGGCTCCACACACTGACCTGACAGCACCTGGTGGTCCTGGACCGGCCAGAAATTATCATTCTGTTACAGCTCAAATATGCTACGACACAAAGGACCAGTGGACCTTTTCCTGAATCCACTCTGTTTCTGTGTAAAAAACAAAGTAAAACTCCTGAGATGTAGGTGGTTTTGAGGCAGCTTTTTTACAGTAATCCTCACATTACTGAGTAGGAAATTTCAAAGGTTTGTATATATTCCATGCTCTGCAAGCAACAGGTGTAGCCAGCAGTGATAGTAAGCCAGGTGCCATTTTGTTTAGTGTGAGGAGAGCTGTCCGTGTACTTGTGTTTGTATTTGACTGTCGGTTTTAGCCCTGCACATTTGCTCTTACTGATTTTTACAACACCTCAGAGAGCCTGTCCTTCATTTTCAGTGAAAGTTAAAACCGCTAAAACCACTAAAATGGTTTTCAAAGCAGCTGCATATTTACTGAAGGAATTTGTACTAAGTTCTTGCTAAGTACCTTTGGGCTAAGCACCTGTGCCCTACCTGAGAGTCAAACCAGGAACCTTTTACAGGACCTGTTTTCCCCACAGAACACCACTCTGCTGTGCAGGATGGTGTAACTCCTGTCCCAGGACCTTACATGGACATACACAGAGGGAGCAACCACACTATCACTGGCAGACTGTATGGTAGCTGTTTGGTGAATCCTGTGAATGTACACACTCTTCAATGAATGATTTGCAGCATATGGCGACCTCCCTCCCATTTCCAAAGGCTGCTCTACTTTGCTGCTGTCGTTGTTCTGCGAGGCAGATGTGTGCCGTGACGGACAGCACCGCCCGACGGCTCAGCGTGGCCGGGAAGCGTGGCATTCCAGCTCTCCCTTTCGCATCGCGCATAACGGTCCTGAGGAGGTATTCAAATGCGCCGGCCAACGCCGTTAGCGTCCAGCGGGGAGTCTGTGACACACAGGGCTGCTTGATGGCCTGCTAATGGGACAGCCTGCCTCTGCCCAGCCTTCGTGGCCACAGGGGGAGGCACAGATGGGACTTGGGGAAGCTCCTACCTGATTGATTGATTGATTGATTGATCTGGCTGGATCAGGGAAGTGATTGATTAGGACCCTCAGGGTCTGTCACTGTCAGAAAGTGACAGCAGACCTCCTGTCCTGTTTCCTCCGCTCTTTGTGGAAGAGATCTCACAGACTGTGGTCTCATGCCAGGCCAGGGAAGGGGGCTCATTTCAAGTTTAAATGCAAGTGTGTCTAGGGTGGAGAGGGCGTCACTTTCACCCATCACTTACCCTACATTGATCACTTCCTATCTGCCACCTTCCTACCACCCACCCAAAGTTTTTGTACACATAAATGATGCCACAGAATAACACCTGAGGTTGCTCAACAGCAAAGCATCGGTCTGGATGAACACAAAGACCAAAACCTGACAGAAGATAGAAAGGACAAGTATGTGAAAGGAAAAGTACCACAGGAAAACAGACAAGTATTCTGACTTATCAATATATTCTGAATGATATTTTTTGTAGTGTTGATACGGTGTATGAAAATATGAAAGTTAAATATTGAAAAAAAATATTTGTAATATTAATTGCAGGACATATTTAGATTCCATAAAAGTCTGCTACTATAATTTCTTATTGGTGTACAATTTGGCAAATGATAGCCAAGTACTTAATTTTATCTGTAATACATACCACAATACATAATGCATACAGTTGGGATCAACTCCTTTCAATTCAATAACATTTAATTTTTTTGAAAAATAACTGAAAAACTCCAGCTTTGATACCTATTGTAATAACATAATTACATATACCCGCAGTTTTATGATACAAACATTTGCGTATAAACCAATTTATTTAATGTGTGGGGTACTTGTGTGCAACTTCTATGTCCTGAGAAGAGTGGCACCTTACTGCTGCTTTGAGTAGGTCAGACCCCCCCATCCCCCTCAATTGTGGCTGTCATGGTGACCAGCTGTTGGATTCCATTACAAGATCAAACACATATCTCCCAACATCTGCTGCTCTTCCCACATTGGAGACAGAGATAAATGCCGCATCACCGAGAGAGGGAACAGTGGGACCCTGCCACACTGCCACCAGACTGAGGGCCTTTCAGTGCCTTCTGACACAAACTCAATAACACTACAAACGTGGGAGTGTGCTGGGCCTGACTGCGGATACTGAGCAGCAACTGTCACAGTTTGAACCAGACATTCAAAGCTGTGATGGAAATACCAAAAAGGACTTTTTGAAACCTCTCACATGGAACATACTGTAGCAAAATTAGCTTTATTAAAAAAATAATGTCCCATCAAAATAAAGTCAAAGCAAATATTGAGCACTAAACCGGAATATCCTGGGTTTTAGCTGTATGTCATTATTCTCTTTTTTGGAGGTGTTTTGGGGGGGGGGGTGATCTCTTGATTCATTTGGGGGTTGGGGGGTGATCTCTTGATTCATTTGCATACATACACATGGGCACCCCCCTCCCCTTCCCCCTGAAGCACGTCGTCTTAGATTAGGCGAGCTCCCAGAAGAGCCAGTGGGTACAAAGCGCTAACATCTGGCCACCATTATACCCCCAGCTCAGTTGTGATTTGTCCATATGATGGCTCTGGCCCTCGGAGCTTCCTGCCCCTCCCCTGCTGTGCGGCTCTGCCTGCCTGCCCCTCTCCCAGAGACCCCAGCACTGCTTCCCTGACTTTTGCGGGAGCAGGATTCCTTACAGGACAATGATTGCAAATTAAACAAATTATTACATTACATTACATGCATTTAGCGAACGCTCTTATCCAGAGCGACTTCCATCACAATGGAACATAAGTGCATCCATTCAATTTAAACGAGCAACAGAGTCAGACCCTAGGCTCACAACACTCGCAGACCAGTGAGAGTGAGCATAACACTATCCAATCATGCTTATCAAAAGGTGCCCGCTGCTTTTGCAGGTGAAACGAAGGTGCTGTAGATCAAACCATGTCTTCTTAGCCTGTCTTCACATCCCATCCAGGGCTCAGAGACGCAGCAGCCTCGGCCTAAGACCAACCTGAGGTTCTGACTAAAACCTCTGTGTTGCTCTGATCAGTCAGGAATTCCAGAAACCCCACTTGACCCATCTTTATCACTCCCTCCAAAAAAAGCTCCCTGATCATACTACGTATGTGCCGATTTTCACGCATATTTACACTGGCTACGAAACAGGACTTAAGAGCGCTTAGGCCAGCAGATGAACCATAACTCTCCCTCTCTCTATTGCTCTGAGCTTCAGTGTATTTTCGTCAGGCTCACTTCATCTTTTACTAGATATCACAAATCCATGGCTTGTTTCTCATTTGCAATTGCTATTAATAAGATTTTTTGTTGTTCTTGATCATGACACTCCATCTTAGTTTAAAAATGTTAAGACCCAAATGATGCCATTTGGATCATGTTGTGATGAGTGTCCTTGTCCCTAAATCTCAGATATTAATGAATTCTGCACTTTATCAGTGCGGCACAGAGGACAAAGCATCTGAAAATTATGCCAGGACAGGATAAAACTAAAATCTTAAAAGAGTTTTCACTGATTTAGAAAAGACCACAGTGCAGTCTCGGTTAATTATTCAGCTATTTTAAAACAGGGGGGACGGATCGTGTGCATGCAAGATGCGAGGCTCCAGTTTTAAAAATAGATGTTGTCACTTATTTGCATGTTTGTTTTTGTCGCAAGCTGTCTGTCGTCTCTTGCTTTGGGATGAAATTGATCAAAACCACCAACTGTGACCGATTCACTTTGGCACATGGCTAATTCTGCCAGGCTTGCCAATCCTAGCCCTGCCAAGAGAGTTGCAAAACAGAGTTCAGCGAGCAGGAGGGCGGCGATTCAACCTCTAAAAAAACTTTTTTTCTTCGGGTCAGAGGAGCTGGCTGTATCCGTGACAGCCAGATCCCGTCACCGTTTGAAAAGTGTCGCCCCGCCGCTACGCGCCTCCGCATCTCCCCGTCCCTGAACTGTCCAGGAACCGATCGGAGCGGCGGTCGTCCCGAACGCGGGCCCAGTCCCGCCCCATCTGCACCCCGGATCATTTGCATAAACATCATGTGGTGCTGCGGAAAACCGCATTTCGCCAAGCTGTCAGCGCATCAGCCGTCGCCCTGCTAACCAGCTTCCCCCATTAGAGGAGCTGGCCGTCATGTGCCGGCTGAATGAGCTTCAAGAGGAATGCCCCGTTCGCCCCCTAATTAGCGGCTCTCGCTACCTTTTGTCTGTTTGATTAAGTATTCACTGTATCAATTCTGTTCAATCTGATTCGTTTCAAACGCCGCCCCCCACCCCCACCCCCTCGGGAACGCGCGCTCCCGCTCTCCTCCTAATGGGGAATGATCGCTCGTTTTCCCGCGGCGCTGGCTGGAAGCGCCGCTCTCTGAGACGGGCCTCGTCCTGCTTAGGGTCTGTGTCCTTCTGCAGGCACTGGGCGCGTTCTTCCTCTCAGCCCAGGAAGAGGGTGCCCGCAAAACCTGTGAGAGCCGCTGAGTTAAAGGGAGACTCAATTGTGTGGAAGATTAAATGGTGATGCAGGTATGACTGGAATTCTGCAATATGGAGATAAAGAGGCAATATATAATCAGCCAATAATATATCAGAATAAGAATCAGACTTTTTGCTTCAACGCGTATGAGGAATTTGACTCCGGTCCCAGTGTCTCTCGTAGTGCTTGTGTACAACGTCAAAGTGACAATGACAAATGCCAAACAACAGTAGTGTTACAACAAACAACAACAGTAGTGCAGGGAGATCAGTGGTATAGCTTATTATTGTTTCAGAAAAAAATCCTCTTTAATCGGAATTATGCAGTCTATAAATACATACACTACACTTGCTGGGAGATTTGGAACCCAGCTCAATCAGACCCAGCCAATCAATGGTAGCATGCAAGGCATTTATCCAACAATCTGATACTGATCCGACCCACAGGGTGGTGAAGGTAGGTGTGTGTAGGTAAAGAGCAGTGGCGTGAGTGAGCCTTGCTCTGTCTCTACTGCATGTATTCACTATATCAGCTCCGGGTTCCTGCCGCCGCGTCTCTGACAGATGTCTTTCGCACCCCACCGCAAAATTCGACTTTGTTCCACAGCACCTCCTGCTGGGCGGGCTCAGGCCTGGCACACAGACCACAGGCTGCCGGCGCCCACATATCCTCCAGGGGATGTCCCTCACCCTTCTGCCTCGTCTAATCGAGACCAGAGCTGTGGGATTGATCATCGCCGCGCACGCACAGGGCAACGAACACGGCCTTTTCAGATGGGCACGCCAGGCAAGCCGAAATGTAGCACAGCTCCTTGAAGTACTTCAGGTTTTGAAGAGAGACGTTACCCGCGTTATCTGCTATCCACCTGGTATTTTACGAGCTTCCCCAGCTCCCTGAACCCATTCGTTCGCCGGAAGGTTTTGGGTGGCGAGAGAGCTCTGATCGTCTGTGGCTGACGACCAAGGACAGCTCGTTTTGGGCCGTGTCAGGGCGGGAGCATCCTCTCAGGGAGTCCCTAACCATAGGCTACTGGCAGACAGACAAACATTCAGTGACAGCCATTTACGGCCAACTAGTGAACGCCATCTGTCAGACACTGTGGGAGGACATTACAGCTCCTAGCAATGATAGCTTGATTTCTCTTTCCTTTGTATTTACAGGAAATTCAGCCCTCAAAAAGCCGACCAATATCTGGTGAAAGGCAGATATCTGCAGTGGGCTTGGGTTCCGGCGTCTGGGGGATATAACCGCTCTCATTTGCTTTAAAAGATTTTCAGAGAAATTCAGGCTTTGTAAGAAGTAAGAACAGCAGTGGCATGACACTTGAATTACATGTTGGACTCTAAAGAACATTTTGCACATTTGTATACATGATCTAAATGTTCTGCAAATTAAAATATATACCCATGTGAATTTTCGATACCTCACTTTAGCAAGACTATATCAGTTTAACACGACCTGATTCAGTAGTTTAGTATGTGCCGAGCAGGAATATAATGGCACACACTTTGGTGATATAAATGAAAGACAAGCCTTCACAGCGCATATGATCGAAGGCTCCACGCACTTGGAACAGCTAAAAGGATGGGTAAGCTTACAATGCATGCATATATTATCTGTAGATGGTATACAGTGACATATTACACTGTAGACTATAAGTGGTAGACAGCAAAGTATTATACTGTAGACAGTAGATGGTACTTTAGATTACATACAGTAGGCAATGCGTTATTATATTAAAGAGCATAGATGGTAGAGAGTAAGGTGTTATACCGTACACTATAGCTGGTAGACAGTTAGGTATTATACGCTGAATACACTTTGACACCAAGGTACTGTCGTTACATGGGGGCAAATGGAAACCTCTGTGAATGGTTAACACACTTGTAATTTACCTTTAAAATACTGGGACCACTCCACTGGGTGGAATTGGTCACTTCAAGTTATCATATGCCATGTGGCTGGTATGGTGCAGGCCCTATAGCAGGACTGGGGGGGAGGTGCAGTGCTTAAGATAGTCACCCACGCGCACTGCAAAGCATGCTGGGAGTGCCACTACCACTGCTTCAGCATCACCTGTGAGAATGGAGGCAGCAGAGCCCACAGCACTACCTGGTTTCCGGAAGGAAAATACTCATCTGAAAAACTAGTCTTCCCCAAGAGTAGTGGAGGAAAAGAATTCACTCCCCATATGAAACAAGGAGAAGGGCAGGTGTAAAACTCCCACTGAACAATATGTTCAAAACAACATGATGAAACTGGCAAGAAGCAGGTTTCAGTGATCCTCCTGTGGAATCAGGGCACTGGGGCGCTTAGCTATTCTCGTGACTTTCGCGTGCTTTATTGACATTATCATTTGGCTACACCGGCCTGACCAGTTCAAAGCACTGCCATTCATGTTGTATTTGGGGCCATGGTCATACAAAGCACTAACTACGGGTGCAGCACCAGTCAGATTTTAGGGCACACATGTGATTTGACTTAACAATAAAGTATGCTTGATCAAACTAATTTGCAAACCAGTTACAGTTTTTGTGGCATGAATTTGATGCATACATTTAACCTGTAATTTAATTTTGCAGTGCATACATTTGATAAATGTTGTATGTCTATACCACCTAAGGATAAATGAGACAGCTGTTTGATTTTTTTTTTTCTTCATGTAGGGAGGAGTGGAGGAGTTGGTGTATCAACGGCTCTGATTTCTGTCAATGTGTGCATGTCTGTTTGCAGATCCTGTCACAGTTGCAGACAGAACAATAACCATCACAACCACAATAACAGATGAGCTTTAAGGGATGGAGCTACCTCTCTGCCATCAAGTCTGGACAACTAATGGCGCGACTGTCACTTTAAGTACACAATTAACATGCAAATTAGCCGAGACAGTAATAGCTGTAGCAAAATGCTCTTATGATGGAAATATGCTTTCTGTTTTGGCTGTATGATGCAAACATTTGTCTATGAAATCAGCTGAGGACGGGCCCGGGCCTTCCCGAGGGGGACAGCCTCGTGCACCTGCCACCTAATTCAGCCCGGGACCCGGCGAGCACGGCGACTGGAGGCATAATGGACTGCTTTCAGCCTGTCAGGGCAGTCAATAACTTATCCCCGCAACCGCCTTTGTTCCGCGCAGCGGCGGCTCCTCCGATGCGGCCGACGCCACTTATTCAACTGAAATTTATTTTCAATTGCGGCCTCCGGGCGCGGCCCCTGCGCGAGCCCCCCCCCAGTTTGGCGGGGGCCTTTAGCCCGGGGAGGCTGCAAGGGCATTGTCGCTGGGGGCCGTGTCTATTGTGCGGACCTTTTGACGGGACTCGGTGGCTTAACAAGGCCCACTTTCAAAGTGTAAAATCTGAAGTGTTTCCAGTAACAGGTGTGTCCTCTGAAGATGGCTGGCCATTTGTCAGGGGTAAAAAGAAGGGGGTGGCTATTTAGCGGCGATGTCATCTTGTTTGTGGCCTGAGGGGGGATTGGCAGTGGACACTCGATCTGAAATCGCACAGAGCTGCCCTGCACCGCCTCCAGGGACCTGCGCGTGGGTAGTCCAGGATCTGCAGCCTGTTCACCAAAAAGCCCCCAGAACTCCGGTAATACAGAGCACGCTCCCTGCAGCACCTCCCGCTGCATCATGGGAGAGGCTCTGTGGTGTTTACCAATGCAGGGTTCAAATCCTCCTTCTCTCTCTAAGCTCAGTTGCACAATGAGGAGGTCATAGGGTCACACCAGGCTAATACTGTAGGTAACAAGTATCATTTTAAACACCAAAAAAAGAATCATGTAATGTGAACGACATAAAAGTTTTGAAATATGGAAACCTACAAAAGCCATGTTTTAATGGGTGCAATCTATTTGACCAGTGAAAAAAATTCTGAGCGTAGCTTCAAGAAGGCGAGTTCTGTGTTTTGTACCTTCACTGCTGGGTGATATATTTCGATTTCCTTAGGTATCATTTATGATTCCTGAACACTGTAGCTCAGGGAGATTACATCTCTACAACCAGAGAATTCATTATTGCCAAACAGAGTGAAAACCTGAATGTGGATTTGGATGTGAGGGAAAATCTGAATGCTGACATGCAGGTTCAGAAATCTGAGCCGACAAACCATCAGCACTTCCACAATGGACACCTTCAACAGCTTATCTATCAAAGTGAAGAGCACATAGCGGACCTAATTTCACACAAAGTTCAATAAGTACTAAAAGTCCTCCAATAAGTATTAAAGTAAAAATGTCTAAAATGGAAATCAGAGGATGGATGTCTCTTACGTCTTCATACATCATTACGCTCAGAAATAATCAACATGTTGGCTTATCTCCAGGCCTGCTTCGCTTTGAAAATACTTTAAAAGTATAAAACTCTGTAGGTTAATACGCTCCTTTCAAACTCTTACCAGTCATCACAGTCATCTTATAGTCATCTTTTTAAATAAATAAACTGTGTTCATTTCCTAAGCAGATGCACTAAATTATTCAGTATAACTTGCACAGCTCCTTATTCTCAGTACCATTGCAACCTGCTCCCTTACACTCAGGTTCTCAGCTAATCATATGCAATAAGCCATATGCATTATCACTTGCATCATTATATGCATTATTGCAATGGATGCACATGAGTACGAGCATGGAGCAGTGCATGTGACTTGTCAGAGAACAGCATTTGTAACCCAGCTTATATATTTGTACAATGTACACCATGGGAAAATAACGGGAGCTGGGCTCTTGAGCTTAGGACCTTTGCAGGTGTGTCCGACGAGCAGATAAAGACGTGCAATGACTGCTCTGTATGTGTGGAAGGGGAAAGGAGTAATATGTGTGAGCCGCAGGCCTGCAGTGTGTTAATGTTGATAAGTCATGTTGTGGGTCTAGTGTCAGTATTAAAGAAACAGTGGTGTGGTGCCTCCGTCTGATAAATATTAGCTACACTCATCACTGCAGAAAGATGACTTGCGAAGAAGATAAGGTAAGTTAAAAGATGGATAAATCCTTTCTGAGGGTACAAGATACAGACATCAAGCTGGTGGAGAAGTGGGGTTACGTGGCTATTCATTTACACAGCTGGATACTTCCTGAAACAATTCAGACTATGTGACTTTCTCTGGGGTACAGCAGCGATGTAACTCGGTTCAAAACCCAGTTACCTAACGACTGCACGGCATAGCTGCCCACGTAAGACTTCTCATATAATATTAACAATGAGAAGGCATTTTCAGAAAAACAAATATTCTGTTTACAGGGGTGTAATGACAATCAGCATTTCTAATGAATCTCCAACGGTGACGGGGTTTATTAACTACACAGCTGTAATTAAAGGAAACACTGAAAGCAGCGTGGAGATAAACACCGTGCACCTTCTCATTTGCGCGCGAGCACAATGTGCGATGGAGGTTTTGTAATTAGCTTTAATTTACATTGACAATTTAACAAAATTATATTGAAAGAAATAGCAATGGAAAACAGACACGGACTCCAATCAAACAAAAGAGAATTTTTCAGGTTTGTGTTAAAATATTGATCTATGAGCTTTTGTGGTTTGCACTAAAATATACATGTTACAAATGTATATTGTAATTAGCAATATACTGACCAATGATACATCACACAGACACAAACAATATAATAACGCTTTCATTTGACAGCTTCTTATTGAAATTTCTTATGTGTATATCTGTTATATGAGAAGGTGATAACATTACAACAGAAAACTTATTAAATGAAGGTATTTCAAAGTTAAGTGTTGGTATTGAAAGGTGACGCGGTGGGTCCATCTGACACCTATCGATAGTCTATTTACCATATGTGGTAAGAGACAGATCCTCACGTCGGATGCCCTGCGAGCACATCGTGAGTGTGACGGTACATCGTCCTGTGTAGGATGTCTGCGACTAGTCTGAGCTATTTGACCTAATAGGTCCTGACAAACGCCGTCAGTTTCAAAGCCGTTAAATCGTACCGGTGTCTGCACTCAATCAGTTCAGAGACTCCAAAACAAAGTAGAAGCGCGCCTGCATATGTCGCTTACGTGAGAACATCGCAATTTTTACTTGTTTATTCCTTCAACATTCACAGGTTTCTGTAGTAAAAACTCCCTCTGTACTTACTTCCATTCCTTTCCAACGTAAGCTTTAATTTTTTGAACAGAATTTACCTATTTAATAATCCAACTGCATGTATAGGCCAATAATAATCTATGTTTTACATGCCTGGCTGCCGCAGCCCAGCCGAAATTTCAGTGACACCCCGTGCTAGAGCGTTGACCCCTTTTTCCCCACTCCATCTGGCACGTCCTTTCTATCTGTGGTCAGTGTCTGTAACTGTCTGAATCCTAAAAAACAAAGTGTGAGAGCAACTCTCCCTCCCTTTCACCCACCCAACCGAGAGCAGTTACTTTGAGGAATGAACTGGAGAACGTTACAAAAGGCTTTTTTAATCCACGGACTGATTTACATGTTTTAAGAATGAAGGCTGAATGCATTATCTTGTGCATTTAGGGTCCTGTAATCCGAACGTCCTCTCTGATGTGTTTTCCCCCCTGTTCCCCCATGAACAATTAACTTGTAATCTCCACAAACATGTATTCTGCTGCTGCCTATCTGATCTGCGGCGCAGCGGTGAAAGGACCCGAGGGACGGCTTTACTGCTTTGTGTTTCCAGCGCGTTTCCTCCACTTCACACTTTCTGCGGTCTCCCCCGCGTCTGTCAAATTCGGAATAAAACTGGGATGTGGTATTAGAGTCATTCGCAATCCTACTTCATACTTAAATGCGCATTATTGGTCATTTGAAAAGAAGAGAAATCTAAACAAACAACTAAGTACAGCCAAAGTGATTTTCTTCATTACTATTTTTTACTTTGTAAAAAGAAACTATTATCTGTGGTATATTGCTGGAATATATAAAATGTCAGAGCATCCTCGAAAAATTAAAGTCACCACTAAATTAATTCATTATGGTCCTTGCACTAATAAAAAGGATTTGCATATTTTTCGGTCCTGTCTTTTACTCGTCAGCTGTGGAACAGTAGAATAAAAATGGTTCATCAAACAGTTTTTATAGAAGTTAGTAGTTGAACAACTAGGCTACTCACAAAACTAACGAAATCCTTAAAATGATAAATTACATCACCGGGTGACTATATTATGACATAAGCATATGTCATAATAAGCATATGAAAATTGTGCATTTTAAAAAGAATGTATGAGATTTCTGAACGGGTTTTATCCGCCAGTGGTATGAATTAAACTCACTTTATGAATCCGGGCACTACATTAAAATGAATGACATAAGGCCCAGGTGTCAAAACGGGATTAAACACGAAAACGTGGGCTGTCGAGTTTGCAAGAACGCCCAACAATTCCGTCAAATGGGAGCAGCAGAAAGTACCTTTCCAACAACATTTCCACCTTCTGGAGCAAACAGACCGGGAACATAACTGCGTTTTTAAACTCATCATGTTTTGAATCCTAGGGGAAATCTCATCCTATATAAAGTTAGAATTACTCCCCTTGTAATACCCATACCCAATTGCCATTATAAGATGTAAGACAGTAATAGTAACACTGTATACAACGGTAATATTACACATAACAGTAACATTATGCATAACATATTACTGAGGTGAGGAAGACGGGGAAGTAATAACAGTTGTAGAATAATGAAAAGAAGAAAAAGAAAGCGTAGTCTACTTGCATTTTTACATTTCAGAAAAAGAAAAATTGGGGTAGATTACATGCAGATTCTTAAAAGTTTTGAGTTTTTACACATTATGTTATACAGATCAATACAAAATAATAAGCCTGTGTTGCGCAGATTTATCATTTCATAGGAGGAAGCATTTAGGAACATAATTAAACTTACGTCTGAAAAATTATATTAAAATTAATTAAGGGCTGATTCAGATAGAGCACCAAGTGAGATGTTCTCAAAACATTTTTCCACATTTAGATTAAATAACTCCATAAGTACAGTGAGTGACACTGAAGAAGTTTTGAGGCAAAGTGATACACCCATCGCATTCATTTCCACGGAACATTGAGCTCTTTTGAAGGTAAGATCAGACAAAAAAATGGGTGGACGATTAGGAATATCTTTCACTCCAAATGTCATTATTCCTTCTACATTAATTTCAGTTTCAATTCAAATAACATTTATGTACATGATGAATTATCCCTTAGAATAAAACGATGAATGATTTTAACTATCTCGAAAGACACAGGACATTGTGTATTGCTCAAACTTACAGGGATTTTGAAGTAGTTATTGTTGGTCAGTCAAACGCCACGATGTACCCGGCTCTGCCATTTTTAGGGCAAAACTCACATATTGTAATTTTTGTTGCAGATTGGCCCAATGTAATATCCGCTGTATAAATTAAACGTGGGCCACGGGGTTCGGTTCCTTGGCAGGACACAGGACAGTATTTGTAATGTAAGCCCCAGAGGTGTCTAAACAGTGATTCTCTTTCATCTCATTTTTATGAGATTGATATAGGGGCGGGGGGCATGTGTACTCATCAATTACGAGTCCGTAAATGTTGGCCCGAGTTACCGAGTATATCTTCTACATGAAGGCACCCGCTGGCAATGGTAGGTGTTTATGTTTAATATTCAAATAGCCTACAGTTTATAATTTGGATAGCATAGTATAAATAGATGATATTACCAGATATTATCTGAGGATACTATCAATTCAGTTGAATCCGTAAGGTGTTTGATTATCATTACACTCAAACCAGTCGCAAATGAATTTGATCTCGAGGAACTGATCAAATTTATAAAGTAACTTTTTGTTATAGGGTAACTTTTTGTTTTTTCCATAGCTCGTTCGTGTATTTTCAACCTGAAACCGAAGAAGTATTATGTGAGTGAATATACAGGTAACACAGTATAAGTTAATTTAAGACACCGAGGCTAAACAACAGAATTGTCCCACGGGTGAACTAGATAAACAACTGGTGAATGTTCAATAACTTTAAGGATTACACCGGAATCTGAAAATCAGTAACGTTTGCGTTCATGTTAGTGATAGATCAAGAGGGACTTATATGCTAAAGGTTGGTCCTACATGGAGAGAAATAATAAAGAAGTTGGAACATAGGACGTTCTTTGCAAAAAATGCATTTTATTATAATAGTTTATTGAAATTTCATCCAGAAACACTGGGCAATAATAAATATATCAATAATCATCGACAATGTACAAAAATAAAGACACAATGTTGTCTCTGGGCGTAACAAAACCTTCCCAGCAAAACAAACATGCTTTGTAGCTACTTTGACCACAGAAGCCATGCTAAAATAGTTAGAATTTTAAAAATGTAACTGGTCACAGAATAACGCCACGTAGCTACAATAAAACTATTTCAGTATTGAAGGAAAACACTGAGGAAACAATATAATTTCACTCTAGTTTCTCAACCTATATATATTTGTATATAACCACAGAAATAAATCACCTCATTTCAGTTTTCATATTGAATAAGATTTCACAATCCTTGTTACAAGGAACGAAGAGCATTCGTCATTCGCACAAATGATGCCTGTTACAAAAAAAAAATCCATTTAAACTTGCATGCATCTCACTCCCACTTTTTGACACAGCACAAGATATTTTGTCTTACTCGCTTGGAAAACGACGGCTCTCAGCACATAAATAGCCCAGTTCAGTAGCTTATCTCCAACAACATATTGCTTTACAATTAACGTGTACACGCATTTTCAAATGGTTAAAAAATATTTACATCATGTGATGCATCTCTGGGACCACCAAATAACCAGGGGACCAGTTACCTTGAAAACTGTCTTTTGACCAAATCCTTGTTACAAGGAAGAAAAGCAAATTTAATATGTAAAACAAATAAAACGAACCAATGAAAAGTTCACTATGTTGCAGGCATGCATAAAGTCTTGTTTCTTCTTGTCCGTCTTAAAATCCCCCTCAGGAACAATGTAAATGCTCGCGATACTTAATAGTCTGTTAGCATTTTTAGTATTACTTCATTACATCCTTGTTTTCGGATGAAAGTCTCGTTAGCCCAGCTGCCGTTATAGGAATATGAGGAGCAGGAGGCACCTGGCAAATGGTACAAGGACAAGGTAAACCTGCCCAGTGCTGGAAACCGCTCCCGAGCGGAAGTGGAGGTGTGGGGGCACTCTTCAGCAGGGAATGGGGGGCTCTGATGGAGGTAAGTCCGGGTAAAGTCGTGGAGAGAGTGGACGATGTGGTGGAAGAAAGTGCACTTCCGAGCAACGGGTGCACCTGGTGGGAAGGGTTACCGGTGTGCCCCGCGTGAGCGCCGGCGTGACCAACTGAACTGCAGTGAAACGCTGAGTGATGTCCGCCATAAATTTCTCCTACTAGCCTCTTCATCTCGTCCAAGGAGCTCGTGAGCATCAGTATGTAATTTCTTGCGAGCAGGAGGGTGGCGATTTTTGACAGCTTTCTCACGGATGGCCCGTGCGCGTAAGGCATCACCTCTCTGAGTCCGTCCATTGCCAGATTCAAGTCGTGCATCCTCTTACGCTCGCGGCCGTTGATTTTCAGTCTGAGCTGTTGTATCTCTTGCTCGGTGACCTGCTTCTTGAGTTTGTACTTGCTCCCCGTCGGTGCTTTGTCACCGGTCCTGGAGATGTGTTCGCTCGTCATCTTCTGTATGATTTCGTTCTGAGTGGAAGACACTGAATTGAGGCGCGCGTCTTGCAGGTGATGGTCTCGGAGATAGATCCCTTCCATGTCTGGCGAGGAAGCTCTGCTCGAGCTAGAATCAGAATTCATTTTTATTAGTTCGGCTGGGTAGGAGGTCGCTTTCCTCTGTGTCTCTGCCTCTATTTTTTAAGTCACTCTCGCTTGATCACCTGATATTTGTCGTCGGAGTGCAGCCTTTGGTTTTTCAAGGGTAATTTAATAAGAGTCGTTCGCTCTCCACTCACTAGCTAATACTTGATATACTTTTTATCTCGAGGGTGCACCTCCTGCTCTGTGGCGAGGTAACAGGGGGATCAGCGTATTTATAGAGCTGCTTAAGAGTAGGGACACAAAAGGAGCCCTCCTATTCATAATGGTCTTGTTAGGATGACGTCCACATTATATAGGGCGGTGTGCTTTGACTGTCCCATTGACCAAGGAACATCTATTCACATTCATTGTTTTGCCACCGTAGGGGGACACTTCAGCCCTGGATCCTCTGAAACCAAGGCAACTCGGAAACACTCCTCATCTCACTAGAAAATAATAACGGGTTAGTTTTTACTCCATTATATCGTCGGTTCACCTTATGTATATCGTATACTTACTTTGTTCTGTCAAATTAAACACGCGGAACAATGGTAAATCTGTCTTCGTCCACCCCGTAGCCGATAAACTGGATTAATGGAATGATGCGAAATCTGGTTTGGTCTAACTCTGTTCTGTATCGGGTTTAAACGGGATTTCGTTCTTTTTACTGTCGTATTTTTTACACAGTCAACGGGTATACCTACGGGTATACCAAATGTCGGTTTCACTGATTTTCTACTCTAAAATACTGTAACTTGCTGGTCACTTCTGAATTAAACATTTCTATCCAAATAATCAAACAACCTATTGAGAAATGAATAAATCCTGAACATCTGTAAATTGCTTATACATTAATATAGCTCAGTGAAATAAATGTATGTGCCTATGACGAACAGCAAACTAGCACTGTATTAATTATGTTCTCATTTGGTTTACGGAACCAATAAACCACGGTAAAAACATTTCAGACAGTTGAGCCGAATTATTTCCAAATCCCGACACAGTTCTTCATAAAATATGAGAAAATAAGTTACCTTTGGCAAGAAACCGTATATATGGGGCGTCATGTGTTTATACAGACTAAAATTAAAAAGACATTTACTGGCAATAGATCTTCGGTAAAGTCAGGTGATTGGTCGCACCGCCGCAGGATTTGAATGTTGTCCTGCTCAGAGCTGAAAACACCCTTGCATGCAGATACTGTTACTATCATAACGACACAGAGAAGCCCTGACACAAAGAGTCGTTCATCATCTGTTTTGATGAATGAGACTGAAGTTGCACTTACAGGGCGCGAGATTACGTGGCAAAATTATAGCGTCACGTTTTCGGAGTACAAGATCAATGAAAATACCTCGCGCTGGGTGCATTTCAACACGTCATCAATTACACTTCTTTTTTCCCAAAAGAAGAACGATTATTGTCATTATCTGTCAATAGAAGACCTGTTGTGTAGGTGCAAGTGCCACACAGAAATGAATGAAAGAATGAAATCCTAACATAACATAATAGTCAGTCACAAATGAACACAACATGGAGCGATTTCAGGAGCAATTTACTGTAATTTTATAAAATTAAGGGGAGATTACAACAACAACAACAACAATAATAATAATAATAATAATAATAATAATAATAATAATAATATCAACCGTCCTCGGAGTAAAGTAAATTCATGAATACAGCAAAAACTACATTTTAATTCACAAATACGAGACTGAATTGACACTTTTCTCGCTTGTCGAGTGTCAGAGATGTTGGGGAGATACGGAGGGATGGGAATGTGGTTTTATCAAAGTGTCACTGGGCAAACATGAGTATACGAACACATCTTTAAAGCTTTCAAAAGTTCACACTGAGCAGAATTCACACCATTGTATATGACTTTGCCCATATGATTTCCACATTGTCCAGCGATGTGTCATCCAAGTATTTTTTTTTACAACAATAAACATAACGAAGCAAAATGCCATCTAGGTTGCATGCGCCTGTTTGTGATTTCGGTTAAGTTCACGTGGTGGCTGTGTTTTCCCGTTCCTCGTTAATCGTGGATTAAGTGCCAGATGCTACAGTATTAGCTGGATCCAAACATGTGTAATTGCTTTTACTGCCGGGGATTATATTAGACGGCTTCATTTTATTAAACCATGAATGTAGCTATACCCATATGCCTCACCTCTGCTGCTGACTTGTCGTTAGTTAAATTATATGATTTTAAAAGTACGCTCAAAAAGGTACGTGTAGGTACACTGAAATAAACGTAGCGTGTAAAACATTTCAAAGGAATAATCACGTTCCACTCTGTATGCCTGTACTACATTTTATCAGTGTCGTAGTGGGTGGACTGTAGAGTCGTATGAGGGCTTAGGCTTAGACCTTCTTTTAGCAACGTACCTTCAGTTTCAACCAAAATACCAAGAATAATTTCCTTCTTAAATAAGTTACATAATTAATGTAACGACCATAAATTAGGATATTGCAAGGACGGTGCAGATCATAAAGTTACCAAAGTTTACCAATTAACCTTTATAAATTGTTGTGTTAGTGAACGTAATTGTTGCTGCTATAAGTAAAGTGAATTTCTTTCTGCTAGCTTCCCAATATTTGCCCTGCAATAATTATTCTAATATGTTCATTTAAGCAAGCTTCCACACATTTGCAATTTTTTGTCGAATCATAAATCTTACCACCTTCATCTGTCCATCATTAATGCCTTACCCAGGAGAATAAAAGGCAAACACCCTAAAGCTGGTTATTTTTCCCGTTGTTTTAAATCCTTAAACGTTAAATATGAGGAGTAAGGGAAGTAGCACTGAAAGTGGTGCATTCTCTGTGTTGATCATTGTCTTTCTTTGCAATGAATACATGTGCACATGGCAGTGAGACTATTAAAACATACATGCAAAATGAATTATCAGGGTTATTCTGGTTATTTGTATTGACACAGCTTATATATAGTGCAGTAATACAAAGCTGAACCGCTGGAACTGTGTATAAAAATAATTATAGAACATTTCGCATCGTAGTTTCACACATTCACTTATTATTAGAACTACACTGGAGTCATAAAAGTATCCAATTAACACATCGCAACTGTTATTAATGGTAGTGAAATATCTGTATCAGGAAATGACAGGAACAGCAAACGAATGAGTCTGTTGTTGTTGGACAGACAGCCGGCAGGAAGATGTCAGATTTAGCATTATTACGTCAAGCAGAATGTGAGACAATAAGTTGATCCAGCGCTGCATAAATAAGCAAACGTGTGAATGAATTGCTCTGCAGCGCAAAACAAATCCAAATAAATATTCACCGTGGCACACAGGCTCCAATTGGTCACAGTCGTAAAACTCTAAATGCGAATGCAGTTCGGATGATGCAGTGGATGGCTCTCTTTATGAGCGCTGAAAACTACCTTCCTATTGTGTGGTACATGGCCTTAGGGCTATGCACTACGGTCGCTGCAATTTTTGCTGCTTGCTGTTTAGCAACAGTCAGTAACAAGGACGTTTGTATTATTTTTATTTAAATGCCACAAAATAATCGATTGCTATCAATCCGACGAAACCTCTGATCTAGAAATGGACCGCACAGTGATGGCAAAATCCGCGCGACCATAACTCACCCGTTGTGATGAGGCTGTGACGACATGCAGGTGCTTCAGCGTACATTTCCGACAGGTTCTGCATAACTGCAGCCTGCAACACCATCATCATCAAATTGGGCACACTGCCCGTCCTGTTAACGAGTATATATCTCGTAGAATAAATAACGAAGACTACACGTGAACCGACCGTTTTAAAATACCCTATACCTTTATG
The DNA here is from genome assembly GCA_019176425.1 of Megalops atlanticus. Lineage (NCBI taxonomy): Eukaryota > Metazoa > Chordata > Actinopteri > Elopiformes > Megalopidae > Megalops > Megalops atlanticus. Next base: position 26,942,446 of record CM032890.1, read on the forward strand.
TCATAAAAGGGTTTTACAGCAAATAATGTAGAAGGGAACAAGACACAACATTCTGTTGTTTTACTGGGAATTTTAATGCGCTTAAGTCTGTGTTTATGGACACGTTTTGTGATATTCATATGAAAGACACGGACAAAATAACCAAATCACACTAAAACGACACCAAACTTTTCCGTGTATACAAACGGATTATTTTAGGCAAACTCTGCGCTATGGCTGAAATTCGTGATAAGGTAAAACGATCACATGGATATTATACAGTTTTGAATGCCATAAGTAGGGCCTTATACAGAGGAAATTTATTTGGAGTAATACAATATTTACCGTTTTTCATTATTTATTTAAAATGATTGTACTGTCTCTTTAAAGTAACTCCTACAACTCTGAGGTTGACGAACTGTTTAATTCTTTCTTTTTTTTTTTTTTTTACTGTGAACTACACTGCACATGTAATGGAATAATATAACCGGATTAGTAAAATGTATATCGAACATTAATTTTGGGCACTTTTTACTTTTGAAACGAAAGGAGCCTTCTTGTTGAGGTACAGATCTTCTTCTTACAATTAATGTACTTTGTCCATAATTTACAATTCAATCATTCACGAAGGTTACTTTTTCTGATTCTTTCGTGTTTAAAGTAACGTTTCTAACTGTAATTTTGTGATACAATTTAAAAGAATTACTTCTTGTAATACCAACCAAAGGGTAGAGCGCACTATCCTTAGATTTGGGCGTTTGACCTGTTCGATCCCACCATTTCTACCTCGTATTGATTTTTGAAACTCACAACGTCCTTTTAAAGTTACCACTAAACTCGTAATTATCTATCTAGTGTGATGAAAACAACACTCTTTTAAACTCATCATTTTAAATTTTATGCTCAACCTCAATTTGCTGTAAATTATTATATCTCTCTATGATTTAAGACCGTGCCCAGAAAATACCGGTTAGTAGACTACATTCGACCTATCTGTTATGATGATTTGAATTTTGTTTACTTGCAATGTTACATCCATTTATCTCTTACATACATTTCATCTTACAAGGACACACTAAGCCATCCAGTCCTGTAGGGGGCATAATACATTTCCATATCTATTCAGTCACAACTGTTTGGGTATAATAAGACTGAGGAAGTAACCCTCAAGAATGACCAGGAACTTAGTAATAATGTGGTTTTTCACAGATTGTGCGCAACAATGCTTATGGTCAACAAAAACATTAAAACAAAGATGATTATCCTATGAGTTGGCATGTATCTGAAATCAACGGGCCAAGAGTGGAACCTTGTGGAACACCAGACTGAACGTCAATTATAAATGCCACGATTGTGTCATATCAAAAAGACATGCAGATTTTAATAAAAACAACTCAAAAGATGCTAAATAAAATTATTTTTTTATCAACACCTGAAAATAAAACAACTATGTACAAAAAAGGGATTAATTTGGGTGTGCCAGTGTGGTGACCATTGGTGCATGGAATTATCATTGCCCCCTACCTTGTGACATAAAATTCTGAGATGAGATGAGAACGAATTCAAGTAGCTCGACAGCTCAAAACAAGTGATACTCTGATATACAAAGACATATAAATCCAATTGCATTATCCAATTAACACAAATTGTTATTATCCAGTGGTGTCACCTATTTCAAAATTATTGCAGTACATTAACATATTAAATCGTATATGTATTACAGATAGTGCCTCATAACACTAAACATTTAAATATCCAATTAGGAGTGTATATGTACCACTCTCCAGCTGTAAGTCAGCTGTGATGAACTGAACATAATTAACTACCATTTTCAGGTAACATTTCATGGACCACCAAGAAACAGGATGCAGAATGATGCCAGGTTTTTAAAGACAAATCCCATTAATTTTACATTGATATTATTAGTATTATTAGTAGTAGTACTATTTATTATTATTATTATTATTATTATTATTATCATCAACAACAACAACAACAACAACAATAATAATAATAATAACAATAATGTATTACATAGTATATAATAAATATTGTTATTAATGTTATGTATTAAATCTGCTGCTATTGTAAGAGGATCTGCAAGTGTTCTCCAAAAATATGGCTTTATATTTCTGTTACCTGGGGATTCACCTACAAGGGTAAGCTGATGTCTGCAAGTCGGGAGAGGCATGTATATTAATATAGTCATCATCATAATTCAATTATTGATCCATTGTTAACACTGCATGTATCAAAGGAAATTTTTTTTTTTTTTTTTTTTTTAAACAATTTGAGAAAAAAATAAATGCCTGGTGACGGGGTCTGCAACAGTCCTTCATGATTCATGCATTAGAAAGCAGCACAGAAATACAGCTCATATTCCTTTTGGTGCTCCACAGCAATAAAATTCCCACTGAAAGTGAAAATGTGTACCCAGAATGCCATTGTCTGGACAGAAAAGGAACCTTTCCTCATAAGGTGCTGCAATGCAAAGAAAAGCTCAGAGCTTCTTTGCTCTCTCTTGGTGGCATTTGAAAGTGTAAAGCTTTGAATACCAATTGCTTGAACTGGACATATGTGAATCCCTTTTAATCCTACTAATCCTGTCCCCAAGTGTTTCTTTGTCTGTGGGGGCAACACACATAGATCTAAGTGAAAGTGTTCCTAATCCGGGCAATGTGGAAAAATGTCTCAGTGTGTGCGAAGGAGAGAAGGAGGGGCTCCACAGAGCAAGGAGGTGTAGGGAGAGGGGGACGCTATTGTTCTATTGGGCGTGGGGGTGAGGGGTAGAGGTTTGAAGAGAGGGTCCCCTCACCTACTCACAACTGCTCGAGGCAGGAAGCCCTCCCTGTGGGATGGGCCCCCACACACATCTCTCTCCCCCACCCCGCCAGTCCACAGAGTGCGAGTCCCCCTCCCCGTCCGCCGCCACATTTGCTTAAACTGAATTTTTTTTTTTTTTTGCTTGCCCTTACTCAGCTGACAGTCCCAGCAGGTAGCGCCCAACGCTCAGCATTCATCCCTTAAGCACCCCCCAGGCTTTTCAGCACTCCTGTCTGAAACACTGTCCTCCCCGCGCTCAGCAATCCCGCGGACCACGCTCAATGCCACGCCGCTCAATGAAGAAATCCCGTTCGTCAACTTCGTGTGGCATTGAAAAGATTTTTTTTTCCCCCCCTTTAAGAGAATGTCCCTCCAAATTTAGACTCCAGTCAAAAGGATACAGCTATTGAGACGGCAGGAGAATCTATGCCCGGTCTCAATACAGCAACATATGTACATTATTCCGAACATAAAATTCACTTGTCAGAGTGCTTTGAAGTGACACTTATTCCAAGTTCTGTGTAGATTACGCAGACTTCGTTTATATTGTATAACAGCTGCAGCTGAAGCCGGTAATGTGCGAACATATTCTGCCAGGTTGTAAAGTTTGTGAATTGCTTTGATTCACTGGAACAGTGAAAGCCCCCCCCTCACCTGAGTTCAGACAGAATCCCAGGCATTACTTCATCTTGGTTATGGCTGGATGTTTTTACCCATCTTTCATATCTGTTTTTTTTTCTCCATCTCTGTTGCAGCTGGGTATTTTCCCCATTTCTGTTATAGATGGATATTTTCCCCATTTCTGCAATGGCTGGGTATTTTCCCAATCTCTTTTAATGCCTGGGTATTTTCCCTATCTCTGCAATTTATGGATGTTTTCCCCATCTCTCATATCTGGATATTTTCCCCCCATTTCTGTTATAGCTGGATATTTTCCCCTTCTCTGTAATGGCTGGGTATTTTCCCCATCTCTTTTATGCCTGGGTGTTTTCCCCTGCCTCTTCTCCCCAGCCTAGTCAGTGCTTGTTTTGTTGCTGGTCAGAAACCACTTGCCTGCACACATTGTCAGCTCTGAATGGGCAAATGGAGCTGAAGAACTCAACACTGGTTCACTGTGCTTGAGTGCCTTAACATGTGCTCCAGCACAATTGGCAACACCAGGCAGGAGTGGATTACACTTGTTGCAGTGGAACTGATCCACTGCTGGCAGAGTGCACTGTGAGCGAGTGTGGTCCAGACTTCTTTGTGCAGCCTTGTATCTGTCATTACAAGGATGCGTGAGAAATGCTATCATTTGTATTTAGCACAGCATATCTATGGTACATAATACAGATTGGTAAAATTTTTATATGTTTTTTTTATATTACAGCTAGGGGTGGGAGGCATGGCAGTACATCAGGACCTCGAAATGACAAGATGCAAAAACTTCATGCGTGTGGAGAAACGTACTGGGGACTAGCATGATAATATTAAGAGCAAGCTTTGTTTTTTTTAGTGCCTTTAAGACACACCTGAAAACACGTAATATTAACAAATTCAGTCCTAATTCCTAACCCTTTTAATCCTCGTGCTTTAGTCTCTTGCTCAGTAATGGATGGAGTAGGCAAACTTCAGTACTATAATTACATTGAGTCTGGGTCTAAGATTTCACACACCATGTCGAGTCCCAACACATTCCTCTCGGTCCTCTGAGGTCCATGTGGTGCACACCTCAATCTCACTTGTAATCAACAAAAGTGAATTTTTATTTGAGGAAAACAAAACACATTCCTTAATGCGTTTTAATGTCCTTAAGATGTTCAGCTTCACTTCATTTTGACTTGTGGCTTCTGAAGAGCCTGCCTCGCAAATCTGCAATGATCTCCCCATTCATGCAACCAAAGAGAAATTGTAGTATTTTGAGACATTTTATCCTGATGATGCTGAATATCTTGGACTCCGGGTAAGATCTCTAATTGCTGCCCTTATTTCTGGTGTGAGTCTGCCTGTCTTCCACAGCATGGTGTAGCGATATGTTTCTGGCTTTTTCTTTCTTGCAAAGTATCAATCATTGCTGTAATAACTATTCTTGTCAAAGGATGCTACAGTGGAACCGAACTTGTACTGAATAGATTTCTTCCAGTGGAAACCTGATGCAGAATTGCAATTAGTGTGTGTTATTTTGAAGTACAATGTGTGAAAGAAATATATATTTTGTAAAACATACTTTTTTTGGAAAACATGTTATTGCTCTATGCAATTCAGGTAATATAAAAAACATCACATATTCTCATTTGCTTTATACATTTATGTATGTATGCTTGTCTCCTGTTGAATCATCTTCTCGTTATAATTTATCAAGGATATACATACATTTGGAGACCATCGCACATAGTGCACATAGTTATGAATGTAAAGAAAAATTAAACTGATACAAGAGCATGGGGACATAAAAAAGGTCACCATACTTCTGTGCATCATGTTAAAAAGTAACTAAAACAGCTGTGATGATACTGTTTCTGCCTGAAAAAAAATGTTTTGCTAAAGATGGCTTGCTGTCCCAGCGGGTTGTCCAGGTTATTTTGCTTTTTCTGTTCACACCCGGAGGAACACTGAAGAGCAGTGCTGCTAGCGTTCCTGTGTTTCTCATTCTGTTATCAGACTAATAAACAAACATTCAAATTAGAACTCTCTAATTAACTTCATGATCAAACGATAAAAGCTCCCTAATTAGACAGTTCACAAGGAGGAACTACCATGAATATGCAGGTTGTAATTAATATTTTGATGGTTGTTTTTTTTTCTAAGGAGACATTCATATTAATTAGGCAAAACAAGAGACATTAACATTTCAGTGCCGCATTTGTACCTTCATGTTCTTATACATTCAGAGGTTCTGAAAACAGCTCCACTTTCTTACACTCTCTGAAGCATCAGTTGTAATTTAATTTTCAAAGACTCTTGCTTACTTTTTAATCAGACCTACAACAATTAGCACTCTTTAAAGATGTTCTGATAATTTGGGGGGAATAGTTTCCCAAACATTTTGTCAGAAACACTTTTGAACAGTCTGTTCAAAAGTGGATGTGTATTTGGAGAAAGTGTTCTGTTTTAATTACCTGCAAATGAGCCCATTATTGACAGCAGTAGGGGGGACTTAATGTCTTGTGTTAACTGATCTTTGTCAATTTAAACAGACCGATTCCAGCATAGTGCCATGAAATGTGCATCAGTTTCAAGGAGGGCTGACACACCACACTTAAAAGCATTGGTCAACAGAATGTCACTCAACCTGCCGTTCATTAAGTAAAGGCGATACTTTTTTAAAACAATTAGCCACAAGCATCACTGTAATGCCGGTGCTATGTTTAGAGGCCTGCCGTGACGCCGCTCATAATTTGTTATTAATTGTTCAAAAGACATATTTGTTCCTATTCATGGAAATGTCAGTGCCTGTGTATAACACATGCATGTCTACACAACTGATTAACGGTTTTGCCATGTGTCTTTGAGAGAGGTGTGACAGCACCTGCCCCGCCCCTCCCCTCCCGCACGGCCTGTCGCCCGCTCGCTCCAAGCTTAGCGGCGTTCGGGGGTGTCTTACGGGGGGGGTGGGGTGGGGGTGGGATCCTCGCTTCCCGGCGGCCGGCTCGCCGTCGGGGGAAGAAGCTGAGGCCGCTGTCGGAGCAACAGCCTCTCTCCGCCTTGTTTTAACCGGGCCATTCAGCACAGACAATCGGCCGTCTCCTCGCGCCTCCTTTCAGGGCCCTGTCCCGGCCTGCCAGCCTCTGTTCTGCTTTGTGTGTCACTTCGTGTCTGGTTCGGCCCCTTCCAATGGGTTCAGGTGACCAGAAAATGAAGGTTTGCATGAGGGATCCCAGAGGAGGGCCCAGGGAGAAAAGATTAAGATGTAAGCCGGGCCAGATAAGCCGGGGTGGAGGGGTGGGGGGGGGACGGGGAGGGGGGGGCGGGCGCATTGTGCACGAATGGAGTTACATGTATGGAGAGAAGGGCCTGGCCTTTCTTTCACCCGACGACGTGGCTGGTGGGATGCCCGGCCGCCATTGTGCCAGCCGGTCCGAGAGAGGTTGTTTTCATTAATTACACATTAACTATATCTGCTAAGTGGGAGGTAAGGGAGGGATGAAAAAAAAAATGCAGATGTTTCAAGCGTCAGAAACAGGATGAAAAACACTCTTGATCCTGTCAAAGGAACATTTGGTATCAAAGCAGCTTCGTGACCATAGAAAAGGGACGGCCGCCTCGCTTTCTTCTGCCTCTCCTCTCTCGGTGCAGAGTGGCTCGACGGATCCTATCTCCTCATTGTCAGACATCTTCATCTGCAGAAAATAGCCATCCGCTCTCAGCATTATCACTCCCTGTCATTCACTCATCACAGGCAGCCCGCAGCCCAGACCCCGGGACCCAAAGAGGAGACCCAACCCCACCCATCAGCTCCACTCCAAAGGATTGAAAGGGTGAGGAGACATAGAGAGAGTCATGGTCGTAAACCCAGACCAGACTGGTTTACTAGGTACCATTCTCTTCACTACCTTTTTTTCCCAGACCACCACTAGGAGAGGCTTTTATTGCTTTATGACCTAATGCCCCCCCCATCACAACAAGTTTGGAAGCACTTGTAAAGCCGGTGGTTGGGGGGGGGTAGGTCTCATGAGGGGGACAAGGCAGATAAGTTGTCCCTGCCCTCCTGATTGCCCTTGATTTCAGTATTTCAGCCTCCATTCCCACACATAATTCCTCACTGTTCCAGAAGCCTCCATTCCAAACCAATGTTCCAGAAGCCTTCGTTTCCCAACTGTCCAGGTTACCCCTCCACATGCATCTACACAACGTATCTCACAAAGGACTTAAAGCAAGCTTCTTGCAGAGCAGAAACTGCCATTTACAGTGGGGGAAGAAAGATGTTTATAAAGAGGGCGGTACAGGTTTGGTGTGGTAGAGGGATGGTACAGGATTCTTGATATGCACCATAGAGACATCTGCCAATACTATCTATGGAGGTGGCAGTTTCTCATCAGAAATACCAGGAAGACAAACTGGTACAAAGGGCCTCTACGGGGAAACAAGCTGTCACAGACCCCTGCCACCCCCCACCCTCACACTCACCCACTTCCTGAGGTTTGCATCCAGCCTTCTCCTGTCTCCTCAGTGATTAACTGAAAACGTGCATCTCTGAGATGGGATGATTTTACAGTGATATAAATCCCCCTGCCCTCTGTCCTCGTTTTTCTCAGCTCAGCTTCTGGATGTTGGCCCCAGAGGTCACACTTGTGCAAACATCTGAACGTTGGTGGCCCTGCCTTCTCTTTCACTGCCCTGTGTCTATTCTTTTCTCCTCCTCTGTGTTTATCACACTCCTGCACAAGGAGTCTGGTGCGGAGCTCAGTGGGAAGTTTTCAAGCAAACAGCAGCTACGCTAATGGTGATAACAGGCTGAGGCGCAATTGGATGAAAAAGGAAAAGGCCCCTGTGGCAGTGAAAAAAGCAGCAGGGAGACAAAATCACGAAGCCGGGATTCATCACTCACCATTCTTCCCTTCTGCGTTACGTGTCATATAATATTCTGAATGACCGTGATCTGGTGTACTGTTTTGTGGTAGCTCCAGCGCAGTGTGTTTGTTGCGATATAACAGCATAGCTAAGCACAGTTGTGCCATAATTAACACTATATATCCAGTGGTTTCCCTGCACTGCATAATGGGTTACACACTGCTGTGCACCACATTGGTGTGTGTACGTATGTGTGTCTGTGTGTGTCACCTGTCCCATCTTTGCCCACTGTTAATTGTTTGGTTGTTAATTGTTTAAATGTTTAAGAATTAAACGAGTCTTTCAATGTTCAACCTTGTCAGTAATTGAGCTCCTTTCACATCAGCTACACCTAACCAGTTAATTGTCTCCTTGTTACGTGTCAATTTGTAATTTATCATTATATTATAGAGTGAGTTTTTTTCTTTTTTTTCCTTGTGGGGTGGTGGACAATCAGACAAGAGGAACATATGACCCCTGCTTTTTCCCTGTCAATCACTCTGATGCTGACAGCGAGCGAGTGGTATTAGCCAGGATCATGTAGTCATTAGAGTAATGAACCCTCACACGAGAGAGAATCCACCTCTCTCTCTCTCAGCTCCCAGCTTGCTGAACTTCCCCAGGGAGTCCCCGCCCACCCCACCGTGTCGCCTCGTTAGCACTCACTCGTCAATGGCCATTAGCCCGTCAGGTAGAGCTCGCAGAGGTGGGAGGGGGGGCGGGGACCGCGTTAAACTAATACTTATCCAATTAAAAGCTCAAGTCAGACAGGAGCCAGGCTCACCCACCTCCGCTGCTTTATGGAGAGTCTTACTCAGCACGAGCAGTGTTTGAAGAGTACTCAAGAAAGCTGATGTAGATTCGAACAAAGAACAATCTGCACTACAAATAGGACAGATTTTAGTCAGAAACTATATCTAGTAGTAAAGAAATGTAATGAGGAAAAATAAGCATTCATGTAGTTATGCATAGCGTAAATTTTGACAGTCCATCATTTGCTCTCTCAGATCTCATTCATAGGATGTGGTATTTGACTGATATGTATTTACATGAATTCAATTGCTTTTTATCAGAGGATAAGACCAATGTCAGACCAATGCAAAAAGTTTACTGTTTTCAATGTTTAAACAGGCGTATGTATCCTAACGAATACCTTTTATTATACTTCATTTTAAAACCATTCTTTAGTATTCCCAGCCAACCTGATAATATTTCGTTGAGTGTGAATCCATGTTGCCCAGAGACAACATTTTAAAGCCACTGACAAGTGCTCACACTTAAATGCACTCTGACGCCCCTGCTCTTTCACAGAAGGTGCAAATAAATAAACAAATAAATAAACGCGCACATGAATAAGTACTAAAGGAAAGCCGAACGAGCCCTGCCAATTCATTGCCGGGCCCATGTCGTCTGAATTTTTCCCACACATGAATGACTAATAGGGCCCTAATAGGGACTGCAGCGATTTGGGGCATTAGACGCATCATTTGTCGCCAGCTCTTGTCAAAGCAAAATCGTCCCTTTTTTGTGCAAGGAAAATGTTTCAAAGAAATGAATCATTTGCATATATAAATGGATCCCTCAGAGAGCTGCGGAGATGCTGCTGGTTGGGGGGGGGACCCCAGTTAGCAGTTAGCGCGTGCTGTCCCTGTGTCAGAGTAGAGGCAGAGAAGGGGTTGTCCTGTATTCCTCCTCACTCTCTGGGCACCTATTTGTGCTGCTCCGCCCTCTTAGCAGAGAGGATGTTCTGTGTGTTTCAGTCTGTCAGTACAGAGCCAGTGCTGTGTGTTTCTGCCTCTCAGTAGAGCCCAGTGCTCTGTGTTTGAGTTTCTCAGTGGAGTCTGCTGTGGGTTTCTGTCTCTCAGTGGAGTCAGTGCTGTGTGTTTGAGTCTCTCAGTACAGAGCCAGTGTTGTTTCTCTCTCTCAGTACAGAGCCAGTGTTGTGCATGTCTGCCTCTCAGTAGAGCCCAGTGCTGTGTGTTTGAGTCTCTCAGGACCGTGTATTTGTGCTCCTATTGGCCCTGCATCTGTTTAGTCAGCGCATCGGCTAATGGGGAAAGTTAATTGTGTTGGTTGTAAAGCCACCTGTCACACAAGCCTCATTTCCATACTAATGGGGTGAGAGTGACACAGACAGCATGCCTCACGCACACACAAACACACACGCACACACGCATAGGGATACTCTCACACACAAGCATGCACGCACACACACATACACACACACAGATACTTACACACACATGCGCACACGCGCACACACAAACACACTTGCAAAGGGATGCTAACACACACACACACATACTAAAAGTACCCTATCAGCCATGAAGGGTTAATACTGGGAAGCCTCAGTAATTTAGAATTCTTAATGAAACTGTAGCAAATATTTGTTCCATGGCTTTTCAGTTTAACTGAATTGACTTGATAAAATGAAAGATCTGGTTTGTCCTCCTTCATCTGGGTACTGCAAAAATAGCTTAGTCTCCTTCTTTTTTAATGATTTTAATGGCTGGACAAATCAGCAGCCACAACTGGGCTCCAAACACATCACCGGCCCAGGAAGTAACAGTGTGCATGTTGCACAATATCTCAATGCCTGGAGTTAATTGCTGTTACTGTCTAGCACACAGAACTAGAACTTTGTGCATTGTTCAGCAAATGATTGCATTACGAGTAAATCTGTGTTGGATCTGAATGGTACCCTTTACTGTGCCATGTATAATGGCTTACTTTGTCTTCTCGGTCTTACCAGACGACCGCTTATCCTTCAGCAGTGATGTGTCCCCCTCCCCGTCTCTCGTAACCCCGGTCTGCTCAGCGGCCACCGTGTGACCTTTGGACAGATGCGCTCAAATGGATCAGCTGGATTAGCGACCCGGGTCATTAACAGACTGACACTGGAAACAGCCTGGCATCCAGCGTTCACATTGCCACAATGTCAGCACTGCGCCGGGCGACCCTTATGGTTCGTGTTAGATGACAGGACATGCAGCAAATGGAAGGAGAACTGAAGTGGATGGTCCATCACTGAACCCGGAAACGAAAGGAGAATGAAGGGGTAAACCTCAGTCAGCTGGAGGCTACAGCATCCATTTCAGAGGGAACCTGATCAGCAGGTACACCTGGACACCTATGACCTGAGCTTAGCCACACCCACGTGCTCACTCCTCTGCACTCACAGAGCAGGTCCACACTAAGGCTCAAGCTGCAAGAAGAAAAAAAAAAAAAAAAAAAAAACTCAGGTGGTCTAATACAGTGATTTAAAAAGCCACGCGCGTGCGACGTGCGTTTTATAAAGTTTTTCCCGAGATGTATTCAAAATGCTAATAAGCCCTTTATTATGTGCTCTATCAAATGCAAATGATTTGTTTTACTGCTGAAAAAGTTAGGCTGACACCCACATTAGCATATCTTATGCCTTCCTCCTTTGCATGCGGCAGTCAAACCATTGCGGTGTGTGCTTACTTTATCTGCGCAATAAATTACATTAACAGTCGAATTAGATAAACAAGTGAAAATGATGCCGCCATTAAGACCTCAGGATCGGGTTCTCGGGGTAATTGAAGGTGTCTGGTTTTAGCAGCATATGGTGCATGAAATCCCTCAAATCAACACAATCCCCACACTATCTGGAGGTGTCAGGAGCAGTAGGATGGGTATTTAAACTGTTTCATAAATAAACCTTTTTACGATTCAAAACAATACTGCTAAAACCTCCCCACAACTGCCGGCTGCGGTGCTCTAATGAGGGAAGGGATCTGCCGCACGGTGAACGCATTTGCTGAAGGGAGAAGCAGGTGCGTCTTAGACTTTGCCTAATGTCCCATGGACTTCTTCCACTTTCCTGAAGTTTCTTTGTCGTTTGAAAAGGCTGGAGCACAGTTCTGATCATACAGGATATCACGTCTTCCTCTGAACTGGACCGGACTGAACAGAGAGCTGGAGGGTGACCATGGTCACGGTAGACGGGAGCACACAGCAAGTCCGGTGTCTAACTTCCACCATCATGTGGCGCTTCCAAAATTCTCATGGACAGTGCTGGGCACAGGAGAAAATTTAAAATAACTCAGTATTAATATTAGTATCTCCAAACAGTATCAGTATCAGTATTAATATCAGTGTAACCACATACACTTAAATTATGTTCTCCTTTTTGATAGTTTAATACATTTCTTAACATTTACATTTATTCATTTGGCAGACACTTTTATCCAAAGCAGCTTACAAGTGAGGCAGAGTACAACACAAGGAGGAGTGACAAGATGTGAAGTGAATTTGATTGTGCTTTTTATATCATGATCACCACTGACCAACAAATGATACCTCTTTTGCTCTGCTTTCCTGTTGTAAAGGCCATACCATTTGACAGAAGAGTCTGAATTGAAGGCATTAGTGGAGGTTTCACTAATAATGCCGTGATTCTCATTCACTGATTGCCAGTAAAATCCATCTAATCTGATGTAAGTGGTATATTAAATTGAATATGTTCTGCTGACATGCAATGTTTGGCATCCAGCAATATGGATGCGGAGGGACATCTGGTGATTTTCCAGATGTATACGCATTAACGGTTTTCTCTAAGCTCAATTTCAGACTGCCACGAAAGGCTTCAGGGAGACTGGGGAGCAGCACTGTTTGGCTCCTGTTTCTGTTTGGCGGTTCCTCCAAGTAATGATCTAGGATCAGCAAATACAATCCTAACCCAAACCCCAACTAATACATGCAAACAGCAGAACCCAGTATGGGTCCATGCATATCTTTTCAACATCTCCAATTACATTCTTGTAGACAGACTGCCCAACATACCCAATGCTGGCTTCCTCCTGGAACACAACCACATTTGACCGTTCCGCCTTCCTCGCAGAACACAACCGCACTCGACCGTCCCCGGCCCCCTCCCAGAACACAACCGCACTCGACCGTCCCCGGCCCCCTCCCAGAACACAACCGCACTCAACCGTCCCCGGCCCCCTCCCAGAACACAACCACACACTTCCTGCCAGTGCTAAATGGTCCCCAGGCGGACGGCAGGCTGGGCCGCAGCCCGCGGGCGACAGAAGGAGAGAGGACTGGGGCATATGGCCGCGGTGCGGCCCCCCGCCGCACGGCCACCCCTCTCTGACAGGCCGGCGCAGATTGCGGGGCTGCCCCCTCTCCCTCCCCATCTGCACCTAAAGACCCGCATGCCCCAACAATGAGGGGACCATGTCACCGCCGGCACAGAAGCAGAGGGGCTGGGGGGGGAGACACATTAACAAGCAATAATCTCAACCGCCTTATCCATAATGCATTGTCTGGGCCAATTTACATGGTGTTGAACCCTTTGGGAATAGAGGCTCATCCATCACATTACTTTATTAGCCCGTTCTCTCTCTCTCTCCCTGCTCTCTCCTCCACTCTTTTTTTCCCCTTAGCCTGTTTGTTACCCAGGATTGTTGTGCAAAGCACAACTGGCCCCATAAAAAACTCCAAACAGCTTAATTGCTGGGTTGTAAAAATTTGCATGTTTGTGACGCCAGGGCGGGCGGGGGTGGCGGTTGGGGAATTGGGCGGGTTTCTCGTTTGTGGAAAGGAAGGAGGAGGAGGTTGGAGGTGGCAGTCTGAAATTCTGTGAAATGCTGCAAGGCCCTCATCAAACACACTTCCACTGTTGTCCCCCTGAATGTATTCCCACCCGAATCGCACAGCGCCGCACCAATTATGGGTTTGGAATCTGTTGGGGGTCACACACAGTCTTGTCACCATGAATTTCCACAACTTGCCCTGACTACTGAATAGTTTGATTACCAGAGCAGACAAAAGGACAAAACATCAGCTAATGGCCTGCTATCAAATCCGTCCCAGCTCTGTCACAATCACTTTTTAACATGCTGAGGTAATAATGAAAGAATACCTCAATAATAATAATAATAGGGATTATTTAATAATAGGGATTACAAAAGGCTATGATTGTTTTTGTTGTTTAACCTGAAACTGTACATGCAAAATGGGTTTTCAGGGCAGGTGGGGGGTATATTGAATGAAATTATTAGAATACACTTTTGATAAAAGTTCACGGTTGTAAAAAGACCCCTTCAAATGAAACAACAAGCTTGTCAGTTAAACAGAACAGAAGAGTCTGTAAGACAAGAACCCTACACTGAGAAATGCTTCCTGTGAGCAAAGGTACACATCATCTGAGGATCGACAAAAGAACATTCTGGAAAGATGACAGACACAGTCCTCCATGCTCTGACAGCATATCAAAGCCTTTCTCTCAAGTTAACATTTGAATCAACTTCCTTTCCTCAGAAGTGTTCCACTGTGGCTGGTGCTTATCAAGTCTTCTAATCAAAGTACATCTTATGGAATAAAAAAAAAATACCTTCATGAATCAGTGGCTTTAAACAGTATGCCACCTCACCTATTAATCACATTGGTCATTAGCAGCATATTTTCATTGATTTGTTTATTGTCCAGCAATAAAAGGATAAAGTATTGACATATACATAAATATTAATATTGATTTTTTTGCAGTAGACAATTGAAAACATTCTGCCTGATTATCCTCACATTAATTTGAAAAAATAATAGATTGGGTTGAAGTCAATTCACATACCAATGAAAATACATTTGAAACACATCCTGAGAAATGTTATCAGCTGTTTTAAAGGCATAACATGCTTTCTGTTTTTATATGTTTCATGCGACTGTTAACTGGAAAGTTTTTCATGTGGCTGATTTTTGAATTGATTAAGAATGCTATTTTTTTTATATTTTTACATCATACAAACCCATGATGAATCAGATGATGAATTTTTTTTAATTTTACAGACCCATTCTCAGTGACATTCACACCTTATGCATTCCACCAATATTATGAGCATCATCCCGTATTTTCATATCATAATAAATTTAGGAGTTTAGGGATATTAAAAATGATCATTGTTCAAATTGGCAGAAGAATCCATCTTGTGCCTCTCCGTTTTCAGTGATCATTTTAAACAAGCTTCTTAGTGAAATAATGGAGTGTGTTGTAAGGTTACATCATGTCATCTGTAATGCATATCTCCAGCTGATTACAGTTCTCATGAATCACTACCCTAAGCCACGCCAAGAAAGTGGCCCCTTCCGTAAGTAAGGCTATCCCTCTGGTCCCGTCACAAGTTATTAACTGTATTGCACATAATTACTGCTAATAAAAGGGATGGATTGTGTGTAAAACAAGCCGCCGCCGGAGAGAGAGGGGAGGAAAAAAGGAGATCAACAAGTCCCTAAACCCATCAAAGCAGCGGTTTGTTTAATTGGTGGTGAATCAACTGAGACGGCAAAGACGCTAACCGTCCCCGCTAACTCACTCCTTCATCCGCCACCCATCCGGAGGATCTAAACGGCACATAAAAAAAAAAAAAGCCAGAGTAAGAGGATTATAACTGCAATCATATATGTGTGGATTTAACATGCACGACATACTGTACCATTAGTTACACAAATAAGTAATAATTTGCTAATGACAACATTATGTTGAGTCAGTTTAGGGGCAATTAAAGTGAGTGATATTTACATATGCCTAATGAATCACAGAGCATGGCAGCTTGAGCGGCTCTAATGAATATTCATGCAGGCATTCTCGACCGGTGCTGCAGTTTATAAACTGAATTATGGTTGATTTGCCCTTTTAAAGACGGAGCTTGGGCGTATCTCCTCCAAGCAGGGAATGAACAATAAAGCCTGATTATAAAAAATGTTTTAGTGGTGAGCTGACGGTGGGGCTGATCGCGGGGCTGATTTTTATAGACTCCCCGAGTTTTCATAAAGAACGCGGCGCTGGATTTTTTTGTGAAGAGAGAGGGACCGATCAGATCGCCCTGGCGCTGTACCGCCTCGCTGGGAGCAGCTTCTCCACAGTGACGTCTAGTTTAACTGCTGATGTATAGCCTTTACCACAGTTTAACCGCTCAACTGCTGGTTTGTCAGGCATCAAGAACACCATGCGGTTCTGATCTCTTTGCTCCAGTTTGTTAGGCTTAGTACGTAATGGGCAGGACATCGATCGAGGACACTGCAAAAGAGGGCATGTTGTTTTCATCTTTTATTCAGGTTCAAAATCAAAACGTTTTAACCATGTCGGCATGAGCTCAGTCGGTGTCCAGTATAAGCCTCTGAGGTCAGGCTGTGACCCCTGTTGAAAGATTATTTAAATTGTCCTTAGGATGTAAATGCAAGCATCTTACAGCAATTCCCAAAGTGGGTTGTTAAACTGTGATACCAGCATCTACCTTTGTGTATAATAGCCAGTAATGCTCTCTGTGACAGCCATGACACATCTGTGACACTGCCTCCTGTCTCTGGCCCCTGGGAGTCCTGTCTCGGTTCCAACCTGTGAGCTGTGCCCTGGTCAGGATCTGCTCTTCTCACCCTCAGTGGGAAACAGACAGTGCGGAGAATCTGAGCGTTCATCCAAGCTGTGCAACCGAAACAGGTCTTATTACTCACAGGGCGAATGTGTTACTCTGCCACTAAAGCAGGGAGACTGAAAGATCCGTAAAAACGTCCCTGTCATATCCAGCCTCGGAAGCAGAAGATAAATGTTTTTGGGGGGGTCTTAAAAATGCTTTAAACTCTTTGACAGATGTTCAAAAATACAGTTCAAGGCATTTTTTATGACAACTGGAAATTTAACTTTACTCAGACAAACCAAAGACCGCAGCCTTCAGCTGTTGTGCATTGCATAATGGCATAACATACTGCCCAGCTGAGACCATGTGCACAGTCCTCAAAAACAGCAGAGCTTTATTCTTTTTCATGGCAATATAAAATACTGGCATTTGATGGGAACATAAAACACTGTGTCAATCATTAAACATAAAAACAATGCTGTATGGCCACAAGAAGTAGGCTCAGACTTAAAATTATACCATGTGACTGGGGTTCTCATTTGAAAATACATTCTGGCAGTTAGTCCCTCTTTAAGAGCTCTTTTTCTCCCTGTTTTTGACTGGCAAGTTAGTTTTTTTATGAGTGGAACCTGTTGTTTTGACATAACTTGCTTCGTAACAGGCATCAGCTTAGAACTGTACAGACTGTATGGACACACCATGTTCAGCACCTGTGTCCTGTCCATCTGTCTAGATCAGATGCAAAGATCAGCTCTCCCTGCATGCGACGAGTAACCGTGCTCACCAGATGTGTTCTTTGCAAAGGGAGTCCTCACTATCTCCCCGGCTGATGTAACACCAAGCAACTTGGAAGGAGCTACAGCACTTGCATGTGATGTCTTTGCACCCAACTTTACAGTTACATGTTGCAATTCACAAGCAATTCAAATACTTCAAATTTAAATTGCACTCAGTGTCCTATAACCTTTAAATCTTGCATGTAATTTCATTTGATATTGCATCCATTAATTCTAAACTCGTTATATGGTATTCATTTTTTAAAAATAATTTATTCTTTGACAATTCCATTAGGCTACTATAATTTTCACAAATATACTGGCATTTGGATCACTGAAAAACATTTACTGCTCTGTAAAACTTCTCATGACATGTTTTTATCACATGTAGTTGCCATCTAGCTACAGTTTCTAATCCGTATTGTATAGTTTGTATTCATATAGTTTGCCTGTTATCTAGTATAGATAAGTGTGCATGTGTGTCACAATGTGGTCTGAGAAGTTTGAGAAGATGTGTGTAGCCAGAGGCTCAGACTGCAATTTCGCCAGCTAATTATCAACCAGTGACTTGTTTAAATGGTTCACAAAGTCTTTAAACAAGCTAATATTCTGTTTTTTTTAATATATTTTAAAAATTAATTTATGTATATCTTTTATATGAATACATTGCTGAAGACTCTTTCTTATAATTCCTGTCATTTAATTTTGGCTGTAATGATGTAATGACCTTTGCTGGTCTCTACTTACATTAATCAAATATTTAGTCTAAAAAAGCATACAAATTCCGGAGAGATCTCGGACAATCGTTACAATCATTACAATCGTTTTGTTTTCCCTCAGTATGTCAGCAAGTGTAAAGGCTGAGAAAACGTGGAAGGAGCTGTGATTTGCCTTGCCTACATGCTGGTCGTGTTCCATAACGTCCAGAACAAACAAGTGCTCCTTGTCTCTCTCAAGGCTTAATGTACACCAGAAAACTTGTCTGTACGGCTTCCTCGTTAATGACATGCTAGCTCATACAGATAATTAAGGTTTGTGTTTTGTGTTTGTTAAAACTGAACTTTTCTCTAAAAAAAACATCCCAGAATTACTTAAAGTGTATATGGCATGTTATAATTCAACAAATAACATTTGAGTATTTTAGCAAAATTGCAATAATTGAGTGTGGCCTGTCAATTAACCAAAGAATGATACACTGAAAGTGAAGATTTTACTCACAGATCTCATATATTCCTTCAATTAAAAGTCATTTAAGCGTATCAAATACTAATTGAAACTACCCATAGAGATTAAAATGTTATCATATTACGTCACTGTGTCATGGGTGCAGTGATTAAACATCTTTGGTTTTTATTTGTCATGGTAGATGTTGCACCACGATGGAAAAGCATATTGTCAAGCAAAATATGCCATGCACAACATTGAAATTTTACTTTTTTTGATGTTTTACTGTGATCAGTATATATTTTCTGAATAATCAGGTAATATGCACTGACCCCTCAAGCTTTGCCCGTTCTCTGGACCCATTTGTTAAAAAAGCATGCCACTGGTAGAGCATCTACTATCTTGGAATAATGGGGTATCTTTGCTAAAAGTTTTGCACAACCCCAATGGACTACATTTCCCATCTGCCCCCCTCACCTCAGCTCTGTACCATAGCTTAGCGTGGTCTTCATGATCTCACCACAGGTGATAATCTTACTTTCAGGGGCCTTTCATTTAATCCCAAGGGACTCCCACTAGGTTAGTCATTGGTGCTGTCATCAGGATAGAGTGCGCTAGTAATGTATGTGTCAGCATTGACTTTAACTACAGCCTGGTGATCACAGACTGACCCTTGCTACAGCCTGGTTATCACAGACTGACTAACTACAGCCTGGTTATCACAGACTGACTCTAACTCCAGCCTGGTGATTGCTGAGCGGCAGCGGATGACACGGCAGGAAGTGAAACAACATCAGATCCTCTTACCTCCAAACTCTGTGCGTTCCGCTGTGCGCCACTGCAGCCAACGCTGCCAAGCACTGGCACTTTTATTGAGATGATCAACCTCCGTCTGTCTTCTGCACCTAAATAGAGCCAATATAACAGTAAAAAATATGCAGCACTTCTGTTTTTATGCACACATATTTGGAGAGAACACAGCTTTTCGCAGTGTTACGAGCCACACCATGGATTGATGGGGTGAGTCTGCCCCCATGTGTTACAAGACTGAAACCGCACCCATAAGCACCAACAGTGGATCTTTCAACAGCAAGAAGCAGTTGAAAGGGGGAAAAAGAACTGCCAAAGTAAGTTTAACGGCATACTGTACGTTACTGTATCTCCTGATCTGATGGAACGACACAGGATGACCCACTGTGCCCATTTCACCCAAAGCTACAGCCAATTACATTTGAAAGCTTCATTCCTACACAAGTACTTGCTATACTGGCACAGTGCGATAATATCAGTTGAATGTAAGCTCTCAATTAATGCTGCCAAGCTCTATGTACTTGTATTTGCACAAAACCTCATAGTGCACCCCAATCACACACACAGAGATGTGTCAGTGTCTGGTTCAGAGTAACTTTTTTTTTTTTTATGGAGCAAACGCCTCAAAATGTTGCCTTTTCATAACAACAGCAGAATCCAAACATCTTTGTTACTATGGTTACAGCTTCCTTCTCAATGTACCAGCCCAATTCACTAAGCTCCCAAGCAGGTGATTTTGCTTAAAATTTTGTAGCAAACTACAAAATAAAATAATTTTGTAGTTTGCTACAAAAAGTGCGCCGCTTACACATTCATTAGTGCTGAACTCTCCCAGGGTGACCCATCCACACTTTGGGCTGTGCTGTACATTTCTTAGGCCAGGATTATGTACAAGCTGGTGCTACTGGGATGGGAAAGCAGAAGGCCACTACACATGCACATAGCACTGAAGCTCTGTTCTGAACACTGCAACTTACAGACACTGCTTATCAAGCATCTGCTTATTCTATATATTAATCAATGTGTAAAACATAATCTCCATTACCATTATTATAAGGTAAGTGTCCAAAGCGTAAAATACCATTACCTTAGCACTACATAAGTTTTTCATACATATCTCCAAAGATGGCCACCTTTTCCCATATCCTGGCACAGTTCCTTTGTTGTCGTAATCTGTTTTCAGGCCAGGTGTTATGTCACTGGGTAATTTTGCAGCCACGGTGATCTCAACCTCTCTGACCGGTAAACAGATCAGTGCATGGATCTCTGGGCCACTCTGGTAGCATGGATTTTGGCGTAACGATTTCTCCCTACTGTGGGAACACAACAGCGCTAACATTTCATGAGCAGTTTGCATTTCCAAGAATCAAGGAAACTGTCAATCTGTACCTCTGCCAACCACAATTCTGTGCTGATCCCAAGTCAGTATTGCTAGTGTTGGCAGCTATCCAAAGTGGAGTTTGCCACACTGGCTCTTTGGCAGGTTTAGTTTGTTACTTGCTTCTTGAATGTGGATGTGTGAGCTGGTAACTTTGACAGTGATGTTTCTTGTCTCCTGGCAAGTTTTTCCTGACATAACTGATTCTCTTTACTCACTACATCACTGAAAAAAAAATCCCTTAGACAATGGCAACATCTTGCCATTGACATCATATATGCATCCTAAATCGCCGCTTTCAGATTACTGTATGTCATTTTAAGGAGTGTTTTCTCCCTTCCATGGAAAACAGTTGCAGTCTGAGCCGGTCAGAGCATGCCCTGCAGGAAGTACCTGACGTAACAGTGGAGTAATAGATTTGCATATGCCATGAACAAGTCTGAATCTGTGTGTATTTACAACGCCAGGAGTGCCGCCAAGCCCATCATCATTAGCATTCTGCATCAGTATCAGCGTCAGAGGCCTTGATCAGAACCATTGCTGTGATGTCACTGGCCTCAAAATCAGAACTAGCACGCACAGTATGACGCTACATACGACTCGGGAATTGGCCCCAGTTTCCTCTAAAATAAAATACCACTTCCCTTCCTTTAAATTTACGTACGGAATATCAGGTGAGGTGATTTGCTATCCAGATAATTTCTTCGGTTATACTACCAAGGGAAAAAAGGAGCATCGAACACCCTCAGGTAACACAGCCCGGAGAACCAACACAGCCCTTTCATTGTCAGAAGCAATTTTCCTCTTGTAGCGTTGGGAGGAGATTATACCACCGGGGGGCGCTGCTGACAAACTGCACACGTTTTCTCCGAAAGGTATGGTGACGCATATAATCGCAAATAAAGTGATCTTACCTACCAACTGAAACGTGCAGCCGAAAGATTAGCAATTCGTCCCCTGGCGGTGATTCACATGTAATCATCGCAATTATTTGATACTGGAAGTTAGTCATAGTACCGATTTGTGAGTTTGCTATTCTCATTTGCATGCGAGTTTCAATTATTTGGTTACAGTGGGCATCAACATAAACGTGCTCGTACACAAAGCCCGGGCGTGTAGTCTGACTGTTCCTTCTCATTATAAAAACCTGGAATTTCATTTAAATTCGCTGCTGACCAAGGAGAGAAACGGAATTGTTTTCCTAATGGTTTGTTCATTCCAAAAAAAATCCTAACTCCTGTTCCTTGTGTTCCAGGCAGCTAAGTTCCTAATGGGTTATAGTCAAGGCCAATGATTACAGTCAATGCCCCTTTTCGTAACATTGTCACCATGTAATATTTTTGTATATATGTTGAGTTGACATACGCGTGTTGGAAAATACATGAAAGCACAAAATTTCTATGGAAGATAAACCCACACTTTATATTGTTGAAACTTACTTCAGCCTGACTTATAGATTCAGAGCCATAATGACGTATTACATTACACCGGGTGGACGCTCCACTACCCGACATACAGCATTTATGAGGAAAACTAAGCTACATTATTGGCATTTAGCAGACGCTCTTACCCAGAGGGACTTACATCAGTTACAATATTATCCATTTATACAGCGGGATATTTACTGAGGGAGTTTGGGATTAAGTACCTTGCCCAAGGGTACAACAGCAGTGCCCAAGCAGGGAATGGAACCAGCAAACTTTTGGTCACAAGTCCTGCTCCTTCAAGACTATGCTACACTGCCGCCCCAGCTAAGGTACAGTAGTTAGCTATTGCCAATTCTGCCTCACAGGTAACCTCTCTCATTGCACACTGTGGCTCGACAGCTGCATTTTATACTTTGACACGTCCAGCTCACAAGCAGGATGAAGAACACTGCTACCTAATTGTGGAAACAACACATTTTTAAACCATGCCAAGAACACTGAATATTTTTATTACCTGACTAGCTAACAGTTGTTGTTGTTGTTGTTGTTAGTTAGTAGGCTACATTCATGCCTCGCTAGCTAACATTATACATTAACTTTCCTCCCCTGATCTATTCCGTATAGCCTAACAGAGAGGAATCCATTTGGTCTGTCGGGCCAAAAATGGGGACCATTAAAAAGTAACGTTAGATGCAGCTACCTCGGACAAAGCAAAATGGAAACCTGGTCGTCTAACGGCGCTTGACGTGTAGCAGGACTTACCTTCTCAATCGCTACGTTGTCTGCAGTTGGTACTGTAGGCCTACTACTGCACAGCCTGTTGCAGCTGTGTGTTGCCTACGGCGACAGATGCCCCTCTATTGCGTTTACTAGCTAAAGCAGCTAATCTGGACAGCTAACCCCAGCTACTCTCAGATTTTCTGTGCACTTTTTTGCAGACTTGCTAGTCAGCTCCCTCTTTGCCTTTGACGGCATTTTAACCACCGAGCTTAGTATCTAACACGGAGAGATATCTGTTCATGTTTCTGTGTAGCTGTAATGATGTTGCTACCTTTACTGTTTGGCGTTTATATCATCACAGATGAGCGTCTGCTGTCTTTTGGAGGGTTTGTTGCAACTTACAACTACTGCTTTGGGTCACAATGATGTCACACTGATGTCATTTGATCACTCTGAGTTTAAAGTTTTAGTCCTTGGAGCTAAAAAAAAAAAAACCTCAAAGCAGCATTTTAAATAATGTTCTTCACTCTGTGGTATTGGAAATTCATTTCCGTTTTTGATGCAGTCCTAGGAAAATTCTGTTTGTTTTTGTTTTTTGTTTCCGTTCCTGTTCCCTGACCCAGTTCATTTCCCTTTTGTTAACCATTACCAAAGAGAGAATGAACATGGCAAATGTCCTCATTGAGTCTGTGGAAGCCATGAAACTTAGAAACTTTTTGCAAAGGACAAAAAAAAAAAATCTTAAGAGCTACCGTACCTTCCTCCCCTACCTAGATTAACCGCAAACTTGAAAGATCAGAAACACTCTGCTCTTGTCTCCATCGCAGTTTCTGTTGTAAATGTTCAAGAGGCAGCAAACACACAGAGGGGAAGCCCCAGAGATATAAATATTTTTTGCTAAAAAGAGCAAAGCTGCAGCGGTAAATAGCTCTCTCTCTCTCTCTCTGGATTAGCTTTATCACAGGAGAAACATTTGTTCTGAAGAAAAGAGCAAAGAAGCTTTAACACCTGCCTATATCTCCTCCTCTGTGTCTTCTGGTTGCTTTGATTATTAGCGGTGTTAGACAGTAATCTTGGGTATAAAGGGAAAGATTGAATACCTTACATTGACAATAAATGTCTGTATTCACCAACAGCCATGTACCCACTACCCAGCAAACATTCACAAGGCCTTGTACCACAACCAATCACACATACTTAGTCCCAACCTATGCTTATGATAAAAGTAACCCACAAACATGAATAGTATTCAAGAAGCACAAAAGGATTGCTTTTGTCAGTCTTAAAATGTCCATACAATACAACAAATGTAATCCTAAAAACATGGCAGATGCAGAAACAGATGAGAAAACAAAAGGATATTCTGATGCATACCTGAGGCCTTGGTGAACAATCCAGCAGCTGTCCAAAAACTAGGCCGCAGCAATCTAAATGTCAATACAAAGTTAATAAATAAGCTCTTGCTGACTTGACAAAACAATTAGGTCATAACATGAAACATTCCCCTAGTTTCCTAGCCTCACATCCTATGGATACAACTATGCATTTCTCTTTGTTCTCCCGCCATCTTCTAGAGACTTTTTCCTCGTCTCTTACATGGGCGTGTCTTTGGGGCGTGGCCAAGAAGGTAAACTCTGCAGGTCTCAAGGGGTCAACCTAAGATGATGGAACCTCCATATTTTGCATGCTACAGCTTTTCAGAGAAGCATGTGCTGCCATTCTGCCCCCTTTCCTTAAAAAAAATTTTGACAGAGCTGTTTCTAAACAACTGTAAAGGGCACTAAACAGACATCCCTTCTTTCTGTGGCTGATCCCTCCCTGTCTGTGACTGATCCCTCCACACTGCCTTGATCAATCTGAGGCCTTTAACAATGTGGATTATCAGTTCCTCCTGCCCATAGTCACTGTGATGTTGATCTCAGGTGCTGCCCTGTTCTGGTTCCTCTCCTAACTGGCAGGTTGTGTATTTAAGGTTTCCTGCAGTGGAGTTTGTCTGTGGTCTGCAGCCTTGCAACACAGGTGTACCCCAAGATTTAGACCTTAGTACTTTACCCTTTTCTGTCTAAAGCAGATCATTGGGGCCTCCCACTGGCTCTTCTACCAGTCTTGTGCAGATCATTCTTTCTTTCACATCTATGCTTCTGGTTCACAGCTCTCCTTGATAAGAAGTGCCTTAGAGATATCTCCTGGTGGATTTTGCAGAAACACTCTAAAAGTCATCACTAGTCCTGGACCTCACTGGAGAACACCACCCTGTCATCTGTCTAGACCACCAGGAACCATAGAGCTAAAGGGCAGTGCACATAGATTCTCCCAGATCATAGAGACACTGACCCTCTGTCAATAAGAATCGACCTATCTGTCACCACTTATTCCGCACAGATATGTTGTGTTGCTGTCCCACCTGCACTACTGCAACTCTGGCCTCCCTGTTAGTGCTACCCCATGACCTGAGCCCTCACTGAACTCTGCAGCACTGTAGCATGATTGGTTCTCTATGGCCCCCCTGGCCTCAAGCAGCTCCTCCGTGGATATGTCTCCAGTGGTTGCCAGTATCTGTATCTGCTTCAGAAGTCTGGTTGTGGCATATTGGGCCCTCAACCAGTTAGTTACCTGCAGTCTCTCATCACCCCGCTCAGACCACCTGGTGCTCTGCTCTCCTCCATCACTGGCTGTCTGCCCCCACCCCTCCAAACACACACACACACACACACACACACACACACACACACATACACAATAACAAATCTTGAGCCCCTGTAGTGGGTCTTCCTCTTAGACCAGTCAAGATAACATAGTCACTCACTGTCTTCTGCTGCCTTCAGAAGAGTGATCCCTTCCAACTCCATTTTACAACGCAAACTAGTCATTATCGATTGTGACTTGTGTTTCAGTGCTTACACTAAGGGATTGTGGATGTTAGCTGAATAAGATGATTTGGTTTCCCAGTTGTATGGGACAGGCTGCTTTATGCTGCACTACACATTATACAAGTGAATAGATGAATTATTTAATGACTGTATTCATGTATTAATGTAATAATAATTGTAGAATGTGTGTGGTTGATGTCTCGGTTGCACTGAGATTAGATTGCATTCTCTGCATTTTGATAGGCCTTAAACAACAACAAAAAACCCCTGACAATGTTTGTTTTGAAAGACCAATGACCTATCAGAGCTTGCGTTTCCTATTTGCCTTAATCTTTCAATGTTTACACCAACTGTGCACCTCTAGATCTGGAACACCAACGGAAATGAAAAATACTGACAAAGATAATATTCAGAGCTGAGAAAACTCCCAGTCAGTCAGTGCACTAGGTCAAGTTTGGTAAAAAGGCCTGTTTCCAGGAAATCCCTTGGTGAAGAACCTTACTGTGCCTTTATCAATCTGACATCCGCATTTGGTGTTTGACAGGTGTGGTTGTTGTTTAGGTTTCTCATTGATTTCATTTCTCTTCTGCAATTTCCCCTCACTTCCCAAACACAAAAACGGACTAAACTTCATATACAGTTGACACATAACACATAACACAGGATACAGGACAGAGGACTGCTGTACCATGAAACATGCCAAGTCTACTTGCATTAAGCTCAAATCAAAAAAAAACATAGACTTACAGCTTAATGTAGAATGAGACTCTGTTCACTGCAGGCTTCTGTATGCATACATATCTAATTTCCTGGCAGATCAGAGCTATGTCACATGTGATGTCCATGGAATATAAAAATTGTTCTGGTTATTTTCACAATCAAATCTGTACCACCCTTAATATCCTGGGTATTCCACTTTCAGGGGGCTTTACAAAAAGAGAAGTGACATTTGGAGGATGTCCTGGGGTAGAGTGGCATTCTCAGTGTGGCCAGAAAGGAAAGGCCTGATTATGATGACACAGAAACTGCAGGAATGACCTGATCATGCTCAGGAAAGGTAAAGGATGGCAGGGCTCTAAGAAGGAAACATTTTACGAATTCTCTGAAAGAAGATCAATATGAGGTGTACTCACTTAATGTTCATGCTGTAGAGGAAGAGTGTATGTACAAAACAAATAAAACAAATGTTGGGGCAGTGGTGCAGTAGTGTGGCATAGTGGCAAAGTGGTAAGGAGCAGGGCTTGTAACCAAAAGGTTGCTGGTTTGATTCCCCACTGGGGCACAGCTGTTGTACCCTTGGGCAAGGTACTTAACCCCCAATAGCCTCAGTAAATATCCAGCTGTATAAATGGATAAAACTGTAAGTCGCTCTGGATAAAAGTGGCTGTCAAATGACATTAGCATAATGTAAATATTAACATTAGATTAGGCTGACCCATCTGGACAAACTGCATTGTGTATAACTGTGGTAAAGGCCATTTCATGCCTATGTTTCAATGCCATACAAGCTTACTGAGGCTCTGCACCAAAGATTATCAGTTTAATACTTCTTGAGGTTGTTCTTGCTTCTGTATCTTTTTTATATACCTCTTTCTTATGTATGCGCCTATCATTTTTAAATTTTTTGAATATATTTTTCACTCCACAAAAAGGGGTTACTCCATTGTCCTGTCCACAGATTACAAATGACAGAAAGTTTATACAAAGCACAAGTGACTCTTTCTGTTCATATCATGCACAATATATTTTTTGTAATGTTAGATAAGAAGTGTTAAAAGGTGCTTGGCACTTATGGTGGCTCTGTGAAAACTCAGGAAATGTTGGATATGGAAGGAATGTTGTCTTGTTTTGCATTTACATTTACATTTATTCATTTAGCAGAATAGCATTCAGCATTGTTTTGTGCTTGATAACTATATGCTCTCCATGGGGCTCAATGTTTTCACTATCTTGTCCAGAAAACTTACTTACTTGCTTTCAGAATATTTATAATAACTGTAAGGTGGGAACGGGAGATGCCTGACACGCAAAACAAGAGACTGTTGTTCAGATAAGCACTCTGGAGCCATCCTGACAGCCAGGACTGGCAATCCTGCAGAGGCACCAGGCCTGGCAACGTATGAACTGCGGCACGCAAAAGTAAACATTCTCAGGCCAAAAACGGCAGCCACCCGGCTGAAAAATGTATCCCCGCTCCTCCACACAAAGGAACCCCATGATAGGCTGAGCTACCACACAATAATGGCAATGGCAAAAACATATAAATGTAATATGATAATAAGTAAACTCTAAGAATTGGCCTGTTGGCTTTTTAAGAGTCATCTTTATCACTGCATGTTGCTGCATAATAAACTAAAACATTGCTATGAAGGCATTGTAAGTTTGATATTAAATTCCTCAGCTCTTTGAATAACATTTGCATTTATCTGTAAAACTTAAATCTCCTTATCATCCTATACAATAAGTTGCTGAGGTGACCCATAGGTTCAGTTATATAGAGAAATGAAAGAATGAAGTTACTTGGTTGTGGATGACACACCTAGAGTATCACAAGTCTCTGTGCCAAAGTTTATACTGTGCTCTCCCCACACAGAGATAGACACTAGTGAAAGCATCTCAATGATGTTCCATAACACGTTTCAACAACTGTGTGACTACCTTCATTAAAAATCTGCGCTCAACTTTTTTTTCATTGAAGATGAGGATAAAGATCCAAATATTTTAGTGTACTATTTCAATATACTATTGCTTAGGAAAAAAGCTATCCAGTTCTGTTAAGAAGTAATTGTGTGACTTCACTTCCTCATTATATCTTGCTTGGTGACAAATGTAGAGTGTAAGTTTTTTTTTTTTTTTTTTTAGTTTATTTCAGATTGGTAAATGACAGTTCAGCTCAAAATAAAACTAAAATCAGTTGTCACTTTTAGAAAATTCAAAGAAAGTGATAGATGCAATTTTGGGAATGCTATCACAGCATGTTTCTATTCTGTCTCATCCAGCACCTGTCCATAGACATCTCTGTAAACACTCTTGTTTCCTCTCTCATTCTTTCTCTAACACAGAACTGGCATTCTTTAAATATCTGGTATTGAACTATTGAAACAGTGCTGTTTAAATCACATGTTTCCTGTAAAATTGACTAATCAAGGGCATCTGATATTGATTGGTTACTGAGTTATTTTAAGTGAATATACTGCAGTAGGCCTATTCAAAAAGAATAACTTCTGGCGTTTCTCTAACAAAACAAAAACCAAACATTAACAAAAATGTGACCCTAAAAATTGTATTCCTTATGTTGTGCAAAATGCATTTAATGGTTTGAATGTTGTTGCTATGTTAATATTTAGTGAACAACATCACATGTCTAGTCATTCCCTGGAATGTTCTGTGACTGTTCGAAATCTCTTTTATATTTCTAACTGGGGTAAGTACAAAAACATTGTTGAAACTCCCTAGGTATAGACTGGGCTAATTTTATGCATTCAAAGTGATGAGTAACAGTCACGCAGACAAAAAATACGAATGTTATAACTCGCTGTAATAGAATACCGCAGTTCATGGAATGACGTAAGGATTCTGTGTAGACAGTGGGTGGGGCAATTCGTTTCACTGCGCCACGCATCTCCGCGCCGCACGACAAGAAACACAAAAGATGACCGTGATGTCACTCCGATCGAGCGCCCCTAGCGTTCGCTACGTGCAACTGCGCCTGGAACACGGTTGTGAAAGCTCTGGAAAGTCCCAGGCTGGAAATCCCCGCAATTTGGGCTTTTCCGTCGAGAACGTAAAAAAACCTTTTTACATAAAGTACAACGCATTGGAGACAGACGGAAGCGTATAGTGAACTCACTGAGGTAGATTTCATGGCGAAGGCTGTATGGCGCTGTGCATCGCCTCGGTTATTCTGACAAGAAGGGGCAGCAGAATCACAGGGGCATCTGTGAGGGACTGTTGTTGTTGATACCGACATATTGTACAGGTAAGATTTCCGCTGACGTTCTTTATACCGTTAGAACACTAGCTAGCTTGCTAAGTGATGTACAGTCGTTAATATACGCATAAGCATATGTTTCTGGTAACAACAACGGATTGGATAAACGCTTACATTAGTGTTTCGGGGGACATTTGAAGGATGAGCACGCTGTACACCATTTGTTTGTTCGCTGGTGTCAGTTTGGAGCGGTCGCAGCGCAGATCCGCTTATGCTTATGGTATATGGACGCATCGGTGTAATCGTTGGTATACACGATCGGGTCATCCAGGTGACATAAAGATCAGTGCATCTGCGCAGACCGTGCTCAGAACTGATTCCCGTGAATAAACGGACATGTTTTGACAGTCGCATACTTGACTACGAGACGTCATACAGTCATTTTTTAACAGGTAGGAACCCTGTGAAAGTATAGCTAGCTATATGGGTGGTCTACCAGCGCGTAAGATGCCTTGAATATGAGTTTGATGATTACTTCCTATTTTTGTTTGAATCTAGATCGCCTGCTCGCTAGCTATTGTCGGCGCAGCACTGCACAGTTTAAATGTCTGCTGACAGTCGAGTTGCGTAGCTGAAAAGCGGTGTCTGTCGTCAGAAATCCTGTTGTTTGCCATGGCTTTGTGTGCATTTTAGTTTACATAGAATACACCTGAAATTATGCCCCATGTTAGAAGAGAATCTGAAAATTGGTGGTACCAAAATTCGCCATGGGAAAGAACAGCAATAATAAATGAACGTGATTGTCTGTTCCTACACGAAAAATAAAGTGCAGTGACCCCAGGTTATCTATGTGTATACAATGCTGGTGTATCTAAGCGAAATGCTCTCCTGTCACATTGTGACTCTGGGGCTTTACGTGGACTGGGACGTGACATGACTTGTCCTGAAAGATTGACCAAAGATCAATGACGCTTTTCTTATGACTAAGCTATGGACTGAGGTCAGCCTTCTCTCATTCATAAGTGTAAGGGGCAGAGGTCAACAACAGGTCAGCTGACTGCATTTTGCAGCAACCAAGCTGTCAACCCAGAAAAAACTCTGGGTTTAGACATCTTTTAGCATTCAATAATCACCAAAAATATCAGTCATGGTATGTTTAATACATTTCAGAGACACTTAAACTTACTTAATGGAAGAAATATACATTTTTAATATGCTTTCCTGCAGAAGGTACAATACAAAATGTATAAATGGTTCATAAAGCTTTCAGCTCTTCTGTGAATTGGCTAAGCCTGCAGGACAGTTTAGTTCATCATTATTGAAGTTCTAGAGGGGTACAAGTAGCTATGGGGATTCTTACTTGTCACCACCGAATCTGAGATTGGAATTTGTCATCAAGTCTGAGGAGGCGTTGCATGCCTCAGTCCTGCAGGTCGGGGTGGAGAGTGTGGGGAAATTCTCACTTTTGAAGAACACAAAAGCAGGTTTGTCTTTTTTTTCAGTTAAAATCCAGCCCTCTTGTTTAAGTCACTCAATGCCACGGGCTGGACAGCGTGCCAGTTCCAGACAGGAGCGCAGCGTGAGTCTGTCTGTCTTTGCTGCTCACCCCTTTCGCCTTTCCGCTGGTCTGTCTGTCAGGGGGACGCAACATGTCCCAGGGACACAACTTCCTGCCCAAGTTCCTGTTCGTGAGCAACCTGCTGAAGGCCATGAAGATCCGGCAGCAGGTGCCCAACGACGTGCTGCCGCCCTCGTCCAGCGGCGGGGTGATCCACCACCTGCGCAGCCTGCACCGTCACACACTGGACATGCTCCCCATGAGCCACTTCCCGCAGGCCTTCCGAGAGGTGGTGCAGGCCGTCCTCCTGGACCGGGTCATGCAGGCCTCGCTGGAGCAGGAGAAGAAGCTCAACTGGTGCCGTGAGGTCAAGAGCCTGGTGCCGCTGCGAACCAACGGTGAGGACGGCTGTCCGTGCCTTTTTCTCCTCTGCGAGCCAAACGCAAGCTGCAAATTCGTGCAGCACCTAAGGGTTGTTGTCAGCTTGGTCGGTCCGGTGCTATCCTTGAGGGCATTGTTTCTTGTGCCTGTTTGTGTCCTGATCTCACTTCAGCTACGCGGCAAAATTTCCCTCGTCGTCAGACACCGTAAAAACGACAGGCACTAAATTACAAAGCAAGGGGATTCTCGCAGTGAAAAATATTTTTCATTTGTGAGGGGTAGGAGTTCTCAGGGTTCTCATTGATCCCGTTGCCTCATTTGAGTGACCGTAAAGTCATTGTCAGTGATGAACTATCTCCCTGTGGGGCTGAGTCCTCCTGCTTTCTTACAATATGTGCTTAGAAAGGAGTCTAAAATAGACACGGCAAAATTATAAACCAACTTCCTGTGTGATGGGATGGCAAAACAGGTTGCTGCCGTCATGCTGAGCTCTCTCAAAGCCATACTGTCTGCTTGCTGTAGCTTTGCGTCATAAGTGTTTCATCCTTATTTGTTGGAAAATCCGGTAAGCTCATATCAAATGTTTCCCTCTCTCGGAAACACGCATTCGGTAATGCTGAAGAGCAGGTTGTGTGTGTAGAACAGGCATGCTTCTAAACTTTACTCAGAATGGGAGGTCTGGTGGACATGCCCCACTCTCTATATGAGTAAAGTGGAGGGACAGCATTGTGCTAACTTTCACTGGAATTACATGTGTTAAGCAATTAGCTTTCCAGTAAGCCCTGTTCATGTCAGAGGCCCGGTACCAGGTTTATGACAAACTATCTGAAAACCGTTGTCAGAGTCATTTGGGAAAACTGAGTTGGCTGTGACTGGTATTTTACAAGGAAACCACACAATGGGGTGCAACACAAGGTGGACAAAAGCGATGACTCATTTTTGATGCCCGTGTTATGGGCTGTACCTGTACCTGTTCCAGACCTCTTTTTCCTGTGTGTGCGTGATCTCCCCCATTCAGTGCCTGGTGCCTGGAAGTGGGGGGGTGTGTGTGTGGTTCGGGAGAAGCACGTGTGAAACCCACAGAGCTCGTAGCCTGTGACATGCTTCCCTTCCCTAATCAGTACTGGAATTTCCTCTTTGAAGAAACACAAGGCCCAAGGTCTGTTTCAGGGGAGAGCGTTGAATGCTTGGGAATGACACAGACGTGACTTTCATAGAGTCTTTATTCAGAGTGCGGACAATTCCTTGCTGACTAACTGGAATCCTCCCTATCAGGTGACCGTGTTGCGGGGACCGGAAAGTTTGGACAGAGCGAGCCACTGTGTCTGAGGCAGCCCCGCATGGTACCGGAACTCTGTGCTGTGCGTCAGAGCTGGTCAAATGGTTGTTGTTCTGAATCAGGCCCCAGGGGTGGTAAGGACGGTTGACCCACGGGTGTTCGCATACTGCTGTCACGTCTGTGTCATGTGCCCTGCTTTTGCTGTTCCAAGTGCCATTGTTTCATGGATACGGCTGCCGGTTCTGGTCCAGGAAGGATATGACATGTTGGATGGCTGTCATGGATTATTCTGTACTGTGTTAGAACAGAACAGTGGGCCACTCCTAAAATTTAGGCAGACTATGTACTAACACAGTATGTGTCTAATCAAATCAATTTTACAGAGCTGTAGGGTTTTGCAACAGGTGCATTCTGATCAATGGTATTTACACTACCCTTTGTATAACCATCCACAGCTTAGTGGTTAAGGCATTATTTAATAATAGTTTCGTTTACATTACCCCCCTTTCACAGAGCACTTGACTGGAACTTCCTATTGCCACCTGCTGTGGACTCATCAGTCTTGAGGGGTGTGTGCGTTGCAGACACGTACTAACACTGTGCTTTTATTTGAAGGCAATCTGCCAGTGTTCAAGGCAACAGGGAATCACAGATCCATGGCTGGCTGAGTGCAGACCACAGAGTAAGCAGTCAGAACCAGATAAAGTGTCTGCACTGCCTTATCCCTGAAGTATTTTCCACCGTGACACCATTATGCGTGCATGCACAGTTATGAAAGAAGCATTCAGAGACAAAAACATTTCAACTGCACAGTGTTCTTATACAAGGGAAATCAGGTGGTTATTAATATTTTGGCTTGTTGGATCTGAGTGATGGATGCATTAGACAGCATTGTAATAAGCATGTTTATATTTCAGTGTTTAAAACATCACAGGTAGACAGTTAGATAGGGTTAGTTTTTTACGCTGTTTACAGTCAAATGTGGAACACAGGCAGAAGGTGTGCGGAAGTCATTGTTTTTGAGTGAGTGGAAGATTCCTCTAACCCATGGAAGAACCTGTTTTGAAGTCACTGCTGTTGTCTAGATTGAAAGCTAGCGTCTCCCAAGGTGTCATTTTCCATTCAGGTCATTTTTCAGCAATTGAACAATTTCCTTGCCTTGATCTTCAGCGTGTTTGTAAAAGCACCAGTCAAGCCGAAGATGATTTTCTTTGATGTGTTGGAAAAGCATGAGCCAAAAAGGCAATCTCAGTGGTATCTTAAGCACTGCAATTAACTGTCTCCAGACGCTGGCCGTTTGCAGTAATGCCTCAGAATTGAATTTGGATGGTGGAGTCCAAACTGAGTCCTAAACAGTGAGTCTCACGGCTATGAATCACAGTGAAAGGTGTGCGAATGTCCTGGATTTACAAATGAAGACAACTGATGGAAAATTGCACGCTAAAGCTGGCTATAACAGGTGGAAAATGGCATGAAAGGTGAAAGTAGAACAAGCCTCTCAGACGTACTTCTCCTTTCCAGTGCAAAGCAGGGAACTTTGAAACCGCTGGTCGTTTCTCAGGGCGGTTGTTCCTGGCCCTGGGCGTGGTGACTCACAGATAGACTGCTGTTATCTTGTCAGCATATGTGCATGTTGTGGGGTGGGGCAGAATACTCAGTATTTGCTGTGTTTGCCTTCTTTCCCTGCCTTTGCTGGCAACAGGTGTCTGTGCGAACGTTGCTGCTATACAATGAGAACCCAAAACTGCCCCTACCTCGCCCCCAGCTTGTTTCAGCTCTGCCCAACTTGCCCCAACTCCCCCCGCACCCCCTCAGCTCACACCAACTCCCCCAAACTTGCCCTAACGCGCCTCAGAGATGAGCATGAGAGGAAAGTTTTGCGCTCAGATTTTCCCCTGTTCAAGAGAACCAGCCCACCCCCCTGAAAGTATATCCAGCTTTTCTACTGGCTCTTGAGACATTCCAGCGGGGCGAGGCCCCGCCCCTTTTGGAAAGTCCAGCGCTAATTCATGGCGCTGATGTGTCTGGCTGACAGGAGGAAGAAAGGCTCGATGGTGGCCGGGCGGCTCTTAGTCAGAGAGAACCACATCAGGGAAATTCCTGCCTCTGGCGTGTCTGCACGGCTCATTCATATATGCACTCTGTCAGAGATGAGCAGAGCAGAGATGAGCAGAGATCATTGGCTTTGCAGTCACTATGGTGATGAGTGCTGTATCAGGCGTTAGATCCCTGCAGGTGTGAACAGGTGACCCTCGGTCACAGGTAGTGGGTGTTGAATGAACCCTTCCTTTGTACCTGTGGAGAGTGGTTTCATTTTGAATGTTAACCTCTCATAAATGATCGAAGTTCATCTCCCATTGTTAAGTCAAGTCATGTTCTCTGTCAGAGGCCTGCTTTGGTTCCTGTTTTTGGAATGTGCTCAGTCATTGTGTTCCTGTTTTAGGAGGCCATTGAGGACGTGTCCATTTCCACTTTTCTCTGGTGTTTGGCCATTTGTGTTTTCTTTTGTTGTTCATGGATACAGAGACAGATCTGTGTAATTATGTACAGCATGCGTGTATGTGTGTGTGTGGGGGGGTGTGTGTGTGTGTGTGTATAAGCGTGAATCTGTGTGTGTGTGTGTGTGTGTGTGTGTGTGTGTGTGTGTGTGTGTGTGTGTGTGTACGCGCATGCATGTGTTTGGGTGGAGCAGGGGAGAGAAGTTAGTTCAAGGTGAGCTTGTGTCCTGTAACCGCTTGGCTTTGGCCTTGAACACGCCCTCTGTCTCTGTCCGCGTCGCAGGCGATGGGAACTGCCTTCTCCACGCCGCATCGCAGTACATCCTGGGGGTGCAGGACACCGACCTGGTCCTGCGCAAGGCCCTGCACAGCGCGCTGAAGGACACGGACACCCGCAACTTTCGCATGCGGTTCCAGACGGAGCTGCTGCACTCGCAGGAGTTCACACAGACCGGCCTGCGTTACACCACCCTCGTGAGTGAGCCTTCCAGCTATAAACGAGCGATCACTCACTCCATCTGTACGAATTATCGCTGTGCAAAGTTCAACACAGTGATGTTAGATTAGAGCATTACATTTCATCATATGCATTTAGCAGACGCCCTTATCCAGAGTGACTTCCAGCACAATAGAAGTATATCCATTCATGTTAAACAAGCAACAGTGTCAGACACGGCTAAGAACACTCACAGATCAGAGCAGTCAGTGTATGAGTAGATGAGACCTAGTGCAGCAGCATTAGCGCATTAGATTTAGCACAGTAGCGTTAGCATGGTAGCGTTAGCGTGGCAGTGTGTTGGACGGACAGGGGTTTTGGTGCAGTCAGCTCCAGTCTCCCGCGTCTCTTTCAGAACTGGGAGGAGGAGTGGGAGAAGGTGGTGAACATGGCGTCTCCCGTGTCCGGCCGCAGCGGCCTGCAGTACGACTCGCTGGAGGACATCCACATCTTCGTGCTCTGCAACATTCTGCGCAGGCCCATCGTCGTCATCGCAGGTACAGCAGTGTGTGTGTGTGTGTGTGTGTGTGTGTGTGTGTGTGTGTGTGTGTTAGTATTTTACTAAAGGGTACAACAGCAGTGTCCCAGGTTTGGAACCAATAACATATATGATAAGTGGCAGTCTATTTGTGATTGCTAGCGAGACTGTAAACACAGGTGTGTGTGTGTGTGTTTCTGCTGTGGAGTTAACAGTATTGTCCCTTTGGCTTTACAGATCAGGTTTTGCGGAGTATGAAGTCGGGGTCCTCATTTTCCCCCCTCAGCGTGGGGGGTATCTACCTGCCACTGCACTGGCCTCCGGGGGAGTGCTACAAGTATCCCATAGTGCTCGGCTACGACTCGCAGCACTTCGCTCCCCTCATCACCGTCAAAGACAGCGGTCCAGGTGAGTGGAGCCACAGAGCAAGGGCCAGTGTTCAGTCATGGATAGCCCCACACACTAATCCAAAATGCAGCTGCATGACTTGTCTACAACCTCCTTAAATGTAGTCAAGTTACTCCCCTCTTCATCTCACTTCACTGGCTTCCTGTTATCGCTCAAATCAAGTTCGAAACCTTGGTGCTGGCATACAGGTCAGTGAATGGGACAGCCTCCCCATACCTATGACCCGTCTTCAAACCCTATGTTCCCTCAAGATCGCTGCACTCTGCACCCACAGGGCAACTGACTGTCCCGAACCAACGGGGTTGCTCTTCTCAGACACGATACCCGTCTGTACCGGTCCCTGTGGTGGAATGAACTCCCCACGGGGGGTCAGGACAGCGGAATCACTGGCCATCTTCCGACGCAGGCTGAAGACCCACCTCTTCAGACTGCATCTCGGTTTCACCTCTATCCCTTCCCCCTAACACCTGCTACTTATTGCATTTGATGTTAATTTTATGTGTAGTATGACGATGCATTGTAACTTGTGTTTTAGGGACTGTTGTAGCATACTTGGCTTTTGTCAGAGTGCACAAGTTAACTTGTGGTAGGGCTTGAATAGTGTTATGATTACACTCACTGGTCTGGGAGTG
Source organism: Megalops atlanticus (assembly GCA_019176425.1). NCBI lineage: Eukaryota > Metazoa > Chordata > Actinopteri > Elopiformes > Megalopidae > Megalops > Megalops atlanticus. The sequence continues at coordinate 26,979,961 of CM032890.1, forward strand.
TTGTGAGCCTGGTCTGACTCTGTTGCTCGTTTAAATTGGATGAATACCCTTATGTTCTATTGTGATGGAAGTCGCTCTGGATAAGAGTGTCTGCTAAAGGCATGTAATGTAATGTAATGTGAGGGCCAGCATACGCTTACAGATAGCCCTTCCCACTTGGAGCAAAGGGCAAATGAATAACGGCCGTTCCTTTGTGCCCCAGAGATCAGAGCCGTGCCCCTGTCCTGCCCGGGAAGGGGCGTATTTGAGGAGCTGAGGGTTCACTTCCTCCTGGAGAAGGAACAGGAGCAGCGGGAGCGGCTTCTGAGGGAATACCTGCTGCTGGTGGACATACCTGTGTCCGGACCCGGCTACGAGGCCGCGCATATCATCCAGGCAGCCAGGTATGACTGGCAGCGCACTGTCCTTCACTCACAGCAGAGGAGTCATAGATCTCCCATCTCTAAAGAAATGGCTGCACAAAGCGCATTAAGCATGTGATTTTTAATCAGGTCAATGGCTTCTGCATTTGGTGTTATTACATTAAGTCTCATTCAGTGTACAAATATTAAAATCGGTAGACGTTTAGTGATCTAATATCGGCTCTAATATGACGTTATACTTTGCGGTCTTTTACCCAACAGCTACTGTGCAAATATTTGTTTTCCTGTTTGCAAATAATAGTAGTGAAATAAGCTATAACTGAACATTTATTCAGTCAGTCAGACAATGACAGAATTACTTGTTTTGAGTTTGTTCATTAGAATTTCAGAAGGCGAGCTTGTACAGATTGTCAGCAGTTTCATGTTTAATTAGTTGTGTTGAATTTACACTGACTGGAAACATTTCCCATTAGTTGGACACATCCCCCTTCCTGCATCCCCACCCTTGTGTAGATACATTTTCTGATTGGCTGGTAAGCCAAAGATTGACCCCCTTAAGCTTCAGGAGACTGTCCCTGCATCATCACTTATTGCAATATAATGGGGGCTAGAGAAGGGAACCTGATAATGGGTGGAGCTACTGACTTGCATGAACCAATCAGTGGATTTTGCCCTGCGTGGTAAAACTTGGTGGTCAATATGGTGAGTTGTAGGTGGTGTGTAATGTATCACTGGTATCTCACATAGACTGGATGAGGGCAACCTCCCAGAGGACATGAACCTGATGGAGGACTACCTGCAGCTGGTCAACCACGAGTACAAGCGCTGGCAGGAGGACAGAGAGCCGGCCCAGCAGCCCCGCCCGGAGCGGCCGCCGCCCTTCTCCGTCTCCCAGCTCTCCCTGGTCGAGATCCGCTGTGCCACGCCCAGGTGCACCTACTACGTTTCCGTGGAAACGCAGCCCCACTGCCATGAGTGCTTCGAGAGGCAGCGCGCCGCCGGGCGGTCCGACGATGCCCGCGGGGCGGGGCCCGAGGTGGAGGGCGGGGCCAGGGCAGTTCCAGGCTCCGCCCTGCTGCCCAGCCCCCGCTCCGCCCCGCCCACGGCCCCCAGCCTCAGCCTGTACAGCGAGACGCACGCCATGAAGTGCAAGACGCCGGGCTGCCTGTTCACCCTCAGCGTGGAGCACGACGGGCTGTGCGAACGCTGCTTCAGCGCCCGGCAGGAGGGCCTGCCCCGCCCGGGCGCGCCCCAGGACCTGCCTCCCCGCGGCTGGGCCCAGCGTGGCCGGCGGGATGCCGAGCGCTGCTCCGTCTGCCAGCAGGAGGCGCTGCGCATTTTTAACGGACGCTGCACGGACTGCCTCTGGGCCGACAGGGACAGGACGGCGCCGCAGCCCGGCAGGGCGGAGGACTCCAGCCTGACGGCGCTGCACCGCCAGGCTCCGCCCGCCAGGGCCTGCAAGAGGGCGGGGTGCCAGTACTATGGCACGGCGGAAAAGCTGGGCTTCTGCACCATATGCTACGTGGATTACCAGACCAACCACCGTGAGTAGAACCACCCATACCCCCTTCTCATTAGCCCCGTCAAGCAAAAAGAGCAAAAACTTTAGCATTTTAGTTCTTTCTCAATCCATCTTACTAGTACTAAAACATTTATAAAGAACTAAAATAATTACCTGAGTGTGCTGTTATCACAGCTAGTTACTAACATTCTCATTTCTTTATGACTGTAGTAACGTTTGCATTCATTACATCATATTACATCACATAACATTCATTTACCTTCTGCTAAATGAATGTTATGTGATGTAATATGATGTACTGATATTGTCCATTCGTAAATGGTATAGCATGTTTTCACAGCATAGTATCACTATAGGACACTTCCTGTCAGTATGAATGGAACTAGTGTGAGTGATCTGAGGTGATTGAGATGACCCCTCAGTGACGGTAACCGTGGCGACTCCTCCAGGGCCGGATCCAGCCACGGGCCAGCAGTGGGCGCCGTCGTCGGGGGCGCCGCGGTCGGAGGCGGGGTTCCAGAACCTGTCGCGGTGTCTGACGGCGGGCTGTGGCGCCGCCGGGCTGCCGGTGTGCGAGGGCTACTGCAACAAGTGCTTCATAAAGGAGCAGGGCGTCAGGCTGGGCAGAGTGGCCCCCAGGGGCCCCCTGGTGACGGTGAGTGACCCCCGACCCCTGAACCCCGACCCCTCCTTGGGAGCAGGCACCAGGCCCCTCATATTCTCCATATAAGGAGTCTGTTTGGACAGTCCAAACTGACATGCCCTCCAGCCCCGAATGGGAATTTTCACATGGATTATAAGCGCATTCCACTTTCGGTCTGTCACTGGGCCCCCACTGCCGCCACTCTGTCCCCTTTGTGCGGTCGCTCAGCTTGGTCAGGTTTTTTTTTTGCTGCTTTGCTTGGCAGTTTCCACCCTACCAGAGCACACCCTCACATGAGCTGCTCAGTCCTGCCAGGGAACACCAAAGCGACATTTGTGGCTGTCGATCATAATTGAATTGTCATAGGTGAACACCGCTTTATGAGACGTGTTCCTCATTCTACACTGACATATCTGTCATTCCCAAAGCACAGGGGACTGGCCGAACCCTTCCAGTCTGTCTCCTTACTGAGCATGTGGTCAAAGTTGGTCAGAGTTGTGCCCGTATCTGAATGTGACACGCACTGTGGTGCAAACCGGTAAACCCTGGTCCCATGTTCCCCTGCAGAGAGCTGCGCAGCCGAAGCAGACGCAGAGCCGGATGCAGTGCAGCCGGGCCAACTGCAGCAACGCATCGGCGGGCTGGACGGAGCTGTGCGCCGAGTGCCACGCCCGCGGGCAGAGGGAGGGGCGCAGGGCACAGGCGCCGAAGGAGGCATCCAAACAGCGCTGCCGGACCCACGGCTGCGACCACTACGCCAACCAGGAGAAGCAGGGCTACTGCAACGAATGTCACCACTTCAAGCAGATCTACCGGGCGTGACCCCCAAAGGGCTCCGGAGAGGAAGAGGGGGAGGGCGATTGGTCTGCGCGTGCTACCCATCATGCAGTGCGGCGATCCCCTGACACTAGCACGCCAAAAGCAGCTGGGTTGTATGGTGAACTTGAACAGCGTGAGGGGAGAATGGCTTCTTCCTTCAAGTGAAATTTTACTGTATTATACGATAAGATTATTATAAATTGTGTTTAATGAGACTATGTAATTGACCTGAAGTGATTTAATCGCAATTGGAAAGTGTTCAGTTGAAGGAAAAAGCCGGTTGAAAGAAGGTGCTCATTGCTGTGAGCCGCAGACATGGGCGAGCTCGCCCATACTGAACGATGGTGCTAGTTGTACAGAAACACTCTTAAGGTTCAGCACCAAGCTCCTGTGATGTGGATATATCAGTCCCCTCCTGCTGAAGGCAGAGGTTGACCCTTTATTCCGTAATCCTCCTGAACCTGTTTCTGACAGCTTTTGCACAAAGAACAAGCCTGTCCATTTGAAATAAGGATCGCCCATTAGCAGCAGATTGGGTCATATTTACTTCATTGTATCTGACGTGGCTGATTTTAGCTATAATGGAAAAATAGTTTTCATCTAAAAGAATTCATCTAAGTAAATTTAATTGCTACATTCTAACCTCTGGTAAAATTGAAGTGATTCTAATGTGAAGTGCACAACAGGAATGTGACTGTAGTAGGTTAAAAGGAGTCGCCTACCGATGGATGATCCTAACTGAAACCGGCAGGCTTAGGAGTCACAGGAAGCAGGTTCAGGACCATTACCCGTTTAAAGGAAGTTTTCTGCCTCCCAGATGTGTAGCTCACTGGCTGCTACTGTCAAAGACGTCTGCTTGGAGTCAAAAAGGTGTGTTTGCTTCATGGTTGTGTCGTTTGTATGTTTATTAGCCTTTTTTTGTCTAAAGTGCAGCAAATACTGTAAAAATCTTTTCAGTAGCCTGCTCCAAGGAGAAGTGTACTGCTACACCTAGCAGCTTTGCACACCAGCTGAGATATTGTTGTGTTCCTGTTGAAATAGTACTTACATTCCAAGAAGGCAGTTGACACAGACATAGTAATGAACCTAATTCAAGTCAATGCAAGCGATCAAGCAGGAATGATCTTGACGGGCATGTCATTGAGGGGAATGCCAGAGGAATGAGCCATGGTGGTTAACATTTGACTGGAAATTTAGAAACTCCTTTAAAGAGCTGGCACTGCAAGCGCATTTTTATAGACTTAGACTGTAATTAATCTCATATCCCCCCCCAAAACTCTTCATCACTCTTGAGGGAATTGCCCACATCAAATATGCGCAAAACTCCCTTTGTCTAAAATGAAAGAGAAAATGAGCGTCTGATAAATCCCTGACAGTGCCCCACGCCACAAAGATCAGTGTGTAAACACTCCTGCCTGCAGAGCCTCAGTTTCTTTTCCCTGGGAGCCTGCCTCACCCCTCTGTCTCCTCCTCCGTTTGCTTTACCTCCTTCACTTCACTCACTCGGTCTCCATCTCTGGGCCCTGTCTCAAACACTCTGGGTCCAGTCTCCCTCACTCTCAAGCCCAGTCTCTCTCACACTGGACCCAGTTTCCCTCTCTTTGGAGCAAGTCTCCCACTCAGCTGTCTCCCTCACTCTCAGTTTTTTCTCCCTCACTCTCAGTCCAGTCTCACTCACTCTCAGCCCAGTCTCTCTCACTCTGAGCTCTTGCTCTGGTGTTTTTACTCCGGCCATCTAACAGGACTCCTGTGTTCTGTGGTTATGCCTGTCACAGTTGCACAAACTGAAATGGTTTTGTATTGAGATGTTGGTTATAAGTCTTTATCTGATATCATGGTAACTGCCAAAAATATTGACAGAGATGACTGTGTGTTTGTGAGTTCTTTTGGCAAAAACATTACCTGTAAAATTTGTATCTGTGGAATACCATTATGTTGTTATACTGTATATATTTTTGTCATATTTACGATATTGAAAGCATGGATACAGATCTTTGCTTTTGCCAAAGTGAACACACTGAGGGGCAATAATTTGTCATAGAGATATTTAAGATATTCACACTTAATGGCTTTGAACTCGATTCAGAGAGTCAAAATTGCACAATACTTTAATAAGCTGATCTGATGCAGAGGATGGTACCCAAAAACCCGGAACATTCCAGGAGTATGTGATCATTAAACAAGTAAAACCTATAGAATCGATTTTGCAGAACATTTGTTTCTTTGTATCGTATGAAACGTTTTTTTTGTCTGTTTAATATTTATTCATTTGAAAAAAATTATCCACAATGTCTATCAATAATTATTTATACATCATCTTGAAATAAATTATTTTTAATACATGTGGCACGCTCATTTTGTTTGGATACCTTAGCTTTGGACTTTATGAAAGGGGTGTTCATTTCCCTTTCCTCTGCAAACTTGTTTTTACAGTTCATTTTTAAGTTTGGAGAAAAATATTCTCATGTCACATGAGAAAACTGGAGACACCATTGCTGGTACATTATTTTAGCACACATGAAAGGATGATATTTTCAACAAGCCTTCATTAGCATGTTACCAATGGCAACTTGCTTTGCTGTTACCATTAGCGGGTCATAGAGTTGGTGTTATTGAGGTCATTTAACATGTAACAGTTTTAGTCCAAATGCTCAGGGAGAACATACCGTTCTAACCACAACCCTGAATGCCACCTTATCTGATGAGTGTGGTAAACACCAGAAAGTATGCGATACCTGTCATACCTGGAGAACGCAAGTTTTACATTTGCTATGCAAGCCCTTGACTGGCCAATGTGAAGCATTTTCGCTTTATGGCATAGCCGTGAATTTAAAGAACCATTTTAATGGAAAAAGAGAACACATGACTGGGGGAGCACAGCTGTCTGCCTGTGTGTGTGGAGCGTCTGGTTCCAGTACGTGGAGGGGTGTCAATGCAGTTGCCAAATATTATGAATAACACTAGATCCGTTTGACGTTAGCGGTGGAATTGTCGAAGCTCTGAATGCGCTCATTGCACTTCCTCTTGAGCAGCTCAAAGCGCAGGTTTGCGCTGGATGCTACAGTACGTGTTGTTGAGTCTGCGTTTGAAGACGCAAGCAAAAAGTTTGCTGACGTGCAGATACTCCGGTCCGCAGTCCCACTCTCTGTAAGACCACGTGTCATGCAAAAGAGGAAGCACCAGGCAGCGGGCACAAGAGTCCCTGAGCACAGCACCATGTCATCTAACTTTCACTCTCTCTCCTTTTTAGGAAATTTGTGATATTTTAACCTTTAGAGGTTTTTTTTTTGTTTTTCCACTCCCTTCAAGCAGTGCAAGTCACAGCCGACCCACGACCTCCGTCCGAGCCGCCCACAGCCCGAGGGGACCCTGCTCAGATTGCCTGGAGAGCGGGCAAACTCCCCCAGCCCTCGTGAGCTGCCTGAATCACAAAGCGGAGGACAGGGCGTCTTCGGGCGGCTCTGCCGAGAGAGGGGATGTGGTGACATTTGAAGTTTGCGGAGGAAGGGAGGTGTTTGAGGGGGTGTGGGGGGCTGAAAGGGCTGGTGTGGTTTGCTGAAAATAACATAAGCTTGAAACAACAGCAGGCACCTTCCCCGCTGACGGCAACCAAACTGCCAAAGCCGGGAGTCGTGTTCTTAAGCTATCGCTATGGCTGCTAGCCTACTTGCCTTGAGAGTCTACTTGTGCAACACTCAGCGGTACAACAAACTGTGCCTCTGTGTTAACCCAGGTCTGCTACATTATGTCATAGTTGCCAGGACATTGTGACATTGTTTACAGACAGAATAACAAATCATTGACGTATTTATGAACCCAGGGAGAAAATAACCGTGAAGCCCTGAAAGAAGTGTGTCTGACAGGACAGGAAGCACAGAGTCATATGCTCGATGTATGTATACTGTGCGTACGAGCCAGAAGGCACACAGTCAGAGGCCTGACCTCATGAAAGCCCTTCTTAAAGACAGGGGAAAATAAAACAAATAAAAACAACATAAAATAAAATAAAACAAAACAGATAAGATTATATCCATCCCAGTGCTTGAATGAATATAACATCTGTGACATATCAATACTATTTAGTTACCAGAAAATATTATCATACATATTTTCCACATGTGTTTGTTGTACTCATACTGTGAAAAAGTAGCCCTATATGATCATATCAATGTTGCCAATAAGGAAATTAAACATTGAAGGTATAATTACCAATCTTGATGTCAAATCCACCACATGCTTTATTGACTCATATTTCAGATCTTTGATCTTTTGAATCTGCTGTGTATTCAGACTGGTGTTCTCAGATTCCTACGGGCACAAAAACCTGAAAACTACAGAACGGAACATCAGAACATCAACTTGATTCAGCAACATTGCTGAATGAGACAATGTGAGAATGAAATTGCACGTGACAATGTGACAGACATACTGTATCTTTTCATGTGTTCACCTCTCCCTCCATAAAAGGTGATGACTCCATCTGCATCCTTGGTCAGAATCTGTCTCTTCCTTCCCCCTTCCACACCAGAAACTCCCACCAATCCCTACAATTGTTTATAATCTCTGATTCACCTCCCGGTCACAGGCCAGACAGACAGGCGGGCCGTTTGTTTGTATGAGTGTGCACCCACTGTGTCTGACTTGATTTCATGGGAAGTTGCTGCCCCAGATATTAAAAGACAGATGTTTAATAGAACTGCTTTATAATCAGCAGCTATGGCCTGTGGGTTTGTGTAAGTGAACGTTCGGACGTGAATTCGATTCTTCAGTGAGCACAGGAGGTAATATCAGATGACTGAGGGGCATGCTGAAACTCTCCAGGCCTGTGTTCCCTGGGGACCAAGGTTGCACTTCAATGCATTACAGAAAAATTCTAGACGGATCAGGAGTACATGCAAAAAAACAGGTGTGACATGACTCAGAGGAGTGGCTAAAAGTGGTGAAATGACTCACCTGTTGTTTGTGTTAGCCTGCTCAAATCATGGCTAGGGACCTTCACACCCAAAAACATTGTCTGGTTGTCATGCACCTCACCGTTCTGCGAAGAAGGCCATCGCAGGAGGTGAAGAAAGATTTAGAGATGGTAGTCTCTTGCCTGGCCTTATCAATGGGTTATTCCCACTTTCACACAGCTGTGTTTATCTGTGAGATTAACGCATCAACATTTGAAACACCCTCTCTTCAGCAGAGGACTTCCATGAAAAACCATACGTGTCGATAGCTATTTTTCAGATGAATCCAAAGCTGGAGTCATGCTTTGCACTCCAGGGCCATTTCGTTCTCCTTACTCTGTTCCATGTTTTCCTTTACGCCAGCCAGCAGAACAGCATGGAGCAGGGGCTACTTGCAGGCCTCTCTGAAATATGATTGTGTTTCCGCAGTAGATGAATGTTTGTGCCAGGGTGTATGCATAGGAGATGGCGCTAATGCATAACAGAGATAAGACACCACCTCATCTGGTCATTAGAAAAACGAAATCAAATAGTATGCTAACGATGTATTTATTCTATTTTTTTTTTATCAAGCAAAATGCTTGATTAAAAAACCTGAAATGGAACGGAAGGGAGGAAAATCCCTTCTCTATCCCTTATCATCACTGATAAAGAGTGAAGTTACCATGTCCGCGGTATCACCGCATCTTTGCTTTCACAAAAGGGAAGTGTTAAGATCAGATTACTCATCCTTCGGCCGCATCCGAGATTAAGGTGCAAAAAGGCAGAATCAGCTTGACCTACACTGGTAGCAAAAACTTTAAAAAACAACCTCTCATGTTGGAGACAACATGATTATTTAACTCACAAAAAGGCTGTAAAATATATGAATTACATCTGAATTATATATGAATTCCTCACATCTTGAGGAAAAACAGGGCACACATTTATCATTTTATGCCTTATGATATTCAATATGTAAAAGTCATAATCTTTTTTAGTGTATTTTTAAGATTGATCATCTTGATTTTTTTTTGTCAAAAAGTAAAAAAAGGCTTTTGAAAGAGGGATGTGATTGACATTTTATAGCATGACATTGGCAGATCAGAGAAGCTATAATGTTCTTTATGCCAGTTTTTCTTAAGCCACTGCAACATCAGAGAAGACCATTGTTCATTTTTGCCTGTGAAAGGCAAAATGCAGTATTTCCCAGACTTTGTTGTACAGTCACTTGTAACACTTACTGACATGTTTAAGACTCTCTGTGACTTTCAATGTAGTACTTGATGGAATAGGTTCAAATACCCAGGCTTGCAATTTTCTAATAGGATTCTTTGCCTTATTTGGGTGGCATTCTGTCCCCCGTCTTGTTTTCCATTTTCAGACTTTGTCTCTGTAAAAATGTATCTGTACATTTGTACATCTGACACGGAAGCACTCAAAGGAACTACTCCCCATAGACTTGTTTAAAAAACCTTTTGAAAAAATCAGTTACGGAGAGTCAGTTATGGAGTTGTGCATTTTATCAAAGCCTTTTGAAACACCTATTCAAACAGATGATAAAAACTGTAAAAAAAAAAAAGACAAAAACACCGCTCTTAAAACGCTGTGTCTAGGTATGAGCGGTCAGTACACACACAGGGAAGTGTCTCAACATTCCGAAGAGGTTTGAAACTGCGGTCTGCTGGAAAGCACCCTCTACTGCAGCGGGCTGCTCCAATCCAAAAAGAACAACATTCACAGCATGATGACTTTAACACCTTCGTAAACACTTGACAGGAAGGCCTTTGCTCAGCCAAGGTAGAAGTAATGAAGGCATATCACTATGAGTGAGCCGCCCTCTCAGTCCCTACCCACTCACTCTTATCAGAAGCGGTGTTTTCAAAGACCAAAACTGAAAGCCCATCTCATGTATATCTGATGTGAAACAAAAAAAAAAGAAACAGAAAAGACACAGGTACGATTTGCATGTTGGTATTCAAATTCGAGTCAGTTGGCGGTCAAAGACCTGGCTTTGACTCATTCATGGAACATAATCTGCTGGATAGATCCCGTAAACCAGACCCTCTTTCTTGTTGGAACATGCTCTGTACATTTTGACTTTAGGGGGTTGCCCCTTACAAATCTTTTTTTTTTTTTTGGAGCCGACACAATGAAACCAAGAGTTGCCTTTTTCAATCGCAAAGAAATGATACAGTAAACGCAGTCGTAGGGGTTAGGTCAGCCAGAGGTCTTGGGGAGGGCTCGGGTGGAGGGTGTAACAAGTGCCAATGATGGACACATGCACTGCAGGGCCTGTTCCTTGAAAGTGTCATTTTACCATCCTGAAGCCAAAGAATATGGTCTCCCTGCCCGCTCTGGTCCCATGGGACTGGGCTGTGCCTGGCTAGTGCATCACATGAGGGGAGAACATGTTGAGCTCTATTTCCACTGTCTCACCAAAGCTGTGTTCCTCCCCTTTCACTACAACAAGTTATGATGCTTTGCATTTTCTGGCGCCGCATACACCAAGCTACATTACATTTGTTTGTGCATAAATTAGAGCGGCTGCTCTCCAGATTTGCATGTTGGCTTGCTAGGTTAAGGCAGAGAAAGAAATCATGATGCTTTTGTCATTTTTGTATTTAGAGAAATCACAATAACACAATCATGGAAAGTTACTCTGTTTGATTGTACATCCTGTTTACAGTACAGGAGGTAGACACTGGTTTGTCTTCTAAGGAGAACTATCCATGATGTGTGAACAAGACTCTCCAAAAGAATAAACCTTAAAGACACCTTCTAGCCACAGTATAAATGTACAAATGCATCAACTTTCAAATAGAACTTTTTGGACCTATTATTGTATCTGGAGTTACTGGACATGATGTGTGCTTTGGTCAATTTGCGATGGACACTAGTGTAGCTGATTCAGGAAAGGTTACTGTGTAGTATTTCTATTCAAACACTCGCAAGATATGGGAAGATACTTACAGTGCTATAAATGTCTTGACCTAAGAAATTAGCGTTATAGTTTGGAGAGTTAGTATTGACAAACACAAATAATTAATCATTACAGCAATTTTAACATGCACAACAAACTGTATGGAAAAGTTAAATTCTGTTGTGTTTTTTTTAATAAAGAAGTAACTTTTTAACGTCTTAAAACGTTGGCTCACTGGCGCTTTGTTTTTTCTGCGGGAAGCCTGACACCTAGTGGCCATAGAAGAATTCCAGTCAAAACATCACATTTCCAGCTAAAGCAAAAAAAGCTCATGTAATTAAGTATAAATATATTTCCCTCCGATTTATGTAAGCTTTGTGATAATGATAAACATATTTCCTTCCATTTTTTGCACATTTTGTGATACCTGTAAATACATTTGTCTTAAATTTGTGCCCTGGAATCTGGTGAATAAGCTGCTGTTGGAAGCAGAGGCTGTTTTCAGTAGTAGGAATCCATTACATAGGCCATGTAAAACTAGCCTGATACAGAAAAGGCAGGTCAACACACTAAAATAAAGTAAAGCTGAGAATCCAAGCCCTTGTCTGGCATATAATATTTTTACAAAAAACGGCAAATCCTGTACTAGTGCAACACAGAGTACAGAAGAGCAAATTATCTAGAATAAATGATGTCACCACTTTCCAGAAACATAAAATTTGTACAGGTACAAACCACCACTTCTACTAAGATACTAAGATACAAACCACAGCTCACAGTCTCTTATGCATGCGATAAACAAAATCCATTTGCTTCGGTTTTTGTTAATAGCAAATGTGCAAAGAGTAGCCCCCCACAGGTAGCTTGAGAAACTGATGACTTTGACACAGTAAAACAAAACCACCATCACCAACTGCACTGTCAGATGATAATGGACACTGTGCCCTAATAATGACTGCTAAACTTTAACTGGACAGTAGTGTAACAGTAATAACTATGATAAAGCGTAGTTGCCATTGTGGCCGTTGGGAGTTGTCACAAAATGCACACAGTGCAATTTCACGCTCTCTCTGTGAAATTACAAGCAACGTATTAGTTCAGACATATTTGCTCGTTGTGAGACATTGTTTTGCTCAATGCAATCTGAACTTACTGCCTGAATTCACCCCCACAACTCCAGGCACAACCTGTCCTTTTCAACTGTCCTTTTATGTGCGTACGCCACACCTGGCTACAGTGCTTAGAATTTTCTATCAGCCAACCCTCATGGCAGAACAGAAACATCACTTGAGTGTACTTGAGTGTAATATGTCTATCTCTGTGAGAGGAGAGCATAATGGTAAGGAGCAGAACCGAAAGGTTCGATTCCCGCTGGGGCACTGCTGTTGTACGCTTGGGCAAAGTACTTAACCCAGAATTGCCTCAGTAAATATCCAGCTGTATAAATTGGCAACATGTGAAAAAATCGTAACCTATGTAAGACGCTCTGGATAAGAGAGTCTGCTAGATGCCTATAATGTAATCTATTGGAACATGTCTGTCCGTGTGTAACATGTCTGTCTGAGTGTAAAATGTTTGTCTGTGTGTAACGTGTGCTGTGTGTGTTCAGTTAGCAAAAATACTGAATCCTAAAACATGTTCAGGGCATGAGGCAAAATTCTGCAAAAAAAAAAAAAAGATCAGTAGCAAACACAGGAAGATTGTTCAGTCAGCAGAATAGTATTCCTACAGTATCAGTATTGTATTGTGTTCCCTATTTACTTGGCACACCACAGTACAGCCAGTTTGCCTAGGCTGGTTTAAGGCAACTCCCTAGTCCCGGCATACAGTACACCTTCAAGCCCTACCCTATCATATAGCGACGCCTTTCTTGCCAGCCAGAAACTGAAGAAATGTATTATGAGATTTCCTGTCTGTTTAATGCTGGCTGACAATGAGGGTGTTTTCGGGACACCCCTGAGGCCAAATGAGCAAAAACAAACACCCATGTTGTTTGGCTTGTTTGCTGGACATTCAGGCGGTGAAATCTGAGCATTGCGTTCTAATGCAAGCGCAGCCTTGTTGCATGTGCGTGTGTGGGCAGGTGTGAACCGAGCTCTGTGATTTTGAGAAAACAGCCCTTGGCACCATCATGGCAGTAGTGAGATATTAATAGAAGGCGTAGTCAGTTACCAGTGAGCTCATGTTGGCAGTCTGGCACTGAACACTGGGTCACAGTCCGAGTCCGTAGTTTTACAATCGACTTCACACATCTGCTGATAGTAAGCCGGTGACGGAGTTCTCAATACACATCTTTTATGATTCATGTTTTATTTCTGTACTCTTTTAGAGGGGAACAGTCACTGCCAGGGACTTTCTGGGAGAAACAATTTGTAATTTCTAGAGTCATTCAGTATTGCATGTATGAAAGCATTACTGATTAAAACATTCTGTAAAGCTTTACTGTACACTGTGTGTTTAGTTATGACAAATTTTCACCTTAGCGGGCTCAAACGAAATGTGACTCTGACAGGGAAGTTTTGACTGAGCTCAAAAGCTGAGCCCAAAGCCCGAAGTTCCCAGCAGCTCAGCTTGGAAAAGCTTGCGAGAAAACAGCAGACATTAATATTTTGTGTATGACACGCTGATGGAAATTTCAGTGCTAAATTTGGAACATAAAATTATGGCTACTGCTTTTTAAGAGAAACTCACTGAAGTAAAAACAAGCCAGGTTACAACAAAATCTGAATATGTCCCTCATAAAAACACACTTTATTGATAAAAATACACAAAACATTTCAAATAAGATCTCAATACGGCATAGCAATAACACCAACGTTACAGGTAAGTTATTGTAAATATATGCATTTTATGCAGCACAGCAGGAGCTCATGTAAAGACGTGTCAAATATGAAATTTGGTCTTCTGAATTTTTACATTGCTTTTTATATGTATATCAAGGCACATTTCCAAACACCAGGTCCATAAATAAAATCACATCCTGAGATTTTTCTTTAAGTTTTGACTAAATATTCAGATTTGACACATTACCTTTGCATGTATTTTTCCTGCTGTCAGAATCATAAACCTACATCCTAACTACATTTACAATATCCAGTGAACTACTGATTTTAATAAATTTCTATTTTAATAAATCTGCACTTTCACCCCTTATAGTACATTAATAATTGATGTAATATCACAGAGAACCATTCATATCAACCAAAATATTTTAGTGTTACATACAGTCTGGTGTACATTCATCATTCATCTCCTGAATGAAGTGCAGTTTGTGTTCTCTAATGACTCCTTTCCACTAACGCATGTCCAGACGCCTCTGGATGTGACCACGTGTCTCCACCTGTGGCCAGGTGTAGACCTGATGGGGCTAAAAGTGGGTAACTCTACGTACAGCTGTCTGCCTGGCACCCCATCTGGCAGGGACACGGTTACATCATATTTCGGGAAAGTAGGTGTATTAATAGACGCTTGTCATATAACAAGCCTGTCACACTACCATTCAAACGTGTGATTTCTCGTGCATAGGACGATGGTATGAAGGTCTGAACGGATCATCCAAGTACACACTGAACATGTCCAGCCAGATGGAGACAGCATTCAATGTGCGAGAGAAGGGGGTGCTCACTGTACTTGTGAACATATGGGCAGTGGGTCCTTCCAGAGCTAACTGAAGCTCAAGATAATATAACGCAAACACAATCTATTTATTTACAGGGACCCATGCTGTGGCCACAAAGCTGTAGCTGAACACAGCCAGTGGAAAGGAGCCACCATACTCTTTCAGAATCTGGAATATAATGCACCACACAGCGGGGCTCTTTCAGGGCAGACCATAATAATCATCTTAGAGATCCATTAAGTTTAGTGTTGAGCATTTTGTGGTCAGGCTAAAAACATAAACTCTTAAAGCTCGCAGTAAGAAGAATGAACAGGATTCAGACACACTCCTAGTTTCATCTGCGCTCCTCCTGCACTGTTTGTTAAAAAATAATCCCACACTTGGAAAAAATCGTGAAAATCTCCACATTAGCTGAAAACAGTAAGCTGGTAAAGTCGTTTTCCATTTTGTAGCTGGTCGCTAGGAGATTAAGAGACAGGATTACAGGCAAGCCTGACGGCACAGTGGGAACAGACACTAAGAGCACTTTGGAGAAAGAGATTCCCTGCAGCCAATTGTAATGCAACGTCCAAGAAGATAACGAGGAAACAAATCTACATTTCAGAAAGGGGAATACTGGATAAAAACAACAAATGATCTTCTCTTTTAACCTCTGTCTCCAGGGGGGAAAGGAAGCCCCTGCTATGTTCAAGACATTCAAGAGTCAGCTATGCAAACAGACAGTCATTCATAATGACACAGAATCCATCCCAGAGGTGAATCAAAGCGGGTATGGTCTCATTTGCAGGGAACTGGAGGAAGGGAGATGGGATGATGGGGAATAATAGGGCATGTTCACACTCACAGCCCTGAGAGGACTCTCCTTTTGGATTTAGTCATGGGGTCCAGTTTGAGATTTTAAGGGTCCTCTGTCCTTGGTGAAGGGTTGGGGGCGCTGATTGCATCGGCTGCTATGTGGGCCTCCGGCCTCTAGGCGGAGCTGTAGATATACTTGGTCTTGGCCAGCCCGGTCAGCTCATCCTCGTAGCGGGGCAGGCAGCAGAAGAGGAAACTACAGCCAATCATCAGCACTGTGGCGCCCCAGCCGAAGCCATAGGCCCACGTGTAGTCGTAGTGACCCTCAAAGATGAGCTCGTTGAACTTGACCGGGTAGATGATCAGGGCAATGGCTTGCAGGATCACTGTAGAGGCAGGAGAAGGAGAGATTATATCAGTCGCCGTGAGTGAAGGCAACGGGAAAACTCCTGGGTTTGTGGAAGAGGTTCTGTGGCCATTGGGAATGGCTGTTTGCATGGCTAGAGTGTAACTTAACAGGTTTAGACTGGAACTTTAAAAAGTGAAAAATGGATTGCTGCCTGGAAAGTGTTTGAGCCTGGCTGCTCATTGCTTGAGATGGGAAAGTGAGGATTGCAAGAACACTCTCTCTCTCCCTCTCCCTCTATCCCTCTCTCCCTCTCAGAACATCAGTGTTTTTAGAGAAAACTGTACAAACATCAGTATATCTATATATCACACATACATGCTTTTCCTTTTACCTTTATTTGAAGAGTGGCTGTCTGAATGTGAATATTGCTTGAAATTATATACAGTACAACTTTCTAGACAGACTGTCATGTGTGCAAAACAGTTCTATCACCACTACAAACTACAAAACTACAACCAGCAAGCTGTATGACCTACAAACTAAATAAATGAATAAATGAATGTAAAACAAACTACAGCTGGGTCCACAGCTCTGTGAACCTGTTGGGAAGGGGGGATTACACAAGACAAACAGGGTCAGGAAGTTCCAGTGTAAGACACAGGTGAGTGTAGGACTATCAGCCCAGAGTACAGATATCTAATCAGGGGAATCACTGCATATGTGTTTTAGGTGTCCACACTGCTCAGCGTAGTAATACTCTGTCTTCAATTCTCCCTGCCAAATTTCGAGATCTGTGCACGTGTGACACATACGGCTGTCTCACTCGTGCGTCTTCATTTTCGGTGCTCGCGGTGTGTTTTTCACCGCGTGTGAAATCCTTGACGGGAAGCCATTACTCACGGTTTCGCCCGCAGTCTGGGCGTGCGTGCGCGAGGCAGAGCGAGTGAAAGGGAGTGAGTGTGCGGCTTCTCCGCCTTTACCCCGCAGCTGGGTGTGATACTCTCAGGTTTCACCCTCATGCTGTCGGTCTGGGGCGTGGAGATGACCCTTGACCCCGTTCGCTATCTCACGCGGGCTGGCTCTGCGCATAGCATCAAGGTGACTCAGCTGAGAGCAGCGCCGGTCTCTCGGTTGCTACGGCAACAGCATACCAAAGCCATAAGGCGCACTCCTTTCCCAGAGCGGCAAACAGAAGCCCCCCCCTGAACCCCCAACCCCCCCTCGCTCCCATACGGCAGAGGGCCGGCTCCACACTGGCCGCCTGACAGGGCTGTTGCCATGCAACACTGTTTAAGCTATGGGGGGCAGCACTGCTCTGAGGATTCCAGATGAGGCCATTTCAGCAGAGGCCTGACAGAGGGGCATGGTCTGTTGGTGTTACAGTGGCACGTACTCTATCTAGAGGAACTCCCATAGCAAAAGAAAGGATTTTTCCTAGCTTATGATCAGGGGGGACATTGGCAGCTGGGGGTTTCAATTCAGCGGTGAGGATGAGGATGGTCTTACCGGCAATGACGAGCAGGACCGCGATGACGGGCATCAGGGAGATGTTCACCGTCGGGCAGAGCGCGACGCACGAGATGATGAAGGCCACGATGAGGATGAGGAGACCCAGGATCATCAAAGCCGCAACAGCCTGGGCCCAAGCTGAAAGACACACAGGCACACATGCAGAGTCGCTGACATGCCCCAGACCAACCACACATTCCACAGAACAGGCCTTTCCTGTCTGTCAATGTACATCTTTCACAAACCCAGATCTTACCAGAATAAACACTTCAGCAGCTAACACCACTGAGTGCACACATTCACATGTTCATGAAATGATAAATACAGGAGAGCTTCAGCATAAAACACAGACAAGCTTGAGCACTTATTATGCCTGCCCCATGGTGTCTCATTTAAAATCGAAGGGGTTTAAATGACACATTGTTCCTGACAGCACAGGGAGGGAGGCATCGCCTTAGGTAACCCCCACCCCGACCCCACCCTGCACACCCTGCCTCACCCCTCCCCACTCCACCAGCACAACAGGACCGGACTCACACATGACTGCACTGGCTGGAGGGTAATAGTGATGAAATCACTGGAACAACAACTTTCCCCGCCATCTGATCAGAGTGACAGCGGGAAGCGTGAGAAACATCTGATTGGGGGAATGTCTTCTCCCTGAGCAGACTTTTAGGTCCCTAAAAGAGCCAGCAGTTACGCAATACACCTCTTCCAAGAAACGCAGTACCACATCCAAGTGACATGGGCCCAGTGACAAGGCTCCAATACAGTGGAGTTTTTATCAGGCGGAGAGAATGTACACACTGAGGGAAGGACTGGCGAACCACAGAGTATGTTTACAGAGTCCTCAAGCTTTCACTTTCTTAACATGAGGACAGCTACTAACGCTTTGTGTTAATCCTTGTTTGAGTGGTGCAAAGTACACAGCTACCTGTACTTTCTAGCATACGTGTTTGTGTAGCCATCAACAGCTATAGCTACCACATGTGCTAGAAAGGAGAGTAATCAACACTGGACACAAGCATGTTAAATGGGGATTTTGACGCATTTAGATGGATAATTTAGACAACAGAGGATACTGACTAAAACCTCATATATCATGTATTGCTTAGAGTGACCAACGTGTCCTACCACCACGCCAGCCCTGGATCTTATAAAAAAAGATGTGAGGCTTAGCCTGGCTACAGCTCTACAGTGGAAAAAGGGTATAATGAACCAGTCTGGGTCCATCTCTTCGGTTGACAAGGGGTATTATGAGCCAGTCTGGCTACAGCTCTACAGTGGAAAAGGGGTGTAAGTTTGACGACCTTACTCTCTCTCTGAAGTTGTTCACTATTGTTTCCCCTTTATACAGTAACCATAGTAACCATGTTATTCTCTCATAGCTGGAAAACCAGGTCCTGGTTCTTCTCAGTATTTTGACAGTGAGGAGTTTTAACTGAAAATGGCAGCTAGGTTTTAAAAGGCTGGTAATGAAGCACTTAAGGATAACTTTGTTTTCTTCACTTTCATTAACCTGTAGGAAACAGCAACAGAGGAAACACTGCTGCTACAAAATATTAAAAATTCAAACAGAATTAATCAAACTTTAACTGCTGTCTTCATCATAAGGTGCTGATCAACAGTCCCATTTGGTGCCAGATGAAGTGGAAGAGGTTATCACAGGTTATCGCAGAGAGCTGAACACACATAAAACCCCTGTGCTGCCTCTTCAGCAAATGCCTTAAATTATTCAGTCTTTCCGGCGGGATCAAATTGCCAACTACTCCCGCCCCACCCACAGACATGGATTCGGGCCCGCCCCACCCCCCCACACACAGACCCGCCCGCCGCACCCGCACCCGCACCCAGAGGCGCCAAGTCACGTCAGCACAAGCCCCGGTCTGTCTCACAGCCCTCGGGCAAAACGATCTGCTCACTGTGGAATGCAGAGTGGGAGTGTAACCCAGATAACACCCCAGTCAAACACGAGCACAAAACATAGCAACAGCTGCCAGGATTCCTGCCCACAATGCCTCTGCTAAAAAAAAAATGTTAAAAGCTGAAACTCGCAGTTTTCATAGGGGTCTACTCTGAAGTGCAGACCATTGGAGTCCACTGCAAGCCCGCTGGAGGGTCCCTCCAGCAGGGTCTTCACAGGAGGCATTGTCTGTGTGGGAACATGTCGTTTCAGGTGTGAAACAGCTACTGGTGTCAAGGCATCTCTCTCTGAACAGAAAACCCCTCTATTCAATTTTCATCTTAGTACGGCTAACACTGAGCTGTAAACATATTTATTCTGAAACACATTTGCTATATCCTCAAAGTTCCTCTCGCACCTACGTGTCACTTAACAGACCGACATGTTATGTAATGACTCCCACTGCTGGATTGTGACACTTGATTCAGTAGCGTCTCTGCTTTCAGCCTGACTTTCCTGAATGCGCTTTTCTAAGTCGCTCTGGATCAGAGCGTCTGCCAAATGACTAAATGTAAATCTCCAAAACCTTGAATGGCCTGGACCTCCAGGGCCAGGAAGAAGCAATGCTTCTCTACATGGAGGTGTGTTTGAGGCTACAGTTTCCAGAAGAGCAGGAAGAGGGAGCTTAGGCTGAACCAGCTGTCACACCCACAAAGCCACCCCCTGACTATGTGAACATCTGTCTCTCTCAATCATCCACGAATCAAAGCCAATACGAAAACGCCAACATTATCACCAGATTTAGGATGACACTGGTAGTCTGCATTTGCATTGAGGACAATCTCAGTCTCTTAAAGTTAGTGCAGGGGCTGGTCAGTGATCAATCTTTTGTCACTTTTCCCATAACATCTGTGGAGATGCGCAAGTCTGTTGTGACTGAGGAGTTTGAGCACCACGGTGCAGACTAACACAGACACACGAAAAGTAGCACCAGTTTGTTTGGTGACTCATCTGAACTGTGACACTTTCAGGAAGACTTGTGGCTTTTTCGTAACTGTGACAATCACTGCATTGCTCTTATAGGCTGAGGCTCTTCTGCAAGGATTAGTATGCAGCAAAGGACACAGCAGTCAGACCTACAAGCGGAAAACTTCAGAGCCTTACAGGTTTATAAAGAGTCTCTACATTTATTTCTATACAGACTATCACACAGAACATAAGACCATTTTAAGATTTGCTTTTATATGCAAGATACACGTTGACTGTCGTGTATCTTGCATATCCCTCATGCTTGTAAAAGAAGCATGAGGGAAACAAAGAAAGAACAGCTCTGTGCATTTTCTCATACAGTTTGCCATCTGGCTTACTTATTGCCAGATCCCTGTCAAAACTTGCAAGGAGCACTTGGAGACTAAATATAGCAGCAAGTCCATTCTCAGCCACATGAGGAATCAGGATTAGGGGAGGTGTGGCACATGCTGTCTGATTATGAAGTCACACAAACATTTAAGCCAACTCAGTCACAGAAGTGCCACACATCAGGATGCCTACCTGATGAAGACAATCAACTCCACTGACCCCCCTAAAGACAGTTGGACCAGGCTTTCATAAGTCACTTCTCCATCACCGCAACCAGCACCTGCTGCTTTGTTCCGGTGTTTTCTGCACGCTCTTCCCTCACTGCTCTCCTCCCAAACCCCACAGATACACTCCTTTACTCTCATCCAAAGGTCAGAATGGTGGAATGGAGGTCACCCAGGGGAGGTACAGAGATGAGAAACACTGAGAATAAAGTGTAGCTGACTAAGATGTTTTTTTTTTCCTGCTATTACTGTGCACAGTCTAACATAAGCCTATATGGTTTAGTTTTCCAGATGAATGCAGTGTTGCTGCCTACAATACCATGAGAAAAAGGTTTGAGAAAACATGTTTAAATGCTGGTCCTACCATTTCTAGAAGCTCCAGGAGAAACCAGTTTAATTCTGAGTTTAATATTCTTGACATATTTCGCAAGAGCTGACTTTGACAAATTGACGACACCCTGTTATTAAGACAATTAGTAAGGATCCACAAAATGACTCTGGTCCTGAATCACTGTCTTCTTGGGAGTGCCACTCCTTATGCTGTAAGAGTTCAGATGACAAAATGTGCTACGAGACCAACAGCAACGCCTTAGAAAACCACACCTGGTGATCCAGGACACCTGCTGCTAGAAAATCATCCTGTGCAGGTGTTCTGGGAAGGAACATGAGTCCTATGAAATCATCCCAACTGAGTCACCATTCACTTGGAACAGTACATTGGAACAGTGGTGTGTCTGTGACTATGTATTAACTTCACTTTTAAAGAGCATTATTGCTGAATTGTCAATTGAGTGTGTGTGATTAAAAAAAAAAAGAAAATTAAACAGCAAACCACTCATTTAAGCCCATCACCCCTTCATGGAGCACAGAATGCCAGCACAAGCTGATCCACATGCTATAAAAATCAGTGCATCCACGCAGAATCAATTAAATAAAAACCCCTTCCCCACTCCCTTAGCAAGCTTAAGTTTGCATGAATATCACCAAAACACCAGACAGTATCCATGGGCAACCTACCTGCATTTGGTGCTACCCTACATGCCTACACCTGTAATTCATCAGTTTGCCCAACCTTTTGTTAGCAACTCAACCCTCACTGAAATCATTCAGCTACGTGCCATTTTTCACAAAACACTGTCTGCTGCAATCATCCCATCTGTTGGTCTTTATTTTGTTGCTAGAACGTGTGTATTTTTATGTAGTCTTCATCTGCGAGTGAACCAGTTTATTATAACAGGTTTATGGACCCAAGAGAGACAGGACATGTTTGATTTATGGGATGAAACTAGACCTGTATTATAGCAGTTTGGAACAGAAAGCCTGAAACCAGTACTGTCTACCAATTACAGAAACACTGAGAATAATGCGTAGATAGTTTTTTTCTCCTGCCATTACTGTGCACAGGCTAACATAAGCCTACATGGTTAAGTTTTTCAAATGAATGCAGTGTTCCTGTCTACAATACGGTGAGAGAAAGGTTTGAGAAAACATGTTTAAATGTTTTCATGATACAACATATTGATTCTTAACTGTCAAATACTAAACCATCCATCTATACACCCACCAGGAAAGAGCTGCTGTTCGCTTGCCATAATGACATTCACTTGTAACTACCATATTATTACACATTCTTTAAACTGTAAAATACATCATTTTTGCCTCCAACTACAGGAATTACCAGCACACGGAGGACGTTTCTCCGAGGGGTATGTTCAGGTAATTCCATTCATTTATTACCTAGCAGTCCCCATCAGCCACAGTGTGCCTATTGAGACATGTCTGATTGGTGGGGGATCCTAATCCATGGACCAATTGCTGCACATTACCTGCCTGTGTTATCGTCACCATGGTCTCGCCTGGGAGTCATGGACATATAGAGTTACAATATGTACAGTATGGAAAGTCAACCAACGCTATGTTAAAATGGGCTTGCCATCTATGTCTATATTTTACATTTTGCTTAAATACCTTAATGGCCAACTCATGGTAATTACCATTCCCATCCAAAGCACTTTGATGGGAGTCCAGTGAAGTAGCTTGTATGTAAATGAGGGCAAATATGCCTAGCAGCTGCATGGCTTGTAGCTTGCTTCAGTTGTATCTGTATCAGGAACCACCACAGAGTCTAGATAGATACAGTCTCTCTATACAGTAGATATACAGTGTGAACACCAATAATACTTTCATAGTTAATAGCTAACCTAATGACAGAGGAGAAATCCAACTTTAAATGACAACAGCAACCCTGTACATGAATGCTCAACCCAGCCTGGCTGTCCCTCATTTCAGACCATGCTTCCTCCCATTTCCTAGATTTTTAGCCTTTCTCTACAGAAGGATGTCCCATGAGTCTATAAGACTGAGACAACAGAATATGGCTTGGCTTTATGCATTAGGCAGTACTTTCCCTTTAGATAAGTCGGCGCTTTTAATTCCGGGGGGGAAAGTCACTAACGATAAAAATAATTTTACATCCACCTTAACACACTGTGTGGATTCATATTGAGATTTCAGAAAAGTGCTGGTTGCTGGAAGTAGCCTGAATTTGCATGCCCACCTGCCTCTCACTTCCTGGAGCAGAGCAGGAGATCTAGATGTTTCTGAGGCTTTTCCAGCAGAACTGAAGACACCAGTGTGGGAGGGGTCTGCTCCTGAGATAACTTAGCGTGGATAATTTGCATTACAAATAATGAGTAAACCAAGTAAAATCACGAAAATAGAGCGCTTTAGGGCCCCTTTACATTTCAGGGCGATTTTAAGCAAGGGTCATTTCCAGAACCTTGTTAGCTTGGTGTTTCCTGACATCAATACATTAAAAAGCACATAAATCATAAAACATGACAGAATATTTTTAAAAAGCCTTGCCTTATCACACTCTATTGTGTTTAGAAATTTTGAAAAACATATACATTTGGCAACAGCTTTTCATTAATTGATAACTTATTTGGTCTCCCCAGTGATTCTTGCTTCTTTGTGTCCAACTCTGCACCCTCATTTCACCATTTAAGTAGTTCTGGCTGGACATTGTCTCTACAGAACAAATCCACATACCAAAACCCCCCAACCACAAACCAAAACCCCAAAACTGCTTTTGTATTGTATTGTATTAATGGCAACATTATATGAATTCAGATCATTTATCTCCAGAAAGCAGGATCATCACAATTTGTCAAGTAATTTGCCATTATATTTACTTATAACTCAAATTATTGCAGGCAAGTTTGAAAAAACATGGAAAACTATTCAAACAATTCCAATATATAATGGGTGGGGCCTCATTTCCACAGATCTTTCCTACATCTCATTTCCTCTGCTTCTTCACTGACGGCCAACAGCCTCAATGATAAATGAAATATTTCCCTTTGATCTTAGAGTCAGTTTGTTATTTAAGGCATATCTGGTACAAGTACTCTCCACTGAAAGTGTTCCAAGGTCAAAGATCTTCAGTCAGTACTACAGTAAATCACAGCCTTATTAAAACAGATCAAAATGTAAGGTAATACAATATTATTGGTGTCATCTGCAGTCAGACAGATAATGGAACTCCATACTTGGCTCAGGTCTTTTCACTGTTTATATTTAACCAAACAGACCTAGAGCTATGAAAAAAAATTAATGATAATATGAAATAGAAAAACTTCACAATTTTGTTGGACCATTTGAGATTAACAGTAAACCATGCAATGCCTATCAAACAGTTCAAAGCACCTTCCAGATAGTAGAAAATAATAGGTGGCAATTGAAAAACACATAAAATAAAACAAGCACAGTGACCAATGGAAATAAATAAAACATGTTACACAATACACATGTCACAAATAAAACAAAACTATAAGACCAAAATGCTCGTTTTAAAAGATAAGCCAAGTTTAAAAGTAAAAACTGTCGTAACTAATAGTAGCCTAACTGTCTGTGAAGCCCTGATGGAACATTCAAAAATCGAATTGTCGTAGAGTATTCCAGACGGAAGTTTCAGTTAATTCGATACAATCGTTCGTACACACGTACACACACACACCTGTGTTTACAGTCTCGCTAGTTATCACAGAAAGCCTATGTTATTGGTTCCAATCCCGGCACACTATTGAAGTACCCTTCAGCAAAATACTTAGGTAACATTAATGTTAGCATATACACCGCCAGAATGAAGAAACAATATGTAAAATAAAATAACCGTAAAAGACAGGCCGAGGGGTGGAACGTGGGTTCTCGGAAATAATCTGGGCCGAAGGCCAAAAGGGTTTAACTTTCGTAATGGCAACACAGCAAAAAGCTTGGTTTTAATTAAAACAGTGTAGAGTGCGCTCGGAATAAAATCGTCTTTGGACAGAAACACTTTCACCTCGTATATCGAGAGACACGCAGCTTTCACATCAAAAGCAGCGCCGTAAACTAAGTTCAAAGTCCGGAGAGGAGCAGGAGTTTTCCTTTCTTCATTACAATTTAATCATTTTTACAAAACCACAAATCGAAACGATTTAGGTGAAATCAGTATATATGTTTAAACTGTTAGTCTGGGTTACTAGATCTAACCTCTAACAGAAGCGGATAGAGAAATTTTTCATAAGTTTTTGGCATATACCCCGACATATTGCCACGAAACTGTACGGGATATATTTAGTTTTACACAAATTTTACACCCAACAAATTTACAACAAATTACTGCATTACATAAACACTCTGTAGAATATGTACGAAATTGTGTAGGATATATTTACAGTTTGTCAAAACATTTTACACCGGACGAA
Source organism: Megalops atlanticus (assembly GCA_019176425.1). Classification (NCBI taxonomy): domain Eukaryota; kingdom Metazoa; phylum Chordata; class Actinopteri; order Elopiformes; family Megalopidae; genus Megalops; species Megalops atlanticus. Next base: position 27,005,670 of record CM032890.1, read on the forward strand.
TTCCCAGAGGAAATTACTCTATGACGTCAAGTCCCCACCTTACTTTTCCGCACCTGAATTTGCTCTTGGACAAGAAAATTCCACGGCTAAGGCATGGCCATCACATTGCGTTTGCCTGACGAGAAAATAACGTTTCTCTGAAACGCTGTCATTGATATTAGCTCGCTTTTGTTGTATTTGTACTTACGATATTCCATAAGAGATGAGCATTCCCAGTGGTCATTTCGGCCGCGGCATCGCTTCCACATACTCGCGTACTCAGACTTAGCGTCTTCGTTCTCCACCCATCCAGAGGTTGCGGCGATAGCAATAATGTCAAATATGATGGCGAAGAGCAGGAGAAGGGGTGCGATCCACCTGCACCGGGGGTACGCAATGCCGCAGCGAAACATTTTCGGTACACTGACAAGTCGTGGGTAACTACAGCGCGGGCGAACAGAGCGAGGATAGTCCGTTGACCACAGTGACAACCAGACAAAACTGCGCTACAGCGCCCCGCCCGAGTTTATTTAAACCAACCTGTTCTCCTAAGGACCTGCAGGACTGCCTGGGGCCTCAGAGTTTTGGGCTGGCCGTCTTTCGACTGGAGCCAAGCTCAGGTTACAGTCTAGAGTAACCATTTATATGCCAGCGCGTACAGGTGAAATAGAATGCCAGAAAATACGTTACTGTCGTGACTCCAGGCAGCCGGTTACTTAGGCTACTCCGTACAGCGCACCAGTGACACTTCTGCATCTGTTAAAGTAAAAAAAATACTGTAGTTACCCGATAAAATAGGTAGTGGCAGTAGTACCTGTACTACAGTATTAACAGCAGCCGTACTTGTAGTGGAAATATATAATACTGGCAACGGTTACTTTATTACAATCCGTTTTATACTGGAAAGAACATCTTCGGAACATTACATAATATGTAGGGCTTCTTCATATGACCCTACATACAGTCGCATTCCATAACCAGGAGCTCACACCAGGATAACAGTAACGTAGTTCTTTATTTCCAGATACCACCAATCGTTACTGATCTTCATAACATTACTCTCAGACTCCAAATGAACTAAAATGCAGCAGTGTTCAGTTTTCCAAACACATTCCAGCTATACCTAATCCAGCTACCTCATACAGTAGGCCTATTGATTTAATTGAATGACTTTTCTGATATGTACCAAGTGCTTTTTAAAGACGTCAATAAAGAGCGTAATTTGAACATTTACCTGAAATCTGAATCTGTCCATGTCGTGTGCCTTTATGCTTGATGTTATTTTTTACGTAGCGAAATAGCGGCACCTAGGGTCAATATTATCATACAGGTCGTAGAAATGGAGACCACTGAAAATATGGCGCTCTTATTTTCGCGTGTGATACCAATTACCAGCAGAGGTCCCCATAATAACGCTTTTGCAAGAAATATGTTACACTGTACTTCGATTCCAGTTTACTTAAAAAATACGAAATGCGCCTGACCGAAGATGCCTAAAGAGATATGAATTAATTCAGCCTACAATAAACCTTTTTTGCAGATAAAGGTAAAAAAGGAACTTAATTGCGTAGTCTACAAACTGTCAATTTGTGACAGACAAGCAAAAGTTTTAAGTAATAGGAATCAAAATATATGACTAGAATATTTGAGTATTGTAACCCTATGTGGTAACGATTAATTATAGCCTTTGAATCACACATCACACATAGGATGCGAGACAACAGCACTGGTTCATGACAGTGATGAGCTAATTGCAGACGTTGTACGCTTTGGCTGTGGTCAACAGTCAAGAATGCATCCATGATCTCACAAGAATTAAGATAACCCATTTATAGCGTCTTCACCCGAGGAAATTTTCAGAACCCTGGCAGCTCGGAGCACTCAATTTACTGTTAAAGGGTTAACTCAACTATCCGAGTTTTCATGTACTGAGAACCGGTAAATAGACTGGCATGTCCTTAAGTATTTACAGTAGTTGAAGAGCCAATTGAAGACGTGCTGCTACAGATCAGCTATACACATCTATGACCTATGTAGAACTGTGTTCATGTTGGAAAGGAACCACAGAAAATGAACGGCGTGGCAAGAGCATTACTCTGCAAGAGAGGACGCTGATGGACAGAGGCAAAAATATTCACCAACGGCACCGTAAATATCCGCGCTGATCCCAACATGTACCAATGCTACTCTTCAAATCGCCGCATCCATAATATATTTGCACACGTTCTGTAAAGGGACAAAAATCACTATGCAACTATCCGATTTCAGACCGATGAGGACAGGGTTAAGGTATCGCTATATTCAAGTAGGCTTCTGCAAGTGTAGAGTAATTGCAGAAGTCCAGCAGTACGCTGACACATTACTGGCAACACGTACGAGTGACCTCTGCATGTATGAAGTAATCAACTGGCCTATCATACGTAGGACTTGCTTATATAGGTTTTGTTCCCATTGCTAACGCCCAAACCCCTCTGCGCTGCCATAACCAGAGGCAGGAATTTAATGCAACAAAGTAGGTCTAGTTGATGGGGCCCGCATGCCGGTAACCGGGCAAATAAACCTCGTGGACTCTTGGGTGTAACTGCTAAACATAATACATTTCAATCCAATATTATAAGCAATGCGGTATGGTAGAGTGAACTAAACAAAAAACGGGCACGACAGCAAGATTAAAGTAAAAGAATAGGAGAATCCAGGCCTCCCCAACATGGGAAGGCGGACTCAAGCTAAAACATCAACTAAAAAAAAACGGAAAACCCATTACAATTCCGGCAAACAAATAATAACACATAATAAAGCAAGAATAACAGACAACACGCGTTTTAACCGCGAGGAAAAGCGTGCAGAAGTCTGTCAGATTATCGCTTGGTCTCTCCTTTTATACAAAGCGCAGACACACACCTGTATGTGCTCAGCGCGTAATTAAGGAGAGAACAGGGCGCAATCTTGCCAGTATCACACAATTTCCGCCCTTCATCCAGTTTCAGGTGGAAAAGATATTGTTATTCAGTTTATTTTATTTATTGTTTGAATATACTGTTGACGATGCATCCATGTCATTAAACTTAAGTTATTGCAATTATTATGGTTAACGATTTTGTGTTTTGCTAGCCAATAGTCTTTGCTTTTGCGAGTTGTAGCTTGCGTGGAACATCTGACAGGTGTTTGCAGCTGAAGTTGCGAGTTTGTGATATTGAGCTTTCTTCTTAAAAGAAATATGTATCGATGGGTCTTTTGTTTCTGGTTTCATACAGATCACAGCTATAAGTGATAGGCTTTAGGTTCAGAATGAATAATTCTGTATAGCAGGTCTGTCCTTCTCGCTGGCTTTTCCACAATCCGACACAACCTGACGGCTCCCTCGCGCTACGATATAGCTACAGGCTTCTGTCGCCGGGGAGGTGAAACCGAATACCCCGGATGGAATAAAGCTGTGCAGTAATTGGCGTGGACTACTGTATGTAAGACTGTACCCAAGAGAACACCCGTGTTAATGTTTTCATATAAACGTTTTCTTTAAAAGATGTCGATTTCGACGACAAACAACGGCGGCACGGTGATCCGAAAAATGTAGGTTAGAAAACACCTCCTTATAGCCGTGTTCGCAGGTTCACCTGCTGCTCCGGTGTTTAGCGCGCGGCTCTTTAATCGTGTCCGTAAATCTCATCCGTTCCACCTAAACAGGAATTCCACGGCCGCGGTTTGCAGGTTTCATTTTCCCAGGCTAAACCAGGGAAATGGCCCACGCACAGACAAGAATTATCCCAGATGGAGGACAGAAGATTCGGCCCCAATGACACGTATTTCTTAGAAATAATCGCACACCGTATACGTGCATGTACATGTCACGGTCTTTTTTATTTTTTTTTTTTAACATCGTTCATTGACCCTTCCTCCTTTGTTTACGGAATTGACGCGTTCTCTTACATCACTGGGATTGGAATGAATCATCGTTAGAACACGGATGCTGCGCGATTAGCAGTGCCATCGCACTTTTTTGGGAAAACACCAGGTTTCTAACATTGATTTCCCACGATGGAGGAAATATTGCGAAAGCTTCAGAAAGACGCGTCTGGAAATAAGCACAAAGCTATAAGGGACGCCTGCACTATAGCTTGCGGTAAGTGCTGATGTCGCCAGTATTTGGGTAGTACACTAGAGCATGTCGTGCAGGTATAGGCATCACCATAAATATTTACTATTTCACATCGTTTGATGCTGACAGCCATGTATTACAGAATCTAGGTTGCAGCAGTGTAGTGGTCACACATTTTATTGGAAGGCCGTAACGCTACATCTTCATGCGCGCGCACACTGGGTCTTTCACGGGATTGGGCGATTACTTTTCAGGAAGAATAACATCAGGATTTTAGCATCGTCTTTGACAGAGGATGTATCGTGACAGGTGCGATAGCTAGACATACAGCATATTGCAAATTGTGTTTTTGAACAGTGTCCTCCGTTGGACAAATATTAGCATATTACAAGAAAGAGTGCTGTTTTATTTTAATTACAAATGGAATCAAGTTGGAAAAAATAAACAGTATATCTCTGACCATAATATTTTTATCACCCATTGTTTTTAATATGTGGGAACATATACTAAAAGTAAACTGAAATATTACTGTATCATGTATTGTATCACGCACTGTAGCCTATGTCTCATTGCAATTACAGGTTTCCTTTGTGCAGGCCAGTGAATAAAGAGACAGTGGTCCCGCCAGCTGCACGACCTTTATATCTGTAACACTGTTCGAATTGCAGTTTCGCTGATTTGAATTGATAATTGTCGCGTGGACGTAGGTGACCAGTGTGTCCTATGCTCTTCTGTTGTAAAGGTTTCAGGGTGTTCATCAAACACTCGCAGCACTGGCGCTGCATGCACGTGAATGAGGCTGGACCTGGTTTATTGTCGATGGATTGAAGTCATTTGTACACAGGTTCCTGGTTCAGCCGTTTGGGCATTGCTGTATTTTGTGTTTTTGCCTTTTGCCTTCTTTTTTGTCAGTGTTTGTTCATTGCAATTTGGGGCCAGAAACCTTGACTATTAGGCAGTTTTAAATATGACTTTTAAAACATTTTTTTTCAAATAAGGTTCTCCAAATTCAGTGGGGGGCAATAGTTTTTTGTTCTGCTTTATCTGTTCATTTTCTGTCATAGACTGTAAATGCGTGTCATCTTTCTGAATGTGTATAGTGATTATTAACATTGACACTGACAGTCATGTACAAACTGTTCTGACTTGTTCCCTGTCTCATTTTCTGTGTCACTGAGAAAGCAGGATATTTGGAGGATAATGATGTCATCCTTGCTGTTTCATATTTTATGGCTGTGTGCATTTGTAATATCACAGTTACCCAGCATGCCCTGTTACTCTGTCCCTTAGCACCTTCAGACTAAGAGGAGCTCCATCTCGGCTCCAGGAACACATACCACTAATTCTTCCAGCCCGTTTTACCTAAATATTTTCTTTCCTTAAAGTAGGTCTGTAAAGCACTCATTCTCTGCACCTTTGCTTTGGTACGATCTTGTTTATCCTGCACTGTGATGACTGCCCCTCTTTTGCCTTTGTAAAGCTGGGAGACAGTGCTGCAAATTGTGACTGAGCGTGTATTGTGTGTCTGCTTACAGATTTAGCATACCGTGCAGCTACGCACCACTCAAACAAGAACAAAGTGTTTCCTTGGATTACAATTGCCATTGGAGGGTCTTCTAATTTAGAATATAATAGGAGTTTACATTCACATTTTACATTCAGTTTACATTCAGTTTACATTCACATTTACATCTATTCACTTGGCATACGCTCATTATCCAGAGTATCTTGCAACGCAGAGTCGCCAAGTTGAATCTTATCTTGTGCAGTGACTTATGAAGCAAAGTCATCTTAGACAGTGTACAGTCATTGAGCACATGAGTGTGGCACTGTTTGCATTATTTTTCCACTAACATTGATTTATCTGATAATTCACGAATGGCAGTAGAGGTGTTTTTTTATCAGGTCTTTTTAATTCGGCCATGGTGCTTGTGGCCAGAGACCTCTTTCATTTTACTATTGGGTATCCAGTAAATTAGGTTTTTCATCCTGATACCACATCCTTATGAAACCCTGTGTTTGGAAGGAGTCCACACTGTGATATCAGACATTTGTTAAATTATTGCCCAAACATTATGAACAATAAAGAATGAATGGTTATGACTGAATGTTTTACTTATGAAGTAAAACATATTGCTATAGAGTGTTTAGGCCACAATAACATGATCTTGGTTATTACTGAATGAGCAGCATAGTAGTTTCTTTTTTAGTAGGAAGATCCTGAAATAAACCAAAGGTAGTTGTGTGGTTTGATAACCTGTGCACTAAACAGTCCTTAAGGCTTAAATAGATTGGGTATGTAAGCAATGTCAGATTCAGCTTATTAAGTCACTGTGGTTAGCAGCAGGTCTGGCATAGCTAGTGCTGGATCAGTGCTTGGGCACACTGTCTACCCAGTGCTCTGATATCAGAGACTTACACTAAAGTCCAGTGAAAGAGTGTCCCAGGATTAAGTCCTCAATACGTCTCTGTTTAGGATGTGATTTCTTACATTAATTTTATCCGGAGAGATCCAAAGGTCAGTTTAAGCCAGACATATTCGTTTTGCATGCAGACATGTCACAAACTGTGTTTATCGGTGACATGTCTGCATAAAATGCCAATAGCGATTGTTACAAAGTGACATCACTCATGGTATGGCGGAGACAGAGTGAGCGGCCGTCCATTTTTTTCCTTATGAATTGATTGAGGCCCCTAATGATTTTTGTCCCTGTAATTATAATGGAACACTCAGTCTACAGCTGCCGTGTTCCATATCGCGTTGTTCGCGCCTGACTCACTGTAAAAGTGCGAGGTGGTGATTGATGGGCCAGGCTGATGTTGTTGTCCATGCCCCTGCTGCCGCTGTTCACAGGGAGAGCTGTTGTCTCCCCACCCTTCACACAGTGCTGGTAAACAGCTCTCCTCATTCCCTGCAGCTGAATATTAATAGGCCAGCAGGTATGCTGATACCGGACGAATGCTTTCTGCTTCCAGTCAGAGTGCCGAGGTGACAGACTGCAGCCAATGGGCGGGGCCGTGGGAGCGTGTGGGGATCAGTAATGCCGGAGGCTGACAGGGCACCTTTTTGGCATTTGGATGTAGGCCTGATACATTAGAGAAATCTCACCGGATGATAAAAAGATTCCCTACGCCTAATATTCCAACTACTACATTTCTCTCACTTTGGGCAGGGCCGGGGCTGAAGTAAATTATCTAAGTAAATTTAGCTGAATAATGAGCCCTCTTTTCCTTTGTCTTTATTCCTCTTTTGCTTTGAGATTTTTTGGAGAGATATGTCTGTCCAAAGTGAAGGGGAACACCAATGTAGCAGTTATTCATGAATACACAAAGCTAAACTGAACTCCCATGTTTAATATTCTGTGACACAGCCATTAAAGCTAGACATTAGACATGTAAAACCTTTTTCTCTATTTGTCTCCCGAAAAAGAATGGCAATTTACAAATCATCAGTGAAAGCTGAAATGATTAATAGTGTGAGTCATTCTAACTGCATTGTTCATTTTTAAAAATTTTACAAATGTGTTCTGAGATGATTCGTTGCATTGTAGTACAGACAGACTACACCTGTGATTATTCTGCCGTGATGACAAGGCAAGGAGGTGATCTCTCACAGGCAGCTGAGTGCCACTCTGTTGCATCACCTGCCCTGGCTTTTTCTGCACACTCACATTCTGCCTGAATTTCCACAGAAACCCTGGAGGCTCAGAATGGATCTGTCAAGATACTGCCGTCTCAGCTCAGGTAAGGAAACAGACACTGTGGTTAGAGCGTGTGTGTATCTGTGCGTGTGCAGGCGTGTGTGTGTGTGTGTGTGAGTGTGTGATTGATAGACTGTGTTTTGTGAAGCCTGTTTTCTTTTCTCAGGTAAAAATACTGACACTAGAGTTAGAGTGTGTGTGCGTGTGCCTGCGCATGTGTGTGTGTGCAGGCGTGCGGGAGTGTGAGTGTGAGTGTGTGTGTGTGTGTGTGCGTGAGTGTGCGATTGATAGACTGTGTTTCCTGAAGCTTGTGTTCTTTCCCTCTCGATTTACGGCACTCTGTTTGAATCCTCGTATTTACTCCACACTGCAGTAAATCTGCTGGCAGGCTCTGCTGCTGCTCAGGGCCAGTAACGGCAGAATTCACAGCACATTCATCAAGGCCATGGTGTGTCTGTATGCTGCACACCTGCAGGTAAAACAGGTGTGTTCTGCCTGTGTAAGAGGAAGTGTTGAAAGGTGCGCAGTCTATTCGTAGCAGGGAACATGTGGCAAAACCTGGCAGGTAAAGAGGGATACCCACCTGTATGAGTCTGAATATCCAGGTGGCTTTTTACCATCTGCCTCCATGTGTTTGGCTGCGTTATAATGGCAGAGGGTAAACGTTTACAGCGTGACACTTTTGTGACACTGCTCCAGGGCAGCCAACCTGGTTTCCTTCTGTGGAAATTCCCGTGGAGGTTGAAGTGCTGGAGTGGTCCCAGGGTTTTTAGAGACTGTTGAAGTGCGGTTTCACCCACAGAGTCACGATTGAAGAATATCGCCCCCTCAGTGATGCACACACACATACACTCCCTGCTGTGCACCTCAGGAGGAGCTGTTATGGAGAAATGCATTAAAACAGTTGCAATAAGAAAAGTCACTACTACTAAGTTTTGCTCTGTAAAATATGAGTTTACCTTAAAGTATATGTTCATGTTGGTGTTCATTCATATTTATATGTACTAAAATATTTCAACAACAATATTTCTTCGGTGATGTATTGACATATTATCTATGCATGTACAGACACTAGTGATGATTCTTCCTGATGTGATTATGCAGAATGAGTCTATACTGTGTCTGTTGCAGGATACAATTCACACATACATGCTTTTCTGCAAAAAAAAAGTTAATCTGGCTTTTCTTGTAACACAGAGCACACCATATCTTTAATGATGGGGTGATGATGAGGGGAATGAGATGGAATGAGAATAGGGGCATGAAAAGACGAGAGTGTTTTAAGCTCGGGCTTACATTCTGAAAAAGGTTGTCTACGACTTACAGTTTCCTATTCTGGGAGAGTTTTTCCCTGTTAAGCGCAGGTAGTGGAGTCTGAAAGGTGCAGGTTGCTGACGATCGCGTTTGCTTTGTGCCGCTTCAGCAGACACATGGATCCACCCCGCTGCGTCCTTCCCTCCCTGCTCCTCCACCGCTGTCACCGCTGATGTGATGATGCTTTTCCTGCAGCTGAGATGAACAGGCTTGCCAAAGACAAGAGTGTGGGAGGCACTGAAGTGAAATCAATCATATGCTGATACAAAAGTCCTTAATCAGCGGAGTCTACTTAGCACTGACTCAAGATCTGCCACCAGGCCCAGATGACATCACTGTCCATTACATTAAATTATTGGCATTTAGCAGACGCCATCCATTTATAAAGCTGGATATTTACTGAGGCAATTTCGGGTTAAGTACCTTTCCCAAGGGTATAACAGCAGCGCCCCAGCTGGGAATCAAACCAGCAACCTTTTGGTTACAAGTCCTGCTCCTTACCACTATGCTACACTGCCACCTCAATAGCATCCATATACCATTCAAATTCTGCCCTGCATCTGTTGTGCTACACCAACATCCTCAGAGCACCCGGAAGTGAAACTCAAAAAGAAAAAAAAAAACGGGTTTCATGATTGGTGGAGATAAGGAAGTGAATGGCCCTGCTGTTCTAAGACAGGTGCCTGCTGGTGTTGTGTGTCACTGGCAGAGAAGGCAAACATTCCTAAAGGACTGTTTTGTTTGGAAAGTCACATGACAGGGGTTTTTTGGTTGCTCTTCCCTGTTCCTCCATGTTGAAATGCGCCTCCTCAGGAGGCATGCTCAGTGGGAAGAGCTGGCCCTTTGTCTTAACGAGTAGCTCGTTAGGGGCGTGCGGTGACTAACACATGCTGCAAGTGCACACTGTACACGTGGCCAGCACATCGATCGTCATTGTGATTGTTTGAGTCATGCTCCATTAAATTGCAGTACATAATGCATTTAGCATCTCATTCTAATCCAGTCTCTATGGAGAGACTCTGTCTCTCAGGTACTGGGCGCTAGTGTTTCATTACATGCTTTTCATCTGGAAATGCCTGGCTGTAGCAAGGACTCTAATAAGATTCAAAAGCTGTGAATTTGAAGCAGAGCAAGATTCCATGCACAGTATTTCAAGCTCCAGACAAAGGCCTCTCAGTGTATGCCAACAGTAAAAAAAAAAAAAAAAAAAAGTGAACTGAAAAAATTCAATATGGCTTTTGCTTAGTGAAGGTGTGGAGGACAATGGCAAGCAACATGACAGTCTAACAAAAAATCTCTCTGGAATGTTTCCTATGTGTCCATAAATCCTTTAACAAAAAGCTCATTTTTGTTAAAAAAAAAAAAAGAATTGCAATAATAGGCACCTTTTATTTTGTTTTCCCTGCGTTTTTCTATGTATCTGTAAAATGTACTGTTAAAACTCTTTCCTGAGGCGTGTGTGTATCTTCTGTGGTGAACGTGCTGAGTCAATATTTGGTTATTCTCCCTCCCATATGAACAGCCTCTCCTGAGAGGCGGCTTTAGACTCTGAGGGCAGGTCGGGCCTGAGGGATGATGGGAAACACTCCTGAGATAGGTGCACGCTGGGGCAAAGGCACACAGGTCCTGTGCCCTGCCCCTCCGGTAGTGTTCGCGCCTCTGCACAGTACCACTGTTGGCTCTTACATCATGGCACCAGTGGGCAATTTCCCCAAAACGCACCTGAATAATTGATCAGAGTATTCTCTTTGTCTCTTGAATTTGTTAGGGTTGATTCGACTACTGTGGTGGAGTTTGGGTCTCTGGAGAAATCTGTGGATATTGGAATTGATCTCTCATTGTTCAATAAATGGTTGAGCCATTTATGTTTTTTTTTTTTTTGAAATGTGAATGTGGATTTCCCACTTGCTGATTGCAGCTTTAAGCACACACAGTTTCATACAAGAAGTATCATGCATGTTTCATGCAAAAAAACCTGCAAGTGCCATGTTAATTTCTCTAAATCATAGTGTGATGTGTGACTTCTGTAATGAGCATGGAATGAGCGAGCTTGCCCTTATATCTGAGTGGAGTTCTGGGCTTTGACTGCTGCACTGGGCAGATGATAAATGAACAACTTGTTTTTCATTGATCTTCACATTGTTCATAATGGCACTCCTGACAGGGTCTGACTGGAAATGAATGTCCAAAATATTCCATTGTAGTCAACATAGATTCCAATTTTCCATCTCCTCTGTGGGTGACAAACAGTGTGCCATTTTTCACTGCAAGTTGTAGTTTTTCTGTTTCATTTTGAAATTGGTTCAGCCGTGAAGCCGTGTGAGACTACCACAACACTAAATGCGTCTGTGAGATTTTATGTCCTCTTATGAATCATAACAAATCAATCTCGATTGTGAAAATGTGCTGTAACAAGTAGAATTTGTTTGATTGAAGTCCTGGTGTTAATCTCGCAGTGTCGCTTGATCCTGAAAATTAATTCCATGCGATTAGAGAGGATGAGGCCGAAGTCTTCGTTCCTTTGGGTTGGCTTGCTATCAGAGTCCCTCTGTGGGTTGTGTTCTCTTTGATTGCTCTGGGAGGTCGCTTCCTTCTTGATTTCCTCTATCAGCCATTTAATATAAAGCCCCAGTGCACAGCTCTTCTATCTCTGAGCCCTGATTAGAAGGAGGGAAGCCTGAATCTGGCAAGCATGCAACCATTTGCCTCAAACCAGCTATGACGAAAGCTTTAATGTAAATATAATGCAAAGTAATAAGGTAATGGAAACACTGTACATGGGAAAGTGCATTTCCAAACAGCCTCTGTGTACAAGCTAAAGGTTGCATCAGTGTGTCATTGTGTCTACATGAGCTGAAGGCTGTGTCCATCTGTCTGTGTATGAGCCAAAAGCTGTGTCAGTATGTCTGCGCAGGAGCTAAAGGCTGTGTCAGGGACAGAGTGTGGAGGTGCAATATTGATTCAGCCAGCTAATTAAAAACCATGAGGCTCACTTGGACACATCTGTGTGTGTCTTAGGCACTCACCGCTGGGGCTGGATTATAGATGAGTCTCCACAGGTTCACCTTTCCCTCCTCTTAGCTGTGGCTCACACCCTGGCTGATGTTTGTGTGTTTAATTGCACCCTATCATCTCTGTACACATGTTTAAATGGAGCACCTTTTATTGTCCTCCATTGTTTATTTTTGTGACAGTACTATCATATTGTCAAAAAAATCTGCCCTGAATTTGTCTATCAGCAGGCAAGTCAGATCTTCTGTCATTGTGAGGAACAGGGCCCTTAGGGAAATTGGGTTTACAGAGTTCAGATCATGGTTGACAGCGGTTTTACTCAGACAACAATAAATGTAGTTTTTTTTGGTAGCAAATGCTTAGTTCCCAGCGGTCAACAGTCTCAACATCCCAGCGGTCTTCTCACAGTAACTGTCTGTATTATGTAGGTAATATCAGTTGTTTTACTTAATTCCTACCATTTTAGCACATAATGCATAAACCCTATTACTCCATGTTAGTCTCTGTTCTATCCTGTTCAAATTCAGATTTAAGTCTGAATGGGTGTTTTTGACTGCTGCACACATCTTGTATAAATGTATTTGGAAATGCAAGAGCTGGAAGTCCATTTACTTCATACCTCATGGACACTTTTTGTTTGTTGTACTGTGTATGCCTGTCATGACGCAAGAACCTCCCTTGTGGGAAAATTAAAGCACTCTGACTGGACTTGTTCCCATTTATGTCTTTCCAGAGAGAGGTGTTTGCTTCCTCTTAGACTGGCACTGGAGTCCAAGAATACAAAGCTGGCCCAGACTGCTCTCACAGGAATGCAGGTGCACTCACCAACGCCACATCGCATGCATTGGAGATACACCAGTTCAGATGCATTATGGGATACATCAGTTCAAATGCACTGGGGGAAACCTTGATCAAATGCATCATGGGATACACCAGTTTTGGCAAATTGTGGGATACACCATTTTAAGTGCATTGTGAGAATTAGCAGCCCAGATCTGTGGGATGTAGTTTGAGCCAGGAAACCCTGGTCCAGGGTATCCTTTTCCTCTTTTTTGTATCATCCAAAAACCATAATGATGTCACTTAAATGTCAAATTGTGAGACACTTTATGGCTTAAATCACAGACACTTTCACATCAACCAAGTGAATTTTCCAGTTGTTTCTGTCCCTCTCTTCTAGATGAAATGTTTCTTGTCTAGTTATTTTCTGGTCACCATTCTCCCATTGTTTCTGAAACTGTTTTGTTTTTTGGACACGCACAGAAGATTCTGTGTGAGGATAGGTTTGTCACCGAGGAGACGGAGGCGCCGGAGAAGCAGCTGTTGAGCCAGGTGCTGGACGCGGTCCGAGTAACGCCCACTCTCCACGAGGACCTGCAGGTGGAGGTGATGAAGGTGAGCAATTGGACCGAAACAGAGCCGGTACCAGCACCATGCAGCTTGCTTCCGTGTAAGGCCAAAGTCTGGAGTGTGGACCAGCAGGATGCAAAGGATGGCCCATCATTGAAAAATGAGCAGAACTGTGCAGCATATGGACCTGACAGTTTAACAGCTTGTTGGCGCTTCACAGATCAGTTGAGCCTCGCATCAGCTGCAGTGGACTGATTTCATTGACCTTTTTTGTGCTGTTGAATTATTTGCACATCCTAATTCTACAGGACCGGGGCGCTGAGTTAAACGGGTTGTTTAACCTTTCTGGGTGCACCTCTGTGCAGCGTTGCAGCTGGTGTGGAAAGGATCATGGAAGTGCTGTCAGCAGCCCGTGCATTAAGCAGGCTTTTAGTATCCCACAGCTCCTTCACTGGGAGCTCTGGGTGTGCTCCAGATCGGCTGTGGGCGCCGTGCCAGCCCGTGCCTGTTTATGCCCCCTCTCGCTGTGCCACAAATCAGGCAACAGCTGTGCCGTCCCCCGGTCCCAGAGCACCGGGCATGGTGCCACAGAGACACGCTGCACAGAGCGATACTGCACAGAGGGGCCAGCAAGCCAGAGGAGGCAGCCATCTGGACCACGCCCTCCAAAACACAGAGCCTGGTGCTAAGCACAGTGCAGGGAACACTCACCTGCTGCAGAACACAGTGCAGGGTTCTCTCACCTGCTGCAGAACACAGTGCAGGGAACTCTCACCTGCTGCAGAACACAGTGCAGGGAACACTCGCCTGCTGCGGAACACAGTGCAGGGAACACTCACCTGCTGCGGAACACAGTGCAGGGAACACTCACCTGCTGCTGAACACAGTGCAGAGAACACTCACCTGCTGCAGAACACAGTGCAAGGAACACTCACCTGCTGCTGAACACAGTGCAGGGTTGACTCACCTGCTGCTGAACACAGTGCAGGGTTGACTCACCTGCTGCAGAACACAGTGCAGGGTTGACTCACCTGCTGCTGAACACAGTGCAGGGTTGACTCACCTGCTGCAGAACACAGTGCAGGGAACACTCACCTGCTGCGGAACACAGTGAAGGGTTGACTCACCTGCTGCAGAACACAGTGCAGGGAACACTCACCTGCTGCAGAACACAGTGCAGGGAACACTCACCTGCTGCAGAACACAGTGCAGGGAACACTCACCTGCAGCTGAACACAGTGCAGGGAACACTCACCTGCTGCAGAACACAGTGCAGGGTTCTCTCACCTGCTGCTGAACACAGTGCAGGGTTGACTCACCTGCTGCGGAACACAGTGCAGGGAACACTCACCTGCTGCAGAACACAGTGCAGGGCACTCTCACCTGCTGCTTAACTGAGTGCAGGTGACTCTCACCTGTGGCTAAACGCAGTGCAGGTGACTCTCACCTGTGGCTAAACACAGTGCAGGTGAGTCTCACCTGTGGCTAAACGCAGTGCAGGTGAGTCTCACCTGTGGCTAAACGCAGTGCAGGTGAGTCTCACCTGTGGCTAAACGCAGTGCAGGTGACTCTCACCTGTGGCTAAACGCAGTGCAGGTGAGTCTCACCTGTGGCTAAACGCAGTGCAGGTGACTCTCACCTGTGGCTAAACGCAGTGCAGGTGACTCTCGCTATCTGTGTGTGACACTGCCGTGTTTTCTACTTCTTCAAGTTTAAAAATGTTCACCATGTGTGATTACTGCAGTAGTTTCTTTCCAGCAGCGCTTTGCGATTCCGTGTTCAGAATGTCACAGAGAGCCAGCTTGCTTTATGTTCATGATGGCAACAGCAACATTCAGCCTGATGCTAGGGTGTAGCAGCTCTGCACACATCTCCGTCGATGCCCCGCTCATTTGTCTCCCTGACAGACATCATGTAGAACATGTACTGGATTTATTCTCTGTAGGACCACCCCCCGCATCATGAGCATTATTTAAGCCCTCTGTGTTATGATAGGATGGCGTGCTTTGAGCAGCTGGCCTCTCTGTTCCTCTGTTTACTCACTGTCACTCACACTGCCTCCCCCTCCCTGTCTCCACAGGTGCTGCTCTGCATCACCTACTCGCCCACCTTCCAGATCAACGGAGACTCCATCCTGAGAATCGCCAAGGTAAGGAGCAGCAGTGTGGCACCGTAGTACAGTGGCAAAGCCCATAACCCAGAGGTTGCCAGTTTGATTCCCTGGTAGGGCACTGCTGGGCAAAGCAGGTGGGAGCGGGATTATCGCCACCCCTGGAGGACATGACGTCAGCAGCTGCTGAATCATCCCTGATTTATCAGCCCCCGTCCTCAGTGTCCGCCCTTCCCATGATGCCTCTGTGATTAGAGGAATCTCGTCATGGTGACTGATCAGTTTGCCTGTGTTACCGTCGCACTTCAGAAGTAAACAGGATCTGAATTTGCATGGCTCCTGTTGCAGTGTGCTGAATAAGCATTTGCTTTGTTCAGTATCAGTGTTTTCAGAAGTGGCAGAGCTCTGTAATGCCCCCCCACCTCTGGGTACCTGGTCTCTGTAATTTGGTTGTAAATTAACACCTCATGAAGCTGTTTTGTCGGGCTAATGGGTCTGGTCCCATCGGGGCCCGCCGTCTGTCACTGAAAAGTCACTC
Organism: Megalops atlanticus; assembly: GCA_019176425.1. Lineage (NCBI taxonomy): Eukaryota > Metazoa > Chordata > Actinopteri > Elopiformes > Megalopidae > Megalops > Megalops atlanticus. The sequence continues at coordinate 27,021,770 of CM032890.1, forward strand.
GTCTGGAGCGGAGCTGTCGGCAGCGCCTCATGAAGAGCAGCCCAGGTTTTACACTCAGCCTAAAACACACACCGTTTGTGTGACTCACAGACAGAGGGACACACAGGCATACGGACATAGACACACACTGGAGTGAAAGATAGAAAGAAAAACAGTGACAAGGTTTTTTGCAGTTGTAATAAAACATTTTGTGTGTGTACATGCACACTGTGTGCTTGTGTGTGCGTGTGTGTGTGTGTTTGTATGTGTGTGTGTGTGCACACTGTATGTGTCTGTCTATGTGTGTATGATACAAACTGTGTTTGTGTGTATGTGCACACTGTGTGTGTGTGTGTGTACACATGCGTACTGTGTGTGTACATGTGCACTGTGTGCATCTGTGTCTGTGTGTATGTGTGCATTGTGTGTGTGTGTGTGTGTGTGTGTGTGTGTGCACATGTGTGTGTCTGTGTGCTGAATCATATGCTGATAGACGGTGTTTCCGTCTCCGTGGCAGTGCAGGAGTCAGGTGGTGACGTGCACAGACTCCCTGCCTGGTCCCCTTCACCCATCATCAAGACACCCTACGCAAGAAGGTGTCGCCCCGCTCCTCCAATGGCTTTGATTCTGTCGCTGTGGCAACAGAAACACCAACCAATACCATGTCTGAATTTTGTCTGTCGGCCACGTATTGCTGGGGGGGGGGGCCTGGGCAGGGGGGGGAGGGGGGGGCCTGGGCAGGGGGGGGGGGGGTGGACACGTTACATGACTGGATAGAGACGCAGTGGAAAATGCTGGTCATCGCTTTAGCCCGAGTCTGAAGCACGGTGACTTCCTCGCATGCAGCGATAAAGGCCAGACTGTGACGTGCCACATTAGCTGGCAGGGGATTTTATGTGTGAATGCTTCCCTTGCTGAGCATCGCTGGCTCTTTGTGTGCACCTCTAACACAGACAGGCACAGCGCTCTTATGCAGCCTGATTTCAGGGGAATTTGATGGCTGGTATTCAGGCAGGAAGATGAGTGATCACAGGAGGTTTTGATTCCTTTTTTGTTGTTTTTTTTTCTCAATCAAAGAGGACTGGTAGGGCCAGTTAAGAGCAGGAAGAGAGGATGATTGTGGGGGGTGGGGTCCTAGATGCTGTTTTACCGAGAGAGGACTGAAGAATGTAATGTAATGTAATGTTTCTTTTTTTATTGTGAGGGTGAGGGTTATCGGACATATCGATAATGTTCTGCAGGTTACTGCCAGGGGTTCTCTCTTGGTAAAACAGCATTTAGGAACCTAAATGCATTACATGATATTACATTACATTCATTTTGCAGACGCTTTTATCCAGAGCGACTTCCATCACAGGAGAACAGGAGTGTATCCATTCAAGTTGAATGAGCAATAGTGTCAGACCAGGTTAACAACACTCTCAGGCCAGTGAGTGTGAGCATAGCACAAACAGAAAAGAAACAACGGTGCCTCACAATTCACCCAATAAAATGGGCTTGTATGAGTAGAGTGACAACAGGCAGCGGGACCCAGAACTGGATCAACCCGTGTGAAGTAGGAATCTTTTTAAGAGGGTTTTGCTCAACAAAGCCCGCCAGGGCCAGATTTCTGTCAGATTTAGCAGGCGATTTTTTTACCCAGAAACAGTCGAGCGAATGAGAGGGCAGCTGCGGATTGAACGCCGAGACCCCCTGACAGCTCTCCTTAATCAGCCCGTTAATTAGACAGGGGGAAAAGGGAGTGTGATTTCAGGCTGCGGGGAGTGAAATTCGCACGGTGCGGCGCTGAATATGAAGAAAAAGAACACAAAGGAGAGCCGTTCTGTCCCGCCTGTGTGAGGCTCCGGATTAACGGCCGCAGGCGACAGCGGCATTCGTCATGGCTCCCCCGGGGGCCGGATTCTGATGATTTAAGCCTCTTGGCTCTCGGGCCGGGCCTCTGCCTGTGTTTTACCTGGGCGTGCTCTCTGCGCTCTCTGCGCTCTCTGCGCTCTGTACATCGGTCTCTGCGCTCTGTACATCGGTCTCTCTGCGCTCTCTGCGCTCTCTGCGCTCTGTACATCGGTCTCTCTGCGCTCTCTGCGCTCTGTACATCGGTCTCTGCGCTCTCTGCGCTCTCTGCGCTCTGTACATCGGTCTCTGCGCTCTGTACATCGGTCTCTGCGCTCTCTGCGCTCTCTGCGCTCTCTGCGCTCTGTACATCGGTCTCTGCGCTCTCTGCGCTCTGTACATCGGTCTCTCTGCGCTCTCTGCGCTCTCTGCGCTCTGTACATCGGTCTCTGCGCTCTGTACATCGGTCTCTCTGCGCTCTCTGCGCTCTGTACATCGGTCTCCGCGCTCTGTACATCGGTCTCTCTGCGCTCTCTGCGCTCTGTACATCGGTCTCCGCGCTCTGTACATCGGTCTCTCTGCGCTCTCTGCGCTCTGTACATCGGTCTCCGCGCTCTGTACATCGGTCTCTCTGCGCTCTCTGCGCTCTCTGCGCTCTCCGCGCTCTCTGCGCTCTGTACATCGGTCTCTGCGCTCTCTGCGCTCTCTGCGCTCTGTACATCGGTCTCTCTGCGCTCTCTGCGCTCTCTGCGCTCTCTGCGCTCTGTACATCGGTCTCTGCGCTCTGTACATCGGTCTCTCTGCGCTCTCTGCGCTCTGTACATCGGTCTCTGCGCTCTCTGCGCTCTGTACATCGGTCTCTCTGCGCTCTCTGCGCTCTCTGCGCTCTGTACATCGGTCTCTGCGCTCTCTGTGCTCTGTACATCGGTCTCTGCGCTCTCTGCGCTCTGTAGATCGGTCTCTCTGCGCTCTCTGCGCTCTGTACATCGGTCTCTCTGCGCTCTCTGCGCTCTCTGCGCTCTGTACATCGGTCTCTCTGCGCTCTCTGCGCTCTCTGCGCTCTGTACATCGGTCTCTCTGCGCTCTCTGCGCTCTGTACATCGGTCTCTGCGCTCTGCGCTCTGTACATCGGGTCTCTCTGCGCTCTCTGCGCTCTGTACATCGGTCTCTGCGCTCTCTGCGCTCTGTACATCGGTCTCTGCGCTCTCTGCGCTCTGTACATCGGTCTCTCTGCGCTCTCTGCGCTCTGTACATCGGTCTCTGCGCTCTCTGCGCTCTGTACATCGGTCTCTGCGCTCTCTGCGCTCTGTACATCGGTCTCTCTGCGCTCTCTGCGCTCTCTGCGCTCTGTACATCGGTCTCTGCGCTCTCTGCGCTCTCTGCGCTCTGTACATCGGTCTCTCTGCGCTCTCTGCGCTCTCTGCGCTCTGTACATCGGTCTCTGCGCTCTGTACATCGGTCTCTCTGCGCTCTCTGCGCTCTCTGCGCTCTCTGCGCTCTGTACATCGGTCTCTCTGCGCTCTCTGCGCTCTGTACATCGGTCTCTCTGCGCTCTCTGCGCTCTGTACATCGGTCTCTGCGCTCTGTACATCGGTCTCTGCGCTCTCTGCGCTCTGTACATCGGTCTCTGCGCTCTC